>CM035147.1:37211222-37698722 GCA_020205605.1 Panax ginseng
GACTAATTCGTAGGCGGGGATGAATTATAGTAATTTGTTCCAACCCAAGATATAAACAAAGACGAATTGGGTACTTGATACCATGGCAATCTTTACCCAACCCTTGTCCCGGCTTATGACCCAACGACATCATTTCTTGAGTGGTCGACATTACCTCGATAGAAATCTTGGGTTCGGGCAATGGTGCTCCAATAGCATGGTATTGGGTGTTGCTTATTTCCAAAGCATAAAAGCTGATTGGTTCTACATCTGCATTGGCATTGATGAATGGCATGTCTCCGTGCTGAGGAATCTCTGGTTTAGCGTTGACCATAACCAGGCTATTGTTGATAATGTATTTCAATTGTTGATGAAGGGTGGAGGAGACTGCCCCAGCCATGTGAATCCATGGTCGTCCCAAGAGCAGGTTGTATCCCGAATCTATCTTGAGCACATGGAAACATACGCAGAATGTGTGAGGACCAATTTCGATTGGCAGCTCAATTACTCCGACCGAATTTCGCCGAGCTCCATCAAAAGCTTTGATGATAGTATGGCTACTCTGAATTTGGTTGAGATTGATATTCATCTTCACCAAGGTAGCGTATGGGGAGATATTCAGCGAGGAACCTCCATCTATTAAGACTCCAGCTACCATATATCCGGAGGACAAGACCGCAATGTGCAACGGCTTGCAATGATCGGTCCCTTCGGGCGGTATGTCATCATCAGTGAAGGATATCACATTGTTGTTGAAAATTTGATCGACCAGATGTTGAAACTTTTCTATATCCACTGATGTCGGTAAATAGGCTTCTTTTAAAACCTTTAACAAGACCTTCTGGTGATTCTCGGAGGTTAGGACCAAGTCCAAAATTGATATTTGTTGTGGAGCTTCTTTCAAGCTTAAAACCACCGTAGCTTCGTTATGACCCATAGTGCAGAGGAATTTTTTGATCTTCTCCATGGGTATTTTCCCCTTTGATTTGGTGGTAGATTTCATCACCCGTTGTGGAAGATACAATGGATTTTCCTTCGACACTGTAGGAGTTGTATGAGAGGTGGATCCTTCACCTTTTCCATAATTCCGCGGAATTGTGCGCAAGCTAACAATAGGATATTGTGCTCTGCACGGCAAGTTGATTGGCTCGGGAGCGGCCACTTTCAAAGGATTGTTGCCTCCCTTGAGTTGAATTGTTGGCATTGTGAGCAATGTATTAATCCCATCAGTTTCAGTGCATATAACTGCTACCACACTTTTCCACTTAGTCGGGCCTGCATTCTCACTTGCACGTAACACAGTATCATCGTCTACTAGGCGCAGGACACCACTGTCGATTAGATTTTGAATAAGGTGGCGGAGTGCCCAGTATTCTTCTGTGCTGTGACCGCGAGACTGGGAGTGATATTGACATACTCCATCAGAGTTGTACCGTCCTGAATGAGGGTTGATTGGAGGTAGAAGGGAACTGATCCTTCCTTCATTGATTAGCATATGAAGGATTTCCTCCATAGGTTGGCCCAGATAGGTGAATTCCCTTTTGTTGGCGAAATCCCGACAGGCTTTGGCATTTGCTTTCTTCGTCACTTTGTCTTCCAGCATTTCATTTTCTGAAAGTGACGAGGGAATATTCATGACAATAGGTAGGAGACTGGCATGCTCTTGTCTGATTAACTGGCGAGTCACTAGTTTCGCCAATTGTTCAATTTATTTGCAGAGAGCTTTTATCTTTCGTTCCATTGTGAACTGGAACTTGGCATAATCCCATATGTCATCACTGTCTTTGATGGTCTGGGAGGAATCACAGCTAAAATTGGAACTTTGTCCACTGCTCCAATTAATCATGTTGACCTCTTCTTCTTTGTGTTGAGGAAGAGGGTTGTCTTGTACGTGAGGTTGATCTGGTTTGCTGACCACGATCTCTCTGTTGTCTATCAGGTCCTGGATCTTGTGTTTTAAGGTCCAACAATCCTGAGTATCATGTCTAGGTGCCCCGGCATGATAAACACATTTCCTAGCAGCATTGAAACCCCGTCCATTAGGGCTGGCTGGTGGAAGAAGATGTGTAATTTTCTTCTGTGTTGTCAGAAGATTTAAGATGTTCTCGAGGGTATCCCCTAAGGGTGTAAACACTCGAGGGCGTTTGACTTCTCCACCTTTGGGTACTGGAGGGTTTACAGACTATGCTTGAAAGGGAGTGTAGTTTTTCCTCTGAATAGGCATGTTTTGATTGCCTTTTTACCCTTGTAGTATCAGGGAAACATCTTCTTCTTTCTTTTTATGGACCCTTCGGGGGTTGTTCCCATAATTTCCAGATTGGATGTGATCAGCAACAACTTTGAGTGCAGCTAGGTCTTGAATCTTTCCAGACTTCAATCCCATCTCAACCATCTCCCCATGTTTGACCATTTCAGAAAATGGTGTGCCGATGCTGGCTAAAACTCTCTCATAGAAGGGAGCTTCTTGTATGTCTATGAAAGTCATGATCATTTCTGATTCTGTCATGGCAGGACTAACATGGGCAGCCAGACGTCTCCACCTCTGGGAATACTCTCTGAAAGACTCGTTAGATTGTTTCTTGATCTTGCTAATTTGATACCGATCATGAGCCATCTGAGTTTGAAACCTATATTGAGTGAGGAAAGCATGTGCGAGCTCTTCCCAGCTATGGATTTTGGAGTTGTCTAATCTTGTGTACCACGAACGGGCTTTTCCAGTTAGACTCTTTTGGAACAATTGCATTCTGATCTTTTCGTCCTCTGCATAAGATCCAAGTTCTCCAATAAACACTTTTAGATGTGTATAAGGATCTCCTAACCCATCATATTTTTCAAAGTCAGGAGTTTTAAATTTTTTTGGATAATGAACACCAGGGAAAATACACAGATCTGCATATGAAACACTTCCGTGTGTTCCAATTCCTTTGATAGCGCGAAGGGTCTCTTCCATTTGGAGGAATTTCTTTTTGATGTCACCAGTGTCTGGATCTCTAGCGGGATGGGCAGCATCAAGAGTTTTATTGGTTGTATCCAAATGTGGTTCATATATGGTAATGACCTGGATTCCCCCTTGTGTGGAGGATTCATCATGTACGGGTATTTTTTGACCCTGTGTAGACTGGTGTAATTCTTTGAGTAGAACAGCTAAATCTGTAATTTGTTTGCTTAATTCGTCGAATTCTTTGCGAGAAACTGGAGTAAGTTCAGTTTGGTTGGATGACGACATGATTGAATGCAGGCCTGTTGCCTTTTTGGACTTTAACCGGGTAGTAGGTCCGATTGATTCCCTACGAAAGACTTGCATAGTTTAGTCCTTAAGGAATGTATACAAAAACATGCTATGTGATGTGTCCATTTTAGGAATTTTTATCCTGCACAACGGGTGTCAGCTGTTTATAGCATGTTAATATGTATGTGTACACATTTCTTCATATTTGAAATGAGAGCATGAAGAGACTTTCCTCCGTTTTGGGTTTATCAGAGGCTAACTTATCTTAGGTTACTCTCGCGGCTTTTTGGCATGAAGGTTCCCAAATCATCGCAATCTACTAGACGGGAAGTTAATCCAGTCTTTCAACTGGAGCGAATTTGCGTGGTGCCTTTCCTGAGCCTCGGAGAATTAGTCTTCTCACGAGTCCAGTAATCAAACATCGACGGGATAGCCTCCTGGTGGAGGGACCACTCAACATACATTCACATACATCGCGTCTCACCGTATGAAAATGATGACATGTGCGAAGCACTAATATCACAAGAAGTTACGGTGTGAAGCACTAGAATCACAAGCAGTTTCTGGTACGAAGCACTAGCATCACAAACAGTTATGGTGCGAAGCACTAAGTGCAAATAAGGAAATGCATTCGTACACATTCATCAAAATGTAAATGCAACATCCACACACAAGCAGATAATCGTTTTGAAAAGATTGTAATAGCGGCTTAAGTCCTCTTACTAGAATCCCCAGCAGCGTCGCCACCTGTCGACGTCGGGATTTTTGGGTGTCCCATTCCGTTACTTGTTCTTTGGTGTTCTCATTTTAGGTGAGATTTGTTTGAAAAAACAAGTGAAAAAGGTCCGACATGTATAATGTCGACGATGGACTGTTAAGAGTCGCCAATTGGTTTTTTAAATGGTTATACCAACACAACCGAGAAAAGGTTTGCACATTGACCCAGTGATGTGACACTGCTAAACGGGTCGATGAAACCGAGATTCATTAGGGTCCGGGACTTGGTTATCTTTGGGGAAGGTGTTAGGCACTCCCGACATCCGTGTTACCACGGTGACCGCCTATTTTCAAGAAACTATTATCTCAATGTGTGTGTGTGGGGTTAATGTCCATTATTTGGAAGTAGTCACGGTCTCGTTCAAACTATAAACACGTGGTTTGAATTTATGTAAAAATTCAGTTTTTAGCAAGATATGGCAGTGATGTTTTATAAAAGAGGTTTTTCAAACCCTGATGCTCAATAGGAATTGAGACCTTTTACACCCCCATTTTATTAAATGTGCGGCTTGATTGATTTTATTTTACGAATGCGAGGCATCCGTATGAAAATAATGTACAAAATAATGTTGACTTCCTCGTGGGTATAGAAACCATCTGAGGAAATTCAGACATCGCAGAATAATTTACAAGCTACTTACAGATGAAAATATCCATCACGGGAACCGAATCTAGATTCAATGGGATGAATCTGTGATCACATGATTCGTAGGCTCACAAAATACTACAGTTTATATGAAAGCGTGGCGGCGTATATATATATAAAAGTCAGAATATATATATCTGACAGATCACCAACCATGAAGCACCTCCATGGGGATCGAAATGTAAATAAAGTCAGAAAAGCTATCAACCGCCACGAAGGAAACTCCAAAGTGATTTAAATGTAAATAAAGCTCTAATATACGGTCAACCGCCACGAAGGAAACTCCAAGCGGGACGAGATGTAAATAAAGTCAGAATATACGAATCGCCACGTAAGTAAACTCCAGCGGACGAAATGTAAAGAAAAGTCAGAAAAGCGATCAACCACCACGTAAGTAAACTCTGTGTGGGACGAAATATATATAAATATATATAAAAGCGATAAACGCATCAGAATGTGAAATCTGTGCTCATCGAATGTAGTTCGACCACGATTCATATATATATATATATATATATATATATATATATATATATATATATATATATATATATATATATAAGCAGGTAAAACGCATACGATGTAAAATCCGTGCTCATCGAATGCAGTCCGACCCACGGTTCATATATATATATATATATATATATATATAATAAAGCGATAACGCATTGCATCAAGTCTTAACTCATCGAACAAAGTTCGACACATTAATATATATATATATATATATATATATATATATATATATATATATATTAAAGCAAATAAACGCCTGCATCAAGTTCAGGCACAATCGAGGCATAACTCGATAATGTTAGTCAATATATATATATAAATATATATATATATATATATATATATATATATATATATATATACATCTTGAAATGAAACTATGGACCAAAATCCAGGCAAAAGTAAGCAACACGACTCTCAACGTGTAGAATGGTGTGTGCAAAGATGAAGAGAAAGACTTTAAAGTGTGTGAGAAGGCTTACAGCTGACTGATAAAGAAGGCTTCTATATATTTAAAGTGGGTAAACACTGACTCTTGTAGGTACAAAAGGGCTATATATGAGCTCATAGGTGTTTAAAAGGGGAAAGTACACTGCATGGGGTGAGTGCAGAGCAAATTGGGCAGGGCTTCCTCGCCTTTTTCTCTTGCAAAATGGGCAGACCAAGCCTTCTATTAATAGGTATTTTAGCTGTAGGTGTACCTGTGGCTGAGCCGCAGGTTTACCAGAGGCATCCCGGGTGGGCCCGGGTTTATCGAGTTAGGTCATCTCGGCACGCGTAATCGTGCAATCGTAATGTCCACTCGAACTTTCGTGGTGCAATCCAGCATCCGCTTTACGGTATCTGTGACCTATTTTGGATCGACGCTGTCGAGAGTTGTACGATGGCATGGGATTATAGTTTGTACGAAGTCATTGAAGATGGGACGATGCCCTCCGGTCTTCAAGCTTCAACTTTCATCCGTTACCCCGCACAATAGTCACTCGGGATTGGTTAGTCTTGTGGGACATCGTTGCGTAGAGACGTGACGTGGCATCGTGTTGACGAGATGACGATGTTGCCCCTCACCGGTGTTATCGCTGGATTGGGCTGTAAAGCAGACGTTGCTCAGGCTTCGCTGAGATTGGACTGATGCAATTGTTGAAGGTCCTCATTGTCACCTTTGAGGTGTGCTTGTCTTCCCGATGTTATTACCGGGTTGGTGCAGTGTATCTCGTTATGAGCACCGAGATTGAAGCTGGTTGCATTTGAAACAAGCATTTCCGGGGTTATCGCCGAAATTGCATTCCTTGGGGCTATCACCAAGGTTGGTGGCTATTCCCATGGTTGGGACTAAGACTGGATACCTCGGGATTGTCTCCGAGATTTATCGGTCTTCTCTGGTGTGTGTTCCGGTATTGTATCTGCATGCCTCGGGGTTATCTCCAAGGTTGGATTTGTTACTCCCAAAGTGCGATCCGAGGTTGATGCTGAACTTACGGTAGTATCTGGTATGGTTTGGGATTGTCTTTCAGGGTTCTCTCTTAAAGATTTAATCATCCCTCCTAATGTTAGTGATGAAGTATGAGAGAAAATTTTGAGTGTCTACATATTTGTGAATTAAATTTATTAGATAATACTCTAATTTAATTTAATAGGTAGAGAGTTGTTAAAGATTACATGAGTTGCTATATTGCTATCGTAATTTAATAATTAAAGTGATATATTAATTATTAAATAAAATTATAATGAGATTATAATTTTGTGATATTTGGTTAAGTGGAAAATTTATTTAGTATGTGGTAATTAGTTTATTTAATTAAGATTGGATATGGAAGTCCAAGTAAACAATGCGGGACAATAAACTATATTATAAATGACTTATGAAAATAAATTAAAAGAGTTTTAATTTGGTTTTACCAAACAAAGTTTTAGAGCTTTTAAAATTCTTGTGTTTAATCTTGTTTTGCCAAACAAGGTTTAATGAATGATTAAGTCATTATTTTAAGTGGTTTTACCAAACAAGGCATAATGGTTGTAAGTTATTAATTTTTAAAGTGGTTTAGCCAAACAAGCCTTGTGGCTTTTGATTTTCAAATAATATAACTGACATCAGTTATATATGTATTTATGTTGTATATTAATAGGTATTATAAGTAACGTATATTATATTATCATATATTAGTTTATATTACGTATTAGTAAAAGAGAAAGGAAGAACAAAGAGAAGAAGAGAGAATACAGAGAAGAAGAAGGGAAACCTTGAGAAAACAAAAGAAAAGCTTTCATCATCTCCATCTTTTCTCCTAATTCAACCTAGAAAGGTATCAAACTAACCCTTATACTAAATTAAGATGTTTTGTATTTAGTCTTTGTAATATTAGGTTTTCATGATTGTGAATTTATATGCATATATGGTGTTCATATGTTTTCATGTATACGCTTACATGAGATTTTAATAGTTGTTCAAATGTTTCAATTCACAAAGATATGATGAATATGATGAAATTATGTTCATAGTGTTTGATTATGAAGTTATGTTGAAAACTGTGCTTAAATCTTTGATGTGAGCATGAGTTATGTGTAATATGGGTTATATTATGATATATTATGAGTTATATGGTTGTTTTAGCAATTCAATCCATGTAATTTTAATAAACAAGAGGAATTTTGTTCATAATGATTTTCTGTGAATTAATTTCTGAAAAATGGCTTTTGAAACGATCAAATTGATGTTTGGTTATGATTTAGTATTGAAATTGATCATGTATTATGTTAGTATGTTAAGAATATGAGTTATCACAATTGGAATTACTTGAATTGGTTTAAAAACGAATTCACAGCGAAGAATTTCGCTATGAATGTCAAAAGAAGAGGAAATAAGAGAAATAGTGAAATTAAAGGTTGTAATCTTTGATGTTTATGTTGTTTATGTGGTTAGAAACGTGTTAGAAACATTAGTTTATGTTTCTGTAAATATATTACACCTTGAGTAGGTTGGTGTGGTTGTTAAAAAGGAGTTTGTAGGCCTAAGTTGGCTTTCTGTAGTGTTCTAGATCAAAAATAGCAAAAACTCATAAGGGATCCCCGCCGAGCAGAATTTTTGAAAAAACAATTTACCGGACATGCTTTACTAAAACGAGCATAACGTTTTCATACGAACTTCGATTGAGGTGATTCAAGATGATCCGGAACAAGGACGAATAGACCTACAACTTTTAGTTTTTTCGTTTTTGAATTTGAGGTCGTGAACATGGGGAAAAACGGTCATCTTTAGGACTATTGTGTTTTCGGAATCAATCGGAGGGCGTCGGGCATGCACGTATGCAAGTGTAGTGCTTCTGACGATAAAAGATGTTTTCCTAAGTTATAAAACATGAATGTTAGTAAATATAATAATGATTAACATTAATAAATTGTGACGCCCCCAAAATAGGTATACATCACCTATTCTGAGTCGCCAAATACATTGTACAGAATACAAATACAACCTTAAATATACAACATGAGTTGTGAGTTTTAATACAAATATTGTCTTCTAGACAATATTCAAACTCCAAATAAGTCCTCAATACATTTATTATCACACGATTTTATAGAATAGTGAGGACTACTAATGCTATCATCTAGACCGTCACTCCGTTCTCTGACTAGTCTCTGCTACATTCTCATTTCCTAAAGAGAACAATTAAAGCAAAAGGGTGAGCTCAACTAGCCCAGTAAGAAATATTATGACTAAGATAATGCAGAATAAATTATCATTAGCCTTCAACAGTGTTAAACTGATAAAATAATAAACATCAAGTTTAACTGCAGCGGAACAAGCAATCCATTAGAAGAGTTAAATAAAGAATAAAATCTACTATCTTCTATGATTTAAAAGGTTTTTCATTACTTTTATCGCAGAGACTCAGCTAAAAAAATAGTCAACATCATCCCTGCACTACGGCCAAGGATATTCATTAGTATCACGACCACAAATTATCCATGCACTACGGGCCAAGGATATTCATGTATTCATCAATGGTCATGATCATGCCAACAACTGTCCAGCAATGCACTACGACCAATGAGGATTTTTACTACATTATTTGTAACATTACGGTCATGATTATATCGAATAATCCCTGGTCATAATCATACCAAGTCCATCTATGCACTACAGGCCACATATGACTTTCAACATAATATAAGCATGAGGTTGATGACAATTCAATAAAATAAGTTGAAGAATAAATTTTAAAGATTTATAAGTTAATTTATCCTGAACTCAATAAGGTCCAAATTGTCAACATGATACTGCTTTGTGGAGTAAAATTCAAGAATGCTCAGAAGAAAATTTCCATGAAAAGATACTGGATGAAGCGCAAATATCAAGGATATTCCACTAATTTCATGGTGTATAGACGCCAAAACTTTAATCAGCTGAGTATAATAGAATATATAAAACCGCAAATGGATTTTTGCCGCCATGCGGTAATCCACATAGACAGATTATTCCAACAGAATAATAAAGAATGGAATAACAGAAGAATTCATCAGGCGTGCGTAATTCGTACAGATAGGTTATTCCAATAGAATAATAAAGAATGGAACCAGGTCATGTGTAATCCACACAGACAAGATATTCCAACAGAATAATAAAGAATGGAACCAGTGTCATGCCATAATCCGCATTGCATACATGACATTCTAACAAAATAATAAAAATGGAATAACAATCGAATTCACTGTACATGCGATAGACCGCATGCATAAAGTTACTCCAATGTAATAATAAAGAATGGAATAATGTAAGAATTTCACCATGTATGCGGTATTGAGATAGACAAAGTTATTCCAACATAAAAATAAAGAATGGAATAACAACCCTTACGAGTATTCAAAGAAAATAACTCTCTTCATGAATACGAAAGAATAATACCCCTTACCTTAAAAAGAAGAGTATTTTGACGGTAGGGCGGGGATATACTTGAAGAAAACTTGCACTATTTTCTATGCTCAAAGCTTTCTTAAACTCTAAAGAAATATGCTCAAGATTATAGAAGAAAAATTCTCTGAACTTCAGGTGTGATTTTCAATTCTAACTAAGCATCCTATTTATAGGAGAATGGAAAAGATACTATGCTGCACTATGCAATAAAATATAATATATTCTAATTATAATCAAATAAAAAAAAACTTTATAAAAAGTATTCTGTTTTATATAAAAAGTTTTTACTATGCAAACACTATACAGGCACTATGCAAGCACTATACATAATAAAATCTAATATATTCTATTTAAAATCTAATAAAACAAATAACTTTAAAAAATATTCTATTTTATATAAAAATATTTTCTATTTTATTACATTTATAATAATAATAAAACAAACTTTATCATCATTATTATAATTCACAATATTAATCGACCATGTCGTTCCCAGGAAAGAGGGGGCTTTCCAATAAGGATTTCTCCCTATTGGCACGCAATTAGGTGACCAAACCTCTCTTTGACAGAACTTCTAGGCATCGTTAATATTGCAAATAATAATATTAATAACTTTATCATCTCAATTATTGATTTAATAATATATAAAATATTGACAATAATTGAATCAAATAACGTGAGATACTATGCAGCAATTACTGTAACAATAATTGAACAAAACTGAGTGACTTCTCACGTAAGCATCAATAATCAATACCGTAAAGCTACTATGCAACCAACGCCAGACATCGCATTTTTTAACACCGGGTGTTTCAACAATTAACGGTAAAACTTTCGTCGTTATTTTCATAAAGTATTTTTGTCATTTTCTCAATCCGACAATAATTCTGTTGCGGGGTCCACTAATGATTGTGACGTTGTACGAATATTCCTTATTAAAACAAATATTCCCCGACCAATCGAATATTACATAACTACTTGCGTACTTTGCAAAATTTATAAATATTACCCACAGCTATAACATTATATCAAATTCATTCCATAATATTCAAAATGATATTTATAGAAAATTCATCTTTATTCATAAAAGTTGGGGTCTTACAACCTCCCTTCTTATGAAATTTCGCCCCTCAAATTAGGGTACGACTGGTATGTCGAAGAGGTAAGGATACCTTGATTTCATTTAAGATTCTAATTCCCAGGTCATTTCATCAACATCGTGGTTCCTCCATAAAACTTGGACTTGAGGTATAACCTTGGAGCGTAGAAAATGTTCCTTCTTCTCCAAAATTTTAACAGGAACCTCTTCGTACGTTAAATCTTCCGCTATTTCGTCTGGCTCTAACTTAATAATGTGGTGCGGGTCTTTCACATATTTACGTAACATAAATATGTGAAAAACATTATGAACACGAGACATACTTGGCGGTAAAGCGAGTCTATAGGCCACGGTTCCTACTCGATCGAGGATTAAAAATGGGCCAATGAATTGAGGATTGATCTTTCCTCTCTTTCCAGATCTCGTAACTCCTTTCCATGGAGCAACACGTAACAACACATGATCTCTAATATCGAATTCCACGTCCTTTCGATGAAGATCAACATAACTCTTTTGTCGATCTTGTGAAGTTTGTATACGTTGTCGGATCATTTGAATCTTTTCCGTAGTCATACGTACCAACTCCGGTCCCAACAACATTGCTTCACCCACCTCATCCCAGCATACTGGAGAACGACACTTTCTTCCATACAATGCCTCAAATGGAGCCATGCCAATACTTGCTTGATAACTGTTGTTATAGGAAAACTCCACCAATGGTAAGAACTTATCCCAACTTCCCTTGAAGTTAAGGACACAGTCTTAATAAATCTTCAAGAGTTTGAATAGTCCTCTCCAACGCCTCGTCCGTCGAGGATGATATGCCAAGCTAAATCAGAATTGCGTGCCCATAGCTTTACAGAACTAACCCAAAATCGTGAAGTGAATCTTGGGTCTCGATCGTAAACTATGGATACTTGGCGAACCATGCACCTCTTACAATCTCGCTTATGTACATACGAGCAAGACGTTCAAGTGTATAAGTTTCTCGAATCGGTAAAGAAATGAGCAGACTTGGTCAATCTATCAACAATGACCCAAATCGCATCTATGCCTTGAGAAACCTTAGGAAGACTGGTAACGAAATCCATGGTAATGTGCTCCCACTTCTATTCTAGAATTTCAAGTGGTTGCAATGGACCTTTTGGTACTTGATGCTCCACCTTAACTCGTTGCAAAGTTAGACACCTTTAGATAAACAACGCTATCTCTCTCTTCATATTTCTCCACCAAAATGTATGACGAAGATCACGATACATTTTGGTACTCCCAGGATGGATTACAAACGGTGTGTTGTGAGCCTCCATCATGATTTTATACTTTAAATCAGGGTCGTTAGAAACACAAAGTCTGGAGTTAACTTGAAGTATTCCTTCTTCATCGATTCTTGCTTCCGGTATAGCACCTTCTTGCACTTTCTTCCTCATACGAATCAGTTCCGGGTCTGTAGCTTGAGCAACTTTAACTTTATTGATTAAAGTCGGTTCTACTCATATATTCACCTTCATCACATGGGTCCCCGGAGTGTTTAACTCTATCTCCATCCTTTGCAAGTCACACAAAATGGGCCTTTGCGTTGACAATATCGCACTCGTACCCGCATATGATCTTCTACTCAATGCGTTAGCTACCACGTTCACTTTTCCAGGATGGTATTGGATGGTATGATCATAATCTTTCAACAGTTCAAGCCAATGTCGTTGCTACATGTTGAGTTCCTTTTGGGTGAAGAAATATTTGAGGCTTTTATGATCCGTAAAGATCTCCACTTTCTCCTCATACAGGTAATGCCTCCAGATTTTAAGTGTGAAAACGACATCTGCCAACTCTAAGTCATGAGTAGGATAATTCCTCTCATATTCTTTGAGTTGTCGCGAGGCATAGGCTATGACTTTCCCATGTTGCATGAGAACACATCCTAACCCTTTGCCTTAAGCATCACTGTAGATGGCAAATCCCTCCGAGTCAGATGGTATGGTCAGAACAGGTGCTGAAATGAGTCTTCTCTTGAGTTCTTGAAAACTCTTCTCACATTCCTCGTTCCAACCGAATTTTATATATTTTCGAGTCAGTTGAGTTAATGGATTAGTGATTCAAGAAAATCCTTCCACGAATCTCCGATAATAACCAGCTAATCCGAGAAAGCTACGTAATTTGGTAACTGATTTAGGTTGCTCCCAGCTTTGAATAGCTTCAATCTTTGCCGGGTCAACAGATATTCCATGACTTAATACTACGTGCCCAAGGAATGCTACTTCCTCAAGCCAGAACTCGCATTTCTTCAACTTAGCATAAATCTTGTTTTCATGAAGCTTTTGGAGTATCAGCCTCAAGTGTTGCTCATGATCTTCATGGCTTTTGGAATATATAAGGATGTCATCAATAAAGACGACCACAAAGTGATCCAAATATTCATTGAATACTAGGTTCATCATATCCATGAAGGCAGCAGTCAATCCAAAAGACATGACTAAGAATTCATAATTCCCGTACCGAGTTCTGAATGTAGTCTTTGGAATACCCTCAGTTCTAACCTTCAGCTGATGATATCCAGAACGAAGATCGATCTTTGAAAAGAATTGTGCTCCTTGCAACTGGTCAAACAAGTCATCAATATGAGGCAACGAGTACCTATTTTTGATGGTAACATGATTCAACTCCCGATAATCAATACAGAGTCGTATACTTCTATCTTTCTTCTTCACGAATAGAACAGGAGCACCTAAAGGAGAAGTACTAGGTCGAATAAAACCGATTTCTAACAATTCCTACAGTTGGGTTTTTAACTCATGAAGTTCAATAGGAGCAATTCGATATGGGGCTTTGAAAATGGGTTTTGTACCCGGTTCAAGGTCGATACCAAACTCGATTTCATGCTCCGGGGGTAGGCCAGTAAGTTCTTCGGGGAATACGTTAGGAAAATTATTAACAATAGAAATATCATTCAAATCTGACGTATTTTTGTTTAAATCTGTGACATGAGCTAAGAAAGCTTGACATCCGTTTTTCAATAAATGAATAGCTTTGTGGCTTGAGATGACTGTGACTGATTTTAATGGTTTGGTCACTTGAATTCGCATAATAGGTTGATTAGGGAATATGAAATCTAACAACCTTACGAAAATAATCAATTTTAGCATGATGAGTAGTTAACCAATCAATCCCTAGAATCACATCAAATGCAAGTATTTTCAATGAAATAAGATCGACAGGTAATGTGAGGGTACCGATTTTAACCAAACAAGACTTATAAATAGTGGATGTAATGAAGGTTTCTCCTAACGGAGTTTCCACAGATAAGTCAAAGTCTAATTTCTCCAGAGTTAAATTTAATCTTTGAGAGAAAGTAGGAGAAATAAAAGAATGGGTAGAACCGGTATCAAATAAGGTATAGACTTCGCTAGAGTTTATGATTAGCTTACCTGTGATGACCTCGTTCGGGTTCCTTGCTTTCTGGGAGGTCAACAAATGCTCTCCCTTGTACTATTGGTTTTGACTTGTTTGGGACGGTATTTTGTGTTACCATTCCAACTGGACTTGTCTTCGGTGCACGACAAAATCGGGCTAGGTGACCTTCTCTTCCATAATTATAACACGCTTTGGATGGCATCACGCAGTTTGGACTGATATGTCCCTCCCCTCCGCATTTGAAGCATATGATAGGTGGTCGTTCTCCTTCCTTAACAACGGGTGTTGGTGCTGACATCCTTCCATCATTGTTGAATCTCCTCTTCTTGAAATGTCCATTCTTATTATCTTGGCCATGATTACCACCGAAGTGGTTACCATTTCTGGCATGTTGATTCCCTCCACGTTTGTTGTCACCGCTTCGATGATTGCTACCACTGGTATTATCATTTTGCCGGTTGCTTTCTCTTGGTTGATTTGACTCATTATCGCGTTCCAATAACTGAGCCCTATTAACAATATCTGAATACAAACACAGTTTGTGAGAAATTAAGTATTGACGTATCTCGGGTTTCAAACCTCTTAGAAACATCCGTGTCATTCTCTCCTCATTATCAACCAAGTGAGACGCAAACTGGGATAACTCAGTAAATTTAGTTTCGTACTGCGACACAGTCATATTGTTCTGCTCCAACTTGATGAACTCTACCTCTTTCATGTGACGAATACTTTTGGAAAAGTACGGCATCTTTAGTGCGGCAGGTTGAGTACGCTTTACCGATTCCCACCAGTAATCTGCCTCTCCTAGCAACATAAAGGTGGCAAAGGGAACCTTTTGCTTCTCGGAGCATCCCAATACATCAAATATTTTGGTGATCTACTTTATCCACCTTAAGTGGTTTTGGCTCTCTAATAAACTCTGGTGGTCCCAGCTCCTTGAACTATTTAGCGGTGACTATCCGAGAGTTTCTAGTGTTTCCACCTACATTTTGGACAGGAGCCGCTCTCGCCTGATGTTGCATGAATTGCATAAAGCCTCTGAACATTCCATCATTCATCATTTGGTCAGTATTATTGTTTGCATGAGGATTGTCACCTTCCAGATGCATATTATCCTGATTGTTGATATATGGAGACTCAACGGTCTCCTGTGCTCCATTGCTATTCTCAACATTCTCGGATGTCATTTTCAAATACTGCCACAAAACAAAGGTTAATTGACATGTAACATATTATCCCTATACTCTGACCGACCAATTAAATACCAAATAAACTTAGGTAGGTCATACTAGCGAAGGAATTCCCCGTCTCACCCCTCCTAGTTATAGTCTCACATTTTAGCCAGGGATCATAGCCCTAAGCTCTGATACCAACTGTGACGCCCCCAAAATAGGTATACATCACCTATTTTGAGTCGCCAAATACATCATACAAAATACAAATACAACCTTAAATATACAACATGAGCTGTGAGTTTTAATACAAATATTATCTTCTAGACAATATTCAAACTCCAAATAAGTCCTCAATACATTTATTATCACACGATTTCATAGAATAGTGACGACTACAAATGCTATCATTTGGACCGTCACTCCGTTCCCTGAATGGTCCCTGCTACGTTCTCATTTCCTGAAGAGAACAATGAAACCAAAAGGGTGAGCTCAACTAGCCCTGTAAGAAATATTATGACTAAGATAATGCAAAATAAATTATCATTAGCCTTCAACAGTGTTAAATTAATAAAATATAACAAACATCAAGTTTAACTGTAGCGGAACAAGCAATCCATTAGAAGAGTCAAGTAGAGAATAAAATCTACTATCTTCTATAATTTAAAAGGTTTTTCATTACTTTTATCACTGAGACTCAGCTAAAAAAATAGTCAACATCATCCCTGTACTATGGCCAAGGATATTCATTAGTATCACGACCACAAATTATCCATGCACTACGGGCCAAGGATATTCATGTATTCAAGAATGGTCATGAGCATGCCAACAACTATCCATCAATGCACTACGGCCAATGAGTATTTTTACCACATTATTTATAACATTACGGTCATGATTATACCGAATAATCCCTGGTCATAATCATACCAAGTCCATCTATGCACTACAGGCCACATATGACTTTCAACACAATATAAGCATGAGGATGATGACATTTCAATAAAATAAGTTCAAGAATAAATTTTAAAGATTTATAAGTTAATTTATCCTGAACTTAATAACGTCCAAATTGTCAACATGATACTGCTTTATGGAGTAAAATTCAAGAATTCTCAGAAGAAAATTTCCATGAAAAGATACTGGATGAAGCGCAAATATCAAGGATATTCCACTAATCTCATGGAGTATAGAAGCCAAAACTTTAATCAACTGAGTATAATAGAATATATGAAACCGCAAATGAATTTTTGCCGCCATGCGGTAATCCATGTATGCATTATTCCAATGTAATAATAAAGAATGGAATAATGTAAGAATTCACCAGCGTATGTAATCCGCATGAGATAGGTTATTCCAACATAATAATAAAGAATGGAACCAGTCATGCGTAATCGACATACGAGAGGATATTCCAATGTAATAATAAAGAATGGAACCAGTCATGCGTAATCAAAGATGCATGTGATATTCCAAATGTAATAATAAAGAATGGAATAATAACCTAATTCACCAGTATGATGATAGAATCAATGCACATGTTATTCCAATGTAATAATAAAGAATGAAATAATGTAAGAATTTCACCATGTATGCGATTTTGATGATAAAGTTATTCCAACATAATAATAAAGAATGGAATAACAACCCTTACGAGTATTGAAAGAAAATAACTCTCTTCATGAATACGAAAGAATAATACCCCTTACCTTAAAAAGAAGAGTATTCCAACGGTAGGGCGGGGATATACTTGAAGAAAACTTGCACTATTTTCTATGCTCAAAGTGTGAAACCCCAGATTTTATGAATAAAGAAATATTTTTTTCAAAATAATTTTTTTTATATTATGGTGTGAATTTGAGATAATGTTATAGTTGTGGGTAATATTTATAAATTTTGCAAAGTATGCAAGTTGTCATATTATATTCGATTGGTGGGGAATATTCGCTTTAAATGTGAAATATTCGCATTTACTAAGACAATCATCGGTGGACCCTACAACGGAATTATTATTTTGATTGAGAAAATGAAAAAATATTTTATTGAAAATAACGGGCAGGAAGTTTTACTGCTGATATCTTTGTTGAACTACTTTCGGTAGTAAAAGTACAATGAATACGCGCTATTGTATAGTAAGAGCACACGGTATTGATTATTGATATTTATGTGAGAAGTCACTCGCTTTTGTTCAATTATTGCTACAATAGTTGCCGCATAGTATCTCACATTATTTGATTCAATTATTGTTGATTTAGAAGTTTTGTTTTATTCACGTAATAAAATAGAAACATCTTTTATATAAAAAATGTAATACTTTATTAAAGTTATTCTATAAATAGAATATATTATATTCTATTATGCATAGTGTTTTGCATAGTAAAATCTTTTTATATAAAAATGTAATAATTTATTAAAGTTATTCTATAAATAGAATATATTATATTTTATTATGCATAGTGTTTGCATAGTAAAATCTTTTTATATAAATAGAATATATTTTATTTTATTTAACAAATTTTTCTTTAAATATGGACCATCGATTAAAGTAAATCAATCGACCGCTCATGGATTAGTTACTATGCATTCCATTTTCCTATAAATAAGCTCATTCCTTCATTATTTTCTTACTTAATTCAATTTAACTCTAGAGAGAAAAACTATAGAGAGACTATAGAGAGATAGAAAAAAGTTTTCTTTACTTCACTACTCTTATATCAAGTATTATTTTACTAGGTAGGGATATTATTCTTTTGTATTCAAGAAGAGAACTTCATTATTCCATTTCTTTATTGTTCTGTTGGAATAACCTCGTATACGTAGCTACCATATACTTGATGACATTCTTCTATTATTCTGTCTTTATTATTCTCGCTTTTAATATCCTCGTCATGCTATCTGTGGGACCGGTTCCATCATTTATTATTCCGCATTTATTATTCTGTTGGAATAACCTGTCTATGCGAAGTACCGCATGCATGGTGATATCTTTTGTTATTCCATTCTTTATTATACTCAGTTGGTTAACGTTTTGACTTCTATACTCCATGAAATTAGTAGAATATCCTTGATATTTACGCTTCATCCAGTATCATTTCATGGAAATATTCTTCTGAGCATTCTTGAATTTTTCTCTACAAAGCAGTATCATGTTGATAATTTGGACGTTATTGGTTCATGGATAAATTAATTCTTGAACTTGTTTAATTAAATTCTTATATCATTGTCATCATCCTCATGTTTATATTATGTTGAAAGTCATCTGTGACCTGTAGTGCATAGATGGACTTGGTATGATTATGACCAGGGATTATGCAGTGTAATTATGACCGTAATGTTACAAATGATGTGGAAAAAGTCCTCATTGGCCCGTAGTGCATTGATGGATAGTTTTTGGTATGATTATGGCTATGAATTCTCTTCTTCGCCAAGGGTGCAAAGATGAATTGTTTTATGGCATGATCGGGACCAGTTGATGAATACACAAATATTCTCGCCCGTAGTGCATGGATAATTGTGGTCGTGATACTAAAGAATATCATTGGCTCAGTAGTGTGGATGATTTGATGATGTGGATTATTTATTAAGGTGAGTCCCAAATGATGAAAGTGATGAAAACCTTTTAAACCATAAAAGATAGTAGATTTTATTCTCTACTCGACTCTTTTAATGGATTTTTTTTCCATTATGCTTAAACTTGATGTTTGTTATATTGTATCAGTTTAACACTGTTTAAGGCTAATGAGAATTTATTTTGCATTATCTTAGTCATAATATTTCTTACTGGGCTAGTTGAGCTCACCCTTTCTTTCACTGTTCTCTTCAGGAAATGAGAATATAGCTGGGACGAGTCTGGGAACGGAGTGATGGTCCAGAGGATAGCATTAGTAGTCCTCACTATTTTGTGAAATAGTGTGATAATAATTGTAATGAGGACTCTTTTTGAGTTTGTATAATCTCTAGTAGACAATAATTATATTCAAACTCACAATTTATGTTTTGTCGTATTGTACACGACAGTTGTATTAGTAAGTTGTATTTGAATTCTGTACCATGTATCTGGCGACCAAAGATGGGTGATGTATACCTAATTTTGGGGGCGTCACACAAAGCTTTCTTAAACTCTAAAGAAATATGCTCAAGATTATAGAAGAAGAATTCTCTGAACTTCTGGTGTGAGTTTCAGTTCTAACTAAGCATCCTATTTATAGGAGAATGGAAAAGATACTATGCTGCACTATGCAATAAAATATACTATATTCTAAATATAATCAAATAAAACAAAACTTTATAAAAAGTATTCTGTTTTATATAAAAAGTTTTTACTATGCAAACACTGTAGACACTCAAAATTTTCTGTACATCTGTCACTAACATTACAGGAGGATAGATTCGTCTTTCAAGAGGGAACCCTGGAAGACAATCCATATCCATTCCGGATACTACCGGAAGTTCAACATTAACCTCAAAACACACACTAGGAGTAACAACTCCAACCTCGGAGATAACCCCGAGGCATGCAGACATAATAATGAAACACATACCGGAGGAGACCGATTAATCTTGGAGATAACCCCGAGGTTTCCAGTCTCAGTCCCAATCATGGGAATAGCTACCAACCTTGGATATCACCCCAAGGAATGCAGTTTCGGCGATAACCCTAGAAATGCTTGTTTAAAATACAACTAGCTTTAATCTCGGTGCTCACAACGAGACACCCAGTACCAACCCGGAGATAACACCGGGAGGACATGCACACCTCAAAGTTGACACTGAGGACTTTCAACACTTGCAGTAGTCCAATCTAAGCGAAGCCCTGAGTAACGTCTACTTTATCAGCCCAAACCGGCGATAACACCGGTGATGGGCAACCTCATCATCTTACCAACGCGATGCCACATCACGCCGTCTCAACATTTTATACACACATCTCTATACAACGATGTCCCACAAGAATCAAGGAAAACCAATCCCGAGTGACTATTGTGCGGGTAACGGATAAAATTTTAAGCTTGAAGACCGGAGGGCATCGTCCCATCTTCAATGACTTCGTACAAACTCTAATCCAATGCCATTGTACAACTCTCTCGACAACAAGCGGGTCCAAATAGGTCCTATATACCTCGGTAATCCCTGGATTGCAATTACGAAAGTTCGAAGCGGACATTACAAAGGTCTGAGTGCACGTCTTTATGAGACGACTGACCAGAAAACCGGGGCAACCCGGCAACCTCAGTACACTGCATGGCTCCCCTCTATAAATAGAGGGCTTGGGGTGGCCATTTTGAGAGGAGAAAGAGCGAGGAAGCCTCACAAATTTGTCTGTGCCTTGCAATATAATTGAGTGCTTTCCCATTTTAAACACCATGAGCTCATATATAGCTACTTGTTTACCTACAAAAGCCAGTGTTTACCTACTTTAAAGATATAGAAGTTTTCTTTGGCAGCCGACTGTAAGCATTCTCACACACTTTAAAGTCTTTCTCTTCATCTTTGCACACACCCTTCTTCACGTTGAGAGTCGTGTTGCGTGAGTTTTCCCGGACTTCGGTCCGTGGTTTTATTTCAGTTTATATATACATATATATTAAATATATTTATATATATATATATATTTATATATATGGACTAACATTATCGAGTTATGCCTCGATTGAGCCTAGACTTCGGTCTGAAGTGTTTATTTGCTTATATATATATATATATATATATATATTGTCCCACCTAGAGTTTACTTCGTGGTGGTTGATCGCTTTTATAGCTTTATTTACGTTTCGTCCTGCCTGGAGTTCACTTCGTGGCAGTTGATTGCTTTGTACAACTTTATTTACATTTTGTCCCACCTAGAGTTTCTTCCGTGGTGGTTGATAGCTTTTACAGCTTTATTTACATTTCTGATCCCCCATGGAGGTGCTTCGTGGTTGGTGATCATGTCTGTATATATATATTTATAGCTTATATATATATACCTGTTTACTGCTTTCATATAAATTATGGTATCATGTGCGCCTAGGAATCATGTGATCACAGATTCAACCTATTGGATCTAAATTCGGTTCCCGTGATGGACATTTTCAGCTGTAAGCAGATTGTAAATTATTCTGCGGTGTCTAAATTTCCTCAGATGGTTCTCATACCCACGAGGAAGTCGGCATTATTTTGTACATTATTTTCTTACAGATGCTTCGCATCTTGGAAATAAAATCAATCAAGCAACACTCTATAAAATGGAAGTGTAAAAGGTCTCAATTACTATTGAGCATCGTGGTTTGAGAAACCTCTTTACAAAACATCAACGCCATATCTTACTAAAAACCTAATTTTTACATAAATTCAAACCACAATGTATATAGGTGTGAATGAGGCCTCACACTACTTCCAAATAACAAAGACATCATTGACACACACACACACATTCGGATAATAGTTTCTTAAAAGATGCGGTCCACCGTGGTAACACGGATGTTGGGGTGCCAAACACCTTCCTCTCGCATAACCAAGTCCCCTGACCCTAATGTATCTCTTGCTTTCACCAATTCGTTTAGCAGTGTCACATCACTGGGTCAATGTGCAAACCTTTTCTCGATTGTGTTGGTACAACCATTTAAAAAACCAACTAGCGACTCTTAACAGTCCATCGTCGACATTATACATGTCGGACCTTTTTCACTTGTTTTTTCAAATAAATCTCACCTAAAATGAGAACACCAAAAAACAAGTAACAGAAAGGGACATCTAAAAATCCCCACGTCTCATACCCATGGAGAAGATTGAAAAATTCCTCCGCACTATGGGTCATAATGAAGCCAAGGTGGTTTTAAGCTTAAAAGAAGCTCCACAAAAAATATCAATTTTGGACTTGGTCCTAACTTCCGAGGATCACCGGACGATCTTGCTAAAGGTTTTAGAAGAAGCTTATCTACCAACATCAGTTGATAAAGAAAAATTCAACATCTGGTTGATCACATTTTCAACAACAATGTGATATCATTCACTGATGATGGCATATCGCCCGAGGGGACCGGTCATTGCAAGTCGTTGCACATTGCGGTCTTGTCCTCTGAATACATGCTAGCTGGAGTCTTGATAGATGGAGGTTCATCTCTAAATATATGTCCATACACTACCTTGGTGAAGATGAATATCAATCTCAACCGACTCTAGAGTAGCCATACTTTCATCAAAGCTTTTGATGGAGCCCGCCGAAATTCGGTCGGAGTAATTGAACTGCCAATCGAAATTGGTCCCCATACATTATGCGTATCTTTCCACATACTCAAGATAGATTCGGGATACAACCTGCTCTTGGGAT
The DNA here is from genome assembly GCA_020205605.1 of Panax ginseng. NCBI lineage: Eukaryota > Viridiplantae > Streptophyta > Magnoliopsida > Apiales > Araliaceae > Panax > Panax ginseng. The sequence goes on from CM035147.1 coordinate 37,234,270, forward strand.
GACCATGGATTCACATGGCAGGGGCAGTCCCCTCCACCCTTCATTAGTAACTGAAATACATTATTAACAATAGCCTAGTCATGGTCAACGTTGAACCAGAGTGTCCTCAACACGGGGACATGCCATTCATCAATGCCAATGCAGATGTTAAACCTACCGCTTTTATGCCTTGAAGTATGCAATACCCAATACCATGCTATTGGAACGCCATTTCCCGAACCCAAGATTTCTGCCGAGGTAATGTCGGCTACTCAAGAAATGATGTCATTGGGTCATAAGCCAGGACAATTGCTAGGTAAAGATCGCCAGGGTATCAAGTACCCAATTCAATTAACCAAGCAAACTAGAATAGCTGGACTAGGCTATTCTGCCAGTTCTAGTCATAGGAATCCTCATAAGCATCAGCAGATTCCTTCAGCTTCAACCATGCGGCGTTTATCATCGCCTACAAACTCTGTGTCCGCACAACCTCCTGTAAGGTGCCAACCAATGTAATGGTTATGTTATTTCCCAAGCCGGTACCAGTGAAGGAGAAAGAAGTCTTTGTTCCAAATCCAGCAGTGGAAGAGGAGGAACGAAGAACCAAGCAAGACGTCATCTGAATGATGTCAGGCACACGCATCATCGTTCATGATGAACATACCAACAGATACACCCCAGACGATGATTGCCCAGACGTGATTTGCCATCATTCGGGACAGGGAGGATGATGACAACTCCTCCATCACTATAGTCCACCCGGACTTTGTCCTTGCCAATTGGAACAACACTCCTTGCATTGGGTCGACAAGGTAAAATGGGCGTAACTCTTTCGCCTCAGTAGATATCATAATCGCTTACTTTTTTTTGTACACAAGATTAGCGCTTTATTTTTCGGTATATGCTAACATTGTGTATGATCAAAACATTTCATATATACTAAATGAAATCATATTTTGTTTTAGGACCCTGAATTTAGATGCGCCTGTACTTGCTTATACGGTGCCTCTTCTCCACAAGGATTGTACCTTTGATGTAGAGATAAATTCATCCTTGATGGAAATACAAGATGACTTTGAGGTGCCTCTAGAAATTCAAGAATGGGTCAAAGACAAACCTAAACCTAACCTTGATCAAACCACTTCCTTCAATCTCGAAACTTTAGAAAGCCATATGTTAATCCAGATTGGTTCAGACCTTACCCCAAACCAAAGGAATGACATGGTTAAGCTATTAACCCAATTCCAGGATATGTTTGCATGGTCTCATAAAGACATGGTGGGTTTGTCCACTAACATTGTTCTTCATCTTCTTCCCATTAAAGATGGATTTAAGCCAGTCAAGCAAAAGCTCAGAGGCGATTGAAACCTGAGTGGAGTTTAAAGGTAAAAGAAGAAATTGTGAAACAATTTCAAGCTGGCATCATTATGGTGTCCACATATCCTGAGTGGATATCAAACATTTTTCCTGTGCCTAAACCCGGAGGGATGGTGCTAGTCTGCGTGGATTATCAGGACTTGAACAAAGCTTGCTTAAAAGATAGCTTTCCCGTGCCATTTATCTACATTCTCATTGACAATACTACTCAATACGACATGTACTCCTTTGCTGATTGCTTTGCGGGGTACCATCAGATCATGGTTGCTGAGGAAGATCATGAGAAAACTGCTTTCATCACGCCTTGGGGAACCCTTTGTTATAGACGGTTGTCATTCGGCCTCATCAATGCTGGAGCCACCTATCAACGAGCTATGATGGCTTTTTTTCACGACTTAATGCACAAAGAGATTGAGATCTACGTGGATGACATCATTATCAAATCCCAGAAGGAGGATGACCATCTAGACCATCTCAGAAAGTGGTTCAACAGGTTGCGTAAGTACAACTTGAAGTTTTATCCAGCCAAGTGCGCCTTTGGAGTTAAATCAGGCAAGTTGCTAGGATTTCTAGTAAGCCACCAAGGGATTGATTTGGATCCTACCAAAATTCAGGACATCATGGAAATGCCCATTCCTCAAACAGAAAAGGAAATAAAGGGATTTTTGGGAAGAATCAACTTCATTAGCAGGTTTATCTCTCAACTCATAGCAACCTGTGAGCCAATCTTCAAGCTATTAAGGAAGAACTCCTCCATGAAATGGAATGATGAGTGCCAAAATGCCTTCCTCACAATTAAAGAACAGCTGGTCAAAGCTCCCGTGTTGGAACCACCCAGAGATGATGTTCCCATGTTCATATACCTGTCCATAAGCGACAATGCCATGGGCTGCATGCTAGGACAGAAAGACGATAGAGGCCAAGAACAAGCTATCTATTACCTCAACAAAAGAGTCAGCAGCAGTGAATACAAGTACACTCTGATTGAGAAGACTTGTTGTGCTTTAGCATGGGCTTCCATGAGGTTACAACATTACCTCCATGGTCACACAACCCATCTCATATCCCGCGTAGATCCTCTCAAATACGCGTTCAATAAACCCATGTTAAATTGCCAGTTGTCCAGATGGCAGTTGATCCTACAACAATTTGACATCTTATATGTGACTCAAAAGTCCATCAAAGGTCAAGGAATTGCGGATCAACTGGCCGCCGCACCTTCAGGGGATTTCAAACCCTTGGAAACATACTTCCCCGATGAAGGAGTAATGATAGTTCAACAATACCATCAGTACGATACGCGCCAACCATGGAAGATATATTTTGATGGAGCTGTTAATATGGAAGGTTCTGGAGCTGGAGCAGTTCTAGTATCTGGTACGGGGGAGCAGTATCCCGTCACCATCAAATTACAGTTTGCCAGCACCAACAACATAGCTAAGTAAGAAGGCTGTCTCATGGGGCTAAAAATTGCCCGTTCAATGGGCATCAGGCGGTTAACTATCTTTGGAGATTCAGAGTTGGTAATCAGACAATCCACCGAAATTATCAAACCAAGGAACTACATTTGTTGTCCTACCATCGGCAAGTTTTATAGATGGTTTTGGAGTTCGAAGAAATCTCTTTTCTACACATTCCTCGTAATAGGAATGACTTTGCGGAGGCGTTAGCAACTTTTGGCCTCCTTGATTCACATACCAGACAAGGAACACTTGCCAAGCGTCACAATTTCCCTACACAAGGCCCCATCTTATGGGAACAATGTTGGAGAAGTATCAGATGAGCTACCTCCCATCCATCATCTTGGGTATCAGCATATCAAGGAATATCTACGAGATGGATCTACACCCGCTGAGGTGAGCCCGACTGAGAAAAGGCGGATCCATCGAATTGCTATAAAATTCTACCTGAGTGAAGATGCACTCTACATAAGAGATGCAGGACTAGGTCTCCTCAGATGTTTTGACAAAGATCAAGCCCAAAGGCTTATGGATGAAATCCATGGTGGAGTTTGTGGCCCCCACATGAGTGGCTCCCTCCTTATCAAGAAAGTCCTCTGGACAGGACATTATTGGCTCTCTCTCAAAGCTGATTGCAATGACCACGTCAAGGGATGCTATCAGTGCCAGATTCATGGGAATCCTATATATGCCCCTCCATGGGAACTCCATAATATGAGTTCACCTTGGCCCTTCTGAATGTGGGGAATGGACGTTATCGGGCCCATTGAGCCTAAAGCCAGTAATGGAAATCGATTCATCTTCACCATGATCGACTACTTCACCAAGTGGGTAGAGGCAGCCTCCTTCCCCAGGGTTACCAAAGAAGTTATCATTGCTTTCATCAAAAACAATGTCATTTGTCGATATGGACAACCAGAGGTGATTGTGTTAGACAATGCTAAGAACCACAACAACAAAATGATGGAGGAATTATGTAGTAAATTCCACGTCAAACATCTTAACTCTGCCATCTATCATCTGAAGATGAAGGGTGCTGTTGAAGCGGCTAACAAAAATATTAAGAAGATTATGCAAAAGATGTCTGCCAACCACAAAGATTGGCCTGATCTATTGTCTCTTACTCTGTTAGCCTACAGAACATCAATGCGCACTTCCACCGGGGCAACCCCCAAAGCATTAACCTATGGGATGGAAGCAATGCTCCCGATAGAAGTTGAAATGGAATCCCTTAGAGTGTTAATAGACGCTCAGCTGGATGAAGACCAATGGGTACAAGATAGATATCACCAATTGTCTCTAATAGACGAAAGGCGAACCACGACTATCATCCATGGTCAATTATATCAACAAAGGATCGCCAGATCCTACAACAAAAAAGTCCGACTACGGCAGTTTAAACAACATGACTTGGTTTTGAAGAAGATCATTGACAACCAAGGTCAATATAAGGGAAAATTCGCTCCTAACTTGGAAGGCCCATTTGTTGTCAGGGAAGTATTGATAGGAGGCGCTCTCAGATTGCAAGAAATGGATGGCGATAAATTTCCACAACTCATCAACTTAGACACCGTGAAATGATACTATGTCTGAAATAACCAGCAAACACCCTGGTGTTGGATCATCAGATCACCAGTCATTCCGGTTCTTTAACCCTTTACCACATATAACTCTTCCACACTTTACCCCTCAGGGAAACATACTTTTCAAGCCAACAGTCTGGCTTCTTTGCGTTCCTATGACTTAGGTCATCCCGATACGGATTGAACCTCTCGTGTTTGCAGTTTGGCTACCCATACATGGGATCAAACTTCTCATGCCTGCAGTTTATCCTCAACCTAGGATTAAACTTTCTCCTCCCCGCAATCTGACCTGCACATGGGATCATGCTTTTCCACTCGCCTTGAGGGGCGAACTACGCCGACTTAATCTCCTCTTCAATAGGAGTACGTAGGCAACCATTTCATATGGCCCGATCGCAATAAAACAAAAACAACAAAAATATTTCTACCCTCTTCTCCTTACAAAAATAAAAACAAATTCCTACACCATTTACGCCTCATACATTAACCTCTTACACCAGATTCAACTACGCAGACCGATCTCCTCTTCAATAGAGTACGTGGCGTACCATTCATAGTGTTGTCTCACCCTACCAAAACACAAACCATTGTTAATGGGTACTGGTATCATCTGTCAATCCACTACATTTCATTGGCTTCAGACCAAAGGGATGGAATTACTTGAACTCCTCCCAAATAGGAGATTCGGCGACCATCTAAGCTGCGGTCATACCTTGAAGAGCAACACCAATCCATAAGAGATGGAATTAACTAGGCTTCTCCTAAATAGAAGCACTGGTGACCATCTGTGGTGCGGTCAATCTCAGAGAGGAAACCAAACCCAAGACACCAAAGATGGTAGGGATACATATAGATCAATGATCCACTCTGAACTTTCCAGAGACATCTCAATGTCCATCCCTCAAGGAGGAATTCAAAATACATCAAGATCGCAAGCCCTGAAGCAGCAGGCAAAATATCAAGCAAATAACAAAGCATATTTAAAAGGGAAGTGATCAAAAATATATTTCCCTATCATATATATATATAATGCTGTTTGATATACACAATGTAAACTGTATATGACAAAATGGCTAAACTAGTCTGTGCATAAAAATACAAGCCCATCTACAAGTCACGGTATATACGAGCTAACAAGCCCAACATGGCATCCCTTTCAAAAGAAGGAGGCGAAGCTGTGGTCTCCTGTACGAGAATGTCCACACGACCTAACAGATCTGCAGCCATCTGCATGGTGACCATTTGCTCATCGATGTAAGCGTTCATCTCTACGATCATGCCAGTCATAAGGGACCTCACTACAGTACTATCTGTAACGGCTACATCCTGGGCAGATATGGCACCATCCTGCTCAACTATCATTGCATCTCTGGCTGATCTGGCCTCATCCCGCTCAACAATAGAGGCATCTCTGCGAGCTAATGCCTCGTCTCTCTCTAACAAAGATACGTCTCTCCTATCAAGGGCAGTCAACATCAAGGCTCTAGCCTGGTCTCTCTCGAAGGTCATTAGATGAAGACTCTGCTCAAAGTCTTGTCTTTGAGTCTTTGAATCACAACAAAGATCTTAATCATCGGAGAATCTAGAAGAGATCTTTGTTAATCCAAATTGTGACGCCCCCAAATTCGGGTCTCTTCCAACCCGACATATGGTGCTCCACGGTGCTACAGTTCACACAAACATTCAATTGAAATGCCTCCAAAAGAATGAATATGTCTTATATATATATATATATATATATATATATTCCAAAACAATACTACCATTCCCCAAGTTCTTTATAACCGTTACATTTGTTCTTGTCATAATATTAAATATTATCATTATAAACCTATACTATTACATAAATAATCTACAAGTTCGCTTTAACCTTCACTTTATCCTTGACGAATCCTTCGGTCCATTCGGTCTAAGGTGCATTCATATGGTTCAAGAAAGAGTGAGCATAACTAGCTCAGCAAGTACAACAATTTCATTTTTTAAAAGCATGCTTGAAACATAGGAATCGTATATCTTCAATAACTGGATAGTAGTTACGAAGTACTATAAATAACTCAAAATAACATTCCTTTTCCTTTAAAATATTTTATCATGACAATATTCAGTAAAACACCCATTATGGTCCAAGACCACGAGTGTTTCATAATTTCTTTAAAAAGGACAACCCGGCACGAAGTCCGTAAGTCTGACAAATCTTACGAGCACTTCTAGGTGATCAGCCTATAGTACTCTATGTTGATCAACACTACATTCATTAAACGTGTATACGTTTAAGTTGAGTCAACCTCACGTGCCCATCGAATACTCGATGAAAAATACATTTGTTTATTCATATTTAGGCTTACCTTGAATCCGTACCAAACATTTGGCGTAGGATAGTGTTAGCAATTCTATATTGAAAGACTTGTAAACAATTCAATCAATCTATCAAGATTAGTCTAACCGAGTTAAAACTGCCATCGACTCTTTCCTTAAAACCATACATGCACTTCATAACTTGAATCATTTGAAAACTTGGCTAACACAAAGGTTAGACAAGCGTTTAAGAAAAACTTGCCTTCAGCGTCTGCTACAGTAAATTTGCGTTTCCTTTGAGTCTTTACGGTCTCTACAACACATAATCACATAACATACCACATTAGGTCATGAATGAACATACTTAATTCTTAAACAATCTTACCCTTCTTCTCAGTCTAATCATATATTAGATTTGTTATTATTGGTTCCGGCTTACCGTCGTTCTTTTACATCGTTCTTACCTACTTCTTTCTCTTATATAACTTAATTGAAATTATTTCATTAATATAACTCGGTTCGAGTTAATTATCCTTCCTCACAGTTTACTAACGTCCTTACGTTATTAATCGACACTTACTTATCATTGGTTAAGTACATTTATTACATATCATTCATGTTTTCATTCGACTTATCTTCAACCTTTAGTGTATTACTTAAGGTCTATAATTATCTTAATGATGCTACATTAAGTTTAGTAATGTATTGGTTCATTACCAATTACTTATCTTTATTTCCATACTTGATAAACTCTTGTTATCGCATGATCTAGTGTCTTTGGTATGCTTGTTGCATAACTTCTTCTCTTAGGCACACTGCACGTGGCTTTTCGCTTTCGTTCTAAAATTGATCACGCAGATCATGCAAGGCTATGCTAAGTGTAATTAGTCGTCTTCATGCGCGCCAGCTATCAGGGGGCTAAGGTCGGTCTCATGTTTGCGAAGCCCGACCATTCCTGCCTTGAGTCGCGCTGCGGCGCCGACTCTGTGTATCAGATAATTTTGACAGATTTTCTTTTTAGGTGAGATTCCCGAGCTCCTAACTTCTTCGTTATAAGTCCGAATTGGCTCGTTCAAGAGCCTATGGTTCACAAATTACGTATTCTACGTGTTCATGCAAGAATTTTATCTATTCGACTTCGTTTGCTAAAATTCCACATATTAGTCCATTTTTAACGAAAACGATAAACATTCGTGAACGTTCAACGCTCGTTTCTTCGTTCTAAGTCGGAATCCGGCCATTTTTTAGTCCGCAACTCTATAATGCCAAATAAAACTTGTTTCCATTGAAAACCAATGTTTCTAAGCTTAATATCAAAATTCGACTTCCATTCCGAGAATTTCACGAATTCGACGATTGTCGTCTAATCGTGTGAATTCTGGCGAAACTTCGTTACTTAAGATTTGTTCTTCATTTCAAATGGATTCAATTCATCATACTATCCTCTTGACATACATACTTCATTAATTTATAAACATGATAAGTTAGTACTAGTTCGTTGTGAGTTTATAACTTATAGAAATATAAATTGGGCAAAGGGTCAAAAAAGCCCCTGAGGTTTACCCCGATGTTCCACTTGCACCCTAAACTAATTTTTTTTTCCAAAAGTACCCTTAACGTTAAATTTTTGGGTCGCCTGTGCCCCTGCCATTAATAGAAGACAAATGGGGTTAAAATGTGAAGACGTGGCAGGCTTAAATATAAAATATATTCTAAATAAAATAATATATATCATTTAATCAAAGCAAAAAATACTAAAATTCAAAATAAAAAAAGCATAACATATTTACATCATTTAATCAAAATAATAAAATTCCAATTATTTTGTTAACTAATCAAAACAACTAATTAAATAAAATAAGTTGTATAACATATTTACATCATTTAATCAAAATACTAAAATTCAAAACATAACATATTTACATGAAATACTAATTTAAAAAAAATACTAAAATACTAATTAAAAAAAAAATACTAAAATACTAAAAAATTTAATTAAAAAATATTTAAAATACTAAAATTCAAATTATTTTGTTAATTAATCAAAACAACAAAAAATCAAATTACATCATTAAATATACTAAAATCATAATACTAAATACTAATTGATATAAAATTTTTAAATTACTAAAATTATAATACTAAATAATATTATTAAAATTCAAAACTGGAGTATTATGATTATTAGGGTAAAGTTCAGATGACCACCTGGGGTTTAAGCGGTTTCCCTCTTAATCACCTGTAGTCAGTAAAGCTACATTTGAACACCCGACCTTTTGAGTTAAAGTGAAAACGTCACATTTTCCATCCAATTTAACCGCGCGTATATGTCAGACGCCAAAAAACGCGTGAGAAGAGACTGTAAAAATAAAAAAAACACTCTTAAATGTCTGAAATACCCCTCCCCTCCTTCACATTCCTCTCCACTTATTCTCCCTTCAAACCCACTGCCACCAACAAACCCTTAATTCCTTCCCCAGCCCTAGAACTTCTTACACTAATCAGCTCACTAATGTCATCATTCCCATGTTTAACTTCATCACTGACCTTAACCCTAACTTCAGTCTCGATCCCTCGAAGGGAGCAAATTCTCCTTCAATTCCCTCAATCACGAAAATTAGTCTCGTTAAAAATTGGGGGAATTTCGACCGATCGAGTCGAGCGATCGATTGAGGACCATTTGATCAGGTTTTGATGGGTAAGAGAAGAAGATGTTCTGAATTTCTATGTCGCCCTTTATTGTTTTTTCAACCATGAACCCTTTTGGGTCAGGGTATAGATTTGATGGGGTCTTGTTGAAGTAGAGTTCCCATAGCGGAGCTAATGGTAGCGGCGTGGTGGTGAGGAACATAAAGGATATTTTTCTCGGATGGCCCACCAGTGGATTCGAGTTAACTTGGGCGGCGAGTTGAAACAGGGAATCATCTTCATCTTCATCTTCCTTTTCCGATGGCAGTGGAGGAGAAAGGTGGTGGGTTTTTTTACTTTCTGGGTTTTGATTATTGTGGGTGGCAATGTGGGTATTACTGGGTTTACTAGAATTGTTCTATTTTCTGGGCAAAAGTGGTAGGAGGGAAAGTGGTTACATACCCGCCTAATTTGGTGGTGGTGACGGGGAGTGTTGATGGTGACGATTATTGCAAGGGGTAAGCAAAGAAGAAGGGCACAAAATAGGGAGACTGGATTTGGGGATAACATAGCTTAATTACTTATCAGGGGAGCCAATGCTTTAGACACAATGGTAAAATCTAGCCACGATTTCCATTCCAAGGTGGCAATGCGACCTCATCACGAGGAAAAGCCAAATAGATTACACCAAAATCTATGTTTGAGCAGTTCACCGAAAAACCTAATAAAGTTATTATGCTTGCACAAGAGGAGGCAAGGCTGCTTGGTCACAATTTTGTTGGCACTGAGCAGAGATTGGCTTTGGTGCTCATATCTTTGTTGATTTTCTTCAAGGAGCCCATTGATTAGGATTTTAACTTGTTGAATGATTTCAATTTCTCTGTTTTAGTCAATGGTTATATTCTTCGATTACAAATATATCATCTTTCTATTATATATTATATAGAAGTTAAAATCTCCATGGAAATTGCTGCAATTGCTTTCCAAGTTTACCCCAATTCAATTGTTAACTATATTTTTCTTATGGTATGCTTGAATTGAATTTGGATTGGAGGAAATAAGAGAGCCTATTTTTCTTTCTTTTCTTTGGGTCGAATGAAAGGGAGCACCGGAGCAGGGGCTCTGTTTGTGAAATTGGAGGGTAAATAAGTCATTAGCCAACTCACAGTTAATTTAGACGGAAAAAGTGACGTTTTCACTTCACCTCAAAAAGTCGAGTGTTTAAATGTAGCTTTACTGACTACATGTGGTTAAGTGGGAAACCGCCCAAACCTCAGGTGGTCATCTAAACTTAACCCTGATTATTACATCATTATGTATAGATTATTACATTATCAAATTATTTATATTATTTATAACATATAATGTTATGCATAGATTATGTATAGATTATTACATAATCAATTTTTATATAGTTTAAAAATATTATTTAGTATTATGATTTTTGTAATTTAAAATTTTTATATCAATTAGTATTTAGTATTATGATTTTAGTATTTTAATGATGTAATTTGAATTTTTTGTATTTTGATTAATTAACAAAATAATTTGAATTTTAGTATTTTTTTTTAATTTGATTTTTTTTAGTATTTTAGTTTTTTTAATTAGTATTTTAGTATTTTTTTAAAATTAGTATTTGATGTAAATATGTTATGTTTTAAATTTTAGTATTTTGATTAAATGATGTAAATATGTTATACAACTTATTTTATTTAATTAGTTGTTTTGATTAGTTAACAAAATAATTTGAATTTTATTATTTTGATTAAATGATGTAAATATGTTATGCTTTTTTATTTTTTATTTTAATATTTTTTGCTTTGATTAAATGATATATTATTTTATTTAGAATATATTTTATATTTAAGCATGCCACGTCATCACATTTAAATCCCGTTTGTTTTATGTTAACGGTAGGGGCACGGGCGACCCAAAAATGTAACGTTAAAGGTACTTTTGGAAAAAAAATTAGTTTAGGGTGCAAGTGGGACATCGGGGTAAACATCAGGGACTTTTTTGACCCTTTACCCAATATAAATTACTTATATTTTCATTGCTCATGACTTATATCTTCTTTTTATATAACTTATTATGGTTAATGACTTCCAACCATTATTCTAGCTTCTTATTATCATATTAACTTCATTTGTATAAACATGTTTCAAGTTCATATCCATTCATTATAAGTTCCCAACTTATATAGGTATGAATGACTTATTCATGACTTATTACGGCTTAAGTCCGTTAATTAATCATTCTTATCATGCCTTAGCATACATGTTCTACCACTACCCACTTCTCTAATCAATGTAAGAAAAAGAGATTCATGGCTTAGGGTTACTTACTCTTGAATAACACTTGTTCAATCTTTAATCTCCTTCTTGATCCTTGAAATATGAAAGACTAGCTTTCTAGCTTTTTCTCTCAAGCCACTAAGCTCTCAACTTATAAGTTTATTGGATGAAAAACTAACAACTAGCAAATAAAATGCAAAGCTTCCTATTTATAGAAATCTCAAAGTGAGGGTATAATGGTCATAAGGCCACTCTACCTCCTTAATCACCTCCTTACTATTCATTACTTACTAATTAAGTTAACTTGCTCCCCACCTTATTTACTTGGCCATCACAACACTTAAGCATTAAGTTTACTTTGCCATTAAGTCTACTTGATCATCACACAAAGGTCTTGCTCTCCACTTCACCCATGGGTTGCCCCATGGATCTTATTTAACTCATGGATCATAGCTTGGGCTTGGTTAATTAAATTAACTTCTACTTTTGGGCTTGTCTTCACTTTACGTTGGGCTTATATTAATAAACACTTAGACTTAATATTACTAAACACTTGGGCTATACATTAATTCACTTTGGGCTTCTCATTACACATACTTGGGCTTGCTCCTTAAATTCTATTGGACTTAACCATTCTTACATTTGGCTTTGTCAATTCTCATTGGACTTTAATATTTCTTACACAATCCCACATATTCAATACATTTGGTTTAAAGCCTTATAACGTATATATTACGTATTAATCTCGTATTCCACCTCGTATACTTATTCATCATATACGATATACCATCATTCATACATATTCGTATAATACCTCATATTCGTTACTTCGTATAATACCAATGTATTATACGATCATTTAATTAATTCATTAATCGTATTACATTTCCATCTCGTAAATCATTTTCCTTAAACGTTAGGTTTTAAGTCCACAGGCGAAATATTACGTTTTCCATAACTGAAATATTATTGGATATTCCATCTCACCTCGATATTCTATCGTTACGTATTTCTCAAAAGTTCAAAAATAATTCCCGAGTAGAAATGCGTGAATAGTGTTTTTTGGAAAATTTCTCGGAAAGCTTTCATTTTCGTCTTGGAAATTCAAACACTTTAATTCTACCATGTAGCCAAAATCCTATGACATTCTGACATTTCTAGGTCATAGAACTACCTTTAATTAGCTTGCTCCCATAAATAATCAATTAATTCCATTTAATCCTTATAATTACATAAAATTTTCAATTCTCCTAAAAATACAATTTTCTCGGGCGTTACACTAGCACCTAGCCCCTACTCGATGTGGGAATCGATGTCCTCCATGGGCTCTATATCATCTGACTCACTATCCGGTACTGTGGATACTACTGCAGCCGATAAAATCTATGTCTCCATCCATGCGGAATACTTTGCAGAACAACCTAGATGACTAACCGAAAAATCAGCTATCTCACACTGATCCCAACATGCATACACACGGGATCGGTCCTCTACTGAAAGATAGCGAGAAGTTGAACGCTAACCTATCATCCCCTCGAAAGGATGAAAGTCCTGGAACTGGTCAAACTGCGACATCACGGCCAGCGAGTGATAAGTAGTCACGCCCCCTCAAACCAGCCAGAGGGAGATAGTCCATGCCCGGAGCATGAGTAATAAAGCTATATGGTGAGCTGAGCCCAAGCACGGTAATATGACAAATGGGTCTCTGATATCCGCCAAGAATGTGGACCAAGACATAGCATCTATGCACTCCGATGGCTGAAAGGAGTATGACATGGCTATATCATGGGTGAACCAGTACCCATGCCGTCTAAGAGTGCTAATCGGTCTCAAATGTGACATAAACCACACATAAAGCATGACCGAAATTTGCGTGAACACTCTTGTGGTATATGTGCAAGTGATGAGTGGTCAATCGTAAGGTCTCTCTGCTATGATCATAGGTATAATGGTACGACCCTCCCTGAGAGCTCTCACCGCCATGACGACTCCGATGTCTATCTCATCCATGTACCGTGGCATATAGACATACGATAGTACGCACAACATCAGTACATCAACCCTGGCTAGACGCCAATGATCCTCCGGTGCGGTGAAATCCCCGGAATGTCATGAATAACTATCCTCAGAGCCAAATCTATCAAACAAAAAATGCTGGGATATAACGTGACTCGATGTAAGCTCATCCTGCACCACTCTGCGCCTCAATCCAGTAAGGGTCATGAATCGTCGACTCATGTCCCCGAAAACCATATGCACGCAAGGTCTGTCCAGCGGTAACATCATCAATCTTGCATACTCCTCCAGGGTAAGAGTCAACTATGTGAGCCAGACACCTCGGCTCGGTCCAGTTCGAGTTATAAAGGAGTTCTTGTGGACTGAAAAAGTCAAATCGAAAATAAAAATGCTACACAATTGAGCAAAATAGCCTACAATCCTGGTCTTCTCAGATGAAACTTTGAGTCTGTACATCACTCATTAGTAGTCACCTGAACACGAGGTATACCCTGCCAATGATCTCATTTGTTACAAATCACATCCGGCAATACCTTGTACAGGTCCAATGCCGCCAACTCCGGGTCCTTACCCTAAAGATCAACGTGGATCCCCGACGGGGGTTACAACGTAGATCCCTGACGGGGGTTACAACGTGGATCCCCGACGGGGGTTACAATGTGAAGCCCCGGCAGGGGGTTATAATGCACATTCAGTCGTTGACACATATATCAACGAAGGTCAAGCAGCCTTGACATTATATCAGTCGATGGCGATGAAACCTATCGAAGCTCGAGAGCTATTCGAGGATTTCATGCTCGATTACTCATATTCCCCAAATGGATCCTGGCGGGGAGTTACGGTGCGTTACTGCTTGAAGTACGTCAATGAAGGTCAGCAAATGACGGAATTTGTTTGTTGGCGATAAATCCAATAGAATCTTGACATGTCCTGGCGATACCAACCAGGAAAGGTCAACATCATCAAGGAGGATTGATGATGGAATATGTTATGTACATCCTCAAATAGACCAAGCTTTATCACCACAGATCTCTTGCATATAAGAGATACATCTTCAGGATCAAGTCGTTATCAAGAATCCAAGAATTTTATGATAACCCCAACATCAACATCCTAACAGATTTGGATTACACATCAAATCTGGTCATCATTGCTAATCCCCAGTTGAAGCAACAGGGAGCCAACAATCATCCCCAGCATGTTGGGTAACAACCTCGTACACATGCATCATACATTTGCATCATGTTTTTACATGATATCATGTTTGTCTTGTTGTATTTCAAGCGTCTAGGATTCTTTATCCTACTCATGCATCGCATTGCATGAGTATGATAAAGAGGGGCATCTATATACACTCGAAATTTTCTATACACCTGTCACTAACATTGCAGGAGGACAAATTTGTCTTTCAAGAGGGAACCTTGGAAGACAATCCATATCCATTCCGGATACTACCAGAAGTTCAGCATCAACCCCAGAACACACACTAGGAGTAACAACTCCAACCTCGGAGATAACCCCGAGGCGTGCGAACACAATACCGGAACACACACAGAAGGAGACCGATTAATCTCAGAGATAACCCCGATGTATCCAGTCGTAGTCCCAATCATGGGAATAGCTACCAACCCTGGAGATCACCCCAAGGAATGCAGTTTTGGCGATAACCCCAGAAATACTTGTTACAAATGCAACCAGGTTAAATCTCGGCGCTCACAATGAGACACCCAGTACCAACAGGCACACCTCAGAGTTGACACTGAGGACTTTCAACACTTGCTGCAGTCCAATCTCAGCGAAGCCCTGAGCAATGTCTGCTTTATCAGCCTAAATCGGTGATAACACCGGTGAGGGGCAACCTCATCATCTTTCCAATGCGATGCCACATCACGTCGTCTCAACATTTTATACACACATCTCTACACAATGATGTCCCACAAGAATCAAGGAAAACCAATCCCGAGTGACTATTGTGCGGGGTAACTGATAGAATTTGGAGCTTGAAGACCGGAGGGCATCGTCCCATCTTCAATGACTTCGTACAAACTCTAATCACATGCCATTGTACAACTCTTGACAACGGCGGTCCGAAATAGGTCCTATATACCTAAGTCGGATGCCCGGATTGCAATTCTTAAAGTTCGAGCGAACATTACAGTGCCCGAGTACACGTACTACGAGACGACCCGACCCGAGAAACCTGGGGCAACCCGGGTTGCCTCAGGTACACCTGCGGCTCCCCCTATATAAATAGAGGGTTGGGGTGGCCATTTTGAGATGAGAAAGAGCGAGGAAGCCCTGTCAAATTTGCTCCGTACTTGCAATATACTGTGTGCTTTCCCATTTTTAAACACCTGTGAGCTCATATATAGCTACTTTTGTACATACAAAAGCCAGTGTTTACCTACTTTAAAGATATAGAAGTCTTCTTTGGCAGCCCACTGTAAGCTTTCTCACACACTTTAAAGTCTTTCTCTTCATCTTTGCACACACCTTTCTTCACGTTGAGAGTCGTGTTGCGTGAGTTTTCCCGGACTTCGGTCCGTGGTTTTATTTTAGTTTGTATATACATATATTATATATATATATATGGACTAAAATTATCGAGTTATGCCTTGATTGAGCCTAGACTTCGGTCTGGAGCGTTTATTTTCTTATATATATATATATATATATATGAACTGTGTGTCGAACTTTGTTCGATGAGCCTGAACTTTGATGCGAGCGTTTATTTACTTATATATATATATATATATAGATATATATAGATATATGAATTGGTGTCGAGCTCATTCGATGATCCTGGATTTTACATTCTATGCGTTTACTTTTATATATATATATATATATATATATATATATATTATCTCACCGAGTTTACTTACGTGGTGGTTGATCTCTTTACTGCCTTTATTTACGTTTAAATCTCGCCGAGTTCACTTCGTGGCAGTTGATTGCTTTGTACAACTTTATTTACATTTTGTCCCACCTGGAGTTTCCTCCGTGGTGGTTGATAGCTTTAACAGCTTTATTTACATTTTTGATCCCCCGTGGAGGTACTTCGTGGTTGGTGATGATGTCTGTATATATATATTTACAGCTTATATATATATATACCTGTTTACTTCTTTCATATAAATTGCGGTATCATGTGCGCCTAGGAATCATGTGATCACAGATTCAACCTATTGGATCTAGATTCGGTTCCCGTGATGGACATTTTCAAATTTAAGCGACTTATAAATTATTCTGCATTATCTCAATTTTCTCGAGATGGTTCTCATACCCACGAGGAAGTCGGCATTATTTTGTACATTATTTTCATACGGATGCTTCAGATCTTGGAAATAAAATCAATCAAGTCAACACTTAATAAAATGGAAGTGTAAAAGGTCTCAATTACTATTGAGCATCGTGGTTTGAGAAACCTTTTATAAAACATCACCGCCCATATCTTGCTAAAAACCGATTTTTATATAAATTCAACCTCAATGTATATAGGTGCTAACGAGGCCTCGCACTACTTCCAAATAACAAAGACATTGACCCCACACACACATTCAGATAATAGTTTCTTAAAAAGCAAAGGTCACCATGGTAACACGGATGTCTGGGTGCCTAACACCTTCGCTCCGCATAACCAAGTCCCTGACCCTAATGAATCTCGGTTTCACCGAACCGCTTAGCGATGTCAAATCACTTTGTCAATGTGCAAACTTTTCTTGGTTGTGTTGGTACAACCATTTAAAAACCAATGGCGACTCTTAACAATCCATCGTCGACATTATACATGTTTGACCTTTTTCACTTGTTTTTCAAATAAATCTCACCTAAAATGAGAACACCAAAAAACAAGTAATGTAAAGGACATCTAAAATCCCCACGTCGACAATTGGCTACTGCTTTGGGACTCTAGTAAGAAGACTTAAGCCGCTATTACAATATTTTTAAAACTATTATCTGCTTGTGTGTGAATGTTGCATTTACATTTATGATGAATGTGTACGAATGAATTTTATTATTTCACTTAGAGCCTCGCACCATATCTGCTTGTGATATTAGTGCTTCGCAAATGTCATCATTTTCATATGGTGAGACGCGATGTATGTGAATGTATGTTGTGTGGTCCCTCCACCAGGAGGCTATCCCGTCGGTGTTTGATTACTGGGCTCGTGGGAAGACTAATTTCCCGAGGCTCAGGAAAGGCAATACCCAAATTCGCTCCAGTTGAAAGACTGAATTAATTTCCCGTTGAGTAAATTGCGATTTATTTGGGAACCTTCATGCCAAAAATCCTCGAGAGTAACCTAAGATAGGTCAGCCTCTAATAAACCCAAAATGGAGGAAAGTCTCATCATGTTTTCGCATTATCAATTACTTGTAAGCACAATTACTTGTGATTTCATTCCATATCTATCTCCATGTAATGAGAAATATGAAGAAATGTGTACACATACATATTTTAATTAACGTGCTACAAACAGCTGACATCCGTTTTGCAGGATAAAATTCCTAGAATGAACGCATCACATAGCATGTTAATTTACATTCCCTAAAGACTAAACTATGCAAGTCTTTCGTAGGGAACCAATTGGACCTACTACCCGGTCAAAATCCAAAAGGTCATGCAGCCTATAGCAATCATGTCGCCATCCCACTGGTCGACCTTAATCCAGCTTTCTTAAAGAATTTGACGGGTTAAGCAAACAAATTACAGATTTGGCTGTTCTACTCAAATAACTACACCAGTCTACTCAGGGTCAAAAAATACCCGTACATGCTGAATCCTCTACACAAGGGGGAATCCAGGTCTTTACAATACCTGAACTGCAGTTGGATACAACCAACAAAACTCATAATGCTACCCATTTCACCGGAGATCCAGACACCGGCGACATCAAAAAGAATGTCCTCCAAATGGAAGAGACCCTTCGTGTTATCAAACGAATTGGAACACACGGGAGTGTTTCATATGCTGATCTTTGCATTTTCCCTGGTGTTCATTATCCATAAAAGTTTAAAACTCCTGACTTTAAAAAATATGACGGGTTAAGAGATCCTTATACACATTTGAAGGTGTTTATTGGAGAACTTGGATCTTATGCAGAGGACTAAAAGCTCAGAATGCAGCTGTTATAAAAGAGTCTAACTGGAGAAACCCGTTCGTGGTACACAAGATTAGATAACTCAAAGATCCATAGTTGGGAAGAGCAAGCACATGCTTTCCTCACTCAATACAGCTTTCAGTCTGAGATGGCTCCTGGTCGATATCAAATTACCAAGATCAAGAAACAGTCTAACGTGTCTTTCAGAGAGTATGCACAAAAGTGGAGACGCCTGGCTGCCCAAGTTATTCCTTCCATGACAGAATCAGAAATGGTCATGACTTTTATAGGCATACAAGAAGCTCTTTTCTATGAAAGAGTTTTAGCTGGCATCGGCAAACCATTTTCTGAAATGGTCAAACATGGGGAGATGGCTGAGATGGGATTGAAGTCCAAAAAAATTCAAGACCTAGCTGCACTCAAAGCTGTTGCTGATCACATCCAATCCAGAAATTATGGAAACAACCCCCGGAGGGTCCATAAAAAGAAAGAGGAAGATGTTTCCCTGATTCTACAGGGTCAAAAAGGTAATAAGAATATGCCTATTCAAAGGAGAAACTACACTCCCTTTCAAGCACAGTCTTTGAACCCTCCAATACCAAAAGGTGGAGAAGTTAAACACCCTCGAGTGTTCACACCCTTAGGGGACACCCTCGAGAACATTCTCACTCTTCTGACAACACATAAGAAAATTACGCATCTTCTTCCACCAGCAAGCCCTAATGGATGGGGTTTCAATGTTGCTCGGAAATGTGCTTATCATGTCGGGGCACCTAGACATTATACTCAGGATTGTTGGGCCTTGAAACACAAGATCCAAGACATGATAGACAATGGTGAGATCATGGTTACAAAACCAGATCAGCCTCACGTTCAAGACAACCCTCTTCCTCAACACAAAGAAGAAGAGGTCAACATGATCAATTGGAGCAATGGACAGAGTTCCAATTTCAACTGTGAATCTTCCCAGACCCTCAAAGAAGGTGTTAACAAATGGGATTATGCCAAGTAATAGTTCACAATGGAAAGAAGATAAAAGCTCTATGCAAGCAAATTGAGCAATTGGCAGAATTGGTGACTTATTAACACCAAGTGACACGACAATTAATCAGCAAGAAGCATGCCAGTCTCCTACCTCTTATCATGAATATGCCCTCGTCACTTTCAGAAAATGAAATGATGGAAGACAAAGTGACAAAGAGAGCAAATGCCAAACTCGTCGGGATTTTACCAACAAAAGGGAATTCACATATTTGGGCCAACCTATGGAGGAAATCCTCCAGATGTTAATCAATGAAGGAAGGATTAGTTCCCTTCCACCTCCAATCAACCCCCGTTCAGGACGGTACAATTCTGACGGAGTATTTCAATATCACTCCCATTCTCGCAGTTACAGCATAGAAGAATGATGGGCACTCCGCCACCTCATCCAAAATCTAATTGACAGTGGTGTCCTGCACCTAGCGGACGATGATACTGTGTTACGTGCAAGTGAGAATACATGTCCTACTAAGTGGAAGAGTTTGGTAGTAGTCATATCCACTAAAACTGATGGGGCTAACAAATCACTCACAATGCCAACAATTCAACTCAAGGGAAGCAACAATCCTTTGAAAGTGGCCGCTCTTGAGCCAATCAACTTGCCGTACAGAGCACAATATCATATTGTTAGCTTGCGCAAGGTTCTGTGGAATTATAGAGAAGGTGAAGGATCTACCTCACATACCACTGCTATAGTGTCTAAGGAAAATCCACTGTACCTTCCCCAACGGGTGATGAAGTCTACCATCAAATCAAAGGGGAAAATACCCATGGAGAAGATTGAAAAATTCCTCCGCACTATGGGTCATAATGAAGCCAAGGTGGTTTTAAGCTTAAAAGAAGCTCCACAAAAAATATCAATTTTGGACTTGGTCCTAACTTCCGAGGATCACCGGACGATCTTGCTAAAGGTTTTAGAAGAAGCTTATCTACCAACATCAGTTGATAAAGAAAAATTCAACATCTGGTTGATCACATTTTCAACAACAATGTGATATCATTCACTGATGATGGCATACCGCCCGAGGGGACCGGTCATTGCAAGTCGTTGCACATTGCGGTCTTGTCCTCTGAATACATGCTAGCTGGAGTCTTGATAGATGGAGGTTCATCTCTAAATATATGTCCATACACTACCTTGGTGAAGATGAATATCAATCTCAACCGACTCTAGAGTAGCCATACTGTCATCAAAGCTTTTGATGGAGCCCGCCGAAATTTGGTCGGAGTAATTGAACTGCCAATCGAAATTGGTCCCCATACATTATGCGTATCTTTCCACATACTCAAGATAGATTCGGGATACAACCTGCTCTTGGGATGACCATGGATTCACATGGCAGGGGCAGTCCCCTCCACCCTTCATTAGTAACTGAAATATATTATTAACAATAGCCTAGTCATGGTCAACGCTGAACCAGAGTGTCCTCAACACGGGGACATGCCATTCATCAATGCCAATGCAGATGTTAAACCGGTCAGTTTTTATGCCTTGGAAGTATGCAATACCCAATACCATGCTATTGGAACGCCATTTTCCGAACCCAAGATTTCTGCCGAGGTAATGTCGGCTACTCAAGAAATGATGTCATTGGGTCATAAGCCATGACAATTGCTGGGTAAAGATCGCCAGGGTATCAAGTACCCAATTCAATTAATCAAGAAAACTAGAATAGCTGGACTAGGCTATTCTGCCAGTTCTAGTCATAGGAATCCTCATAAACATCAGCAGATTCCTTCAGCTTCAACCATGCGGCGTTTATCATCGCTTACAAACTCTGAGTCCGCACAACCTCTTGTAAGGTGCCAACCAATGTAATGGTTATGTTATTTCCCAAGCCGGTACCAGTGAAGGAGAAAGAAGTCTTTGTTCCAAATCCAGCAGTGGAACAAATGAAAACATTTTCCTTTGCGGTTTCCCCTAACGTAGCTAAATGAATGAAAAGTACATAACAATACTTTTCGTCATTTTTATTTCGTTCGATTTCTGCACATTTTTTGAGAAAACTTTTATCGGCTTACTTAACTTTTCATAATATATTATCGTCGAATCTTTGGACGGAATGTCATTTCGATATACCGAACTCTTGGAAAGGCTTAGGTTATTCAAACCCTAACCCTTAGGTTTCGTCGGGTGAATAGTGTATATTTTGTCTTTTTCCTGGAAATATTTTTGTTCCCGAAAAAAATTTATTTTCGTCTTGAAAATACTTACACGTTCAATCTAGCTCGTAGCCAGAATCCTCCTAACATATAATCATCCTAGGTTATAGAACGATTAATAACCACATAGCACATAATAGTATTAATAAAAATTCATTTTATTAATAACTAATTCTTTAAACTTAAATTCTAGACAATCCGATTTTCTGGGTTGTCACATTATTCCCTTATAAAAATTCGGTCCTCGGAATTTCTTAAAACCAAAACCTTACCCGGGTCCTCACATTCTCCATTTCTTCACAGAATTTTGTCCTCGAATTTTTAGCTTAATCTTCTTCTCAACTTCTCTTCAAAGAAGTTTTAAAGGAACATAAGGATTCCTTTAAAACATTTCATACTTTTGCTGAGGGGTCAAATCGACCAGGAACTCTTACTAGGTTTAACATCATGACGTCGTAACACTTCATTCACGGTCAGTTTACAATCACCAAGAAAGTAAACTACCTCTTTTATATGTAGGAGATCAGCCCACTGTATAACCCCATTCTAGGGTGTGTTCACCTCAGACTTAATCATTAGATTCCGCACCAAAATAATTTGGTTTGGTATAACTTCTTCAAAGAAAGCTCGATTTTGTTTCAAACATGACATACCATTTGTCTTAGCCTAATCAAGTAGCTTAGACCAAAACAATAAATTGGATATCAACTTGAAACTTCGTCTAGTCAAATCAATTGACGTCACCTACTTCTTTAAATTCTTTTCGCAATACATCAAAACGTTTTATGACGTCATGATACCATACTTTTCACAGTACGTTGAGGACGTCGTCCATTTATGACTGCGCCATTATACATCATATCATAGCGGGTTGTTGATTTTAAGATCACATCCAACACTAGGTTCAATTGCATTAATAACTCCATCCTTTTACCATCCTTGCATCAAATGCACTGATGATATAAATTCTTTTTGATATTTCAAATCAATTTCTGTCTAGCCAAAATAATTATCATAGACATACCAAGAATAGGTCTTTAAAATTTATTGGTTCCAAAAGTTGAACAAATTATTTCATTTTCAATCGCACACATAAGCACGATTTCAATATACTTCGAAATCTAGCATAGCTATATGACTTGGAATTTCCTATTTCTCCATCTTCCTTCATTGTCTTACCTGCGACAATACTTAAGTCTTCTCTAACTCCTTCAATGCTAAGTCTACTAAAAATACTTACTTTCAGTCTAAACATTCATATACCTTAGTATAGTCCATCAACATACCACACTTTATGTGTTTAGGAACTTTCCGCAACCATATGTGTTTAAAAACTTGTCTTCGCAATATGTAATCCAAGAACAAATCAAGGAATATCCATATGCTTAGGGATCAGAAATATAGCATATAACTATGAGTCACAAACTTTTCATAAGTATGAGTTTCAAGAACTCGCACCTATCTTAACATTCTCTACCTATCACACATATACATGAGAAAAGATTCACCTTCTCACCATATACATATTGATAGCGCGACCTACTATTCCAATGATTATCACTACCAGAAGCAAATTGATTGTCGAAATAAACACAATTCCCTGCCCATACAAAGAATTGATCAACTCAGCTACTAATCGATATAGGAAGCTTAGTGGTTGTTACACCAAGGACAATTCTCCACCCATACAAAGAATTGTTCAACTTAACAACTATATCAAATAAGAAGCTAAGTGGTTCTAAAACCACGTACAAATTCCCCCCCCCCCCCAATATAAGAAATCATATAACTCAGCTGCTGATATAAGTCCTCAACTGAATTTTCTTTAATTCGTATGCTAACCTTTACAACTCAATTTGATTTCTTCTTCCCGTACTACTTTCGTAGTACCCTTCACTTATAGCATTAGCTATAAATAATCCATCGTTTAACAGAACAACTGCTATTACAATTTACTATGATCACGTGGCGATCTTCTTCTTTAATCATTTAACTCAATGATTTTCTTATCCTCCTTTCTATGGTTATAGTCTTAGGTACGCATACCTAAGATTTATAACCTATCAGCTCTGGTACCACTCTGTAACGGCCCAAAATCCGGTCTATTTTCTCGCTCGAATTCTGTACGTCACGATCCCCTCTCCTTCCAAACATGCATCATTATATAGTTAAATATAACAACATACATTCTTAAATCCCAGGTTCTAATACCTTATAACCTTACTCATTACAAATAATGATAATTACATTATTCTTTACATCTTACAAGAGTGACTTTTATCTGCCACCAAGGGAACATATCAGTTTATTAAATTAGTCTATAGTTTAAATTAACTATTCTACATTACAAGTCTTCTCTTGATCTTCACGCACATTCACATACTGAATGACACTTCGTCTGGATATCGATCGACTTGATCTTTACGGGATCCTTAAGTTCTTTCTAACATCGATCGTTGAAAATGTTTTTATTTAAAGCAAGAATGAGCATTCAATTGCCCAGCTCCCATATGTCAACCATCAAAGATTACGATTTATACTACAACCTAACTTTATCTTAACCTATCTGAATCATTAAACTATAATGTTCGTTAAGTCAATTTCTTATTCCTTACGGCTTTCTGGCAACTAAATGCCATACCTCAAGATTAATTCTTTATCGTCTAAGTCATACAAAGATTACAGATACTCTCGATTTTTTATATATACATTTCTCGCTTTCATATAAATTGCGGTATCATGTGCGCCTAGGAATCATGTGATCACAGATTCAACCTATTAGATCTAGATTCGGTTCCCGTGATGGACATTTTCAGCTGTAAGCATCTTATAAATTATTCTGCGGTGTCTGAATTTCCTCAGATGGTTCTCATACCCACGAGGAAGTCAACATTATTTTGTTCATTATTTTCTTACAGATGCTTCGCATCTTAGAAATAAAATCAATCAAGACGAACACTTAATAAAATGGAAGTGTAAAAGGTCTCAATTACTATTGAGCATCAGGGTTTGAGAAACCTCTTTTATAAAACATCACTGCTATATCTTGCTAAAAACTGATTTTTTACATAAATTCGAACCCTGTGTATATAGGTGCGAACGAGGCCTCGAACTACTTCCAAATAACAGAACATTGACCCACACACACACATTCAGATAATAGTTTCTTAAAAAGAGGCGGTCACCATGGTAACACGGATGTCGGGGGGTGCCTAACACCTTCCCTCCGCATAACCAAGTCCTCGGACCCTAATGAATCTCGGTTTCACCGACCCGTTTAGCAGTGTCAAATCACTGGGTCAATGTGAAAACTTTTCTCGGTTGTGTTGGTACAACCATTTAAAAAACCAACTGGCGACTCTTAACAGTCCATCGTCGACATTATACATGTCAGACATTTTTCACTTATTTTTTCAAACAAATCTCACCTAAAATGAGAACACCAAAAAATAAGTAACGGAAAGGGATATCTAAAAATCCCGACGTCGACAAACCCTATGCAGGCACTATGCAAGCACTATGTATAATAAAATATAATATATTCTATTTAAAATCTAATAAAATAAATAACTTTATAAAAATATTCTGTTTTATATAAAAAGATTTTCTGTTTTATTACATTTATAATAATAATAAAACAAACTCTATCATCATTATTATAATTCACAATATTAATCGACCAGGTCATTCCCAGGAAAGAGGGGGCTTTCCAATAAGGATTTCTCCCTATTGGCGCGTAATTAGGTGACCAAACCTCTCCTTGACAGAACTTCTAGACATCGTTAATATTGCAAATAATAATATTAATAACTTTGTCATCTCAATTATTGATTTAATAATATATAAAATATTGACAATAATTAAATCAAATAACGTGAGATACTATGCAAAAGAATTATTGTAGCAATAATTGAACAAAACCGAGTGACTTCTCACGTAAGCATCAATAATCAATACCGTGTTACTATGCAATCACGCCAGACATCGCATTTTTTAACAAGGGTGTTTCAATAGTTAACGGTAAAACTTCTGCCGTTATTTTCATAAAGTATTTTTGTCGTTTTCTTAATTCGACAATAATTCTGTTGTGGGGTCCACCAATGATTGTGACGTTGTACGAATATTCCCTGTTAAAACGAATATTCCCCGACAAATCGAATATTATATAACAACTTGCGTACTTTGCAAAATTTATAAATATTACCCACAACTATAACATTATATCAAATTCATTCCATAATATTCAAAAATGATATTTATAGAAAATTCATCTTTATTCATAAAAGTTAGGGTCTTACATAAATGATGTATTAGATAAGTTATGTAAACACACTAAGCATACACAAGAGAGACGATTCGGGCGTGTGACGATTGAGCGACAAAACGCTGTGATAAGTGTTAATGAACGTAGAAAGTGTTTTAAGTCAAATAAAATTAACATTTATAAGATATGGAATGGTTTTAATATAAAACTCATAAGTATTCCTAGCAACACTTAAACACTTATATGAATTTTGAATATTACATAAGTCAAAAAGTTAACACAATCTAATTGAACATTGTGTGCTAATTATCAGGAAGGATTATGAGATGTGGAGTAGAGTTTACATTACAATTACTATGTGTTGTTATGTGACTAATAGTTGATGTGTATGATTATATAATTGTGTAGGGCACATGAAGTGCAGATAGTTATAAGCTGTTAATCTGTTATTGGTAAACAACGATCAAGGCAAGTCTTTCGGTTCCTATTTTCTACGTGGACTTGATGAACTATTTTAAATTGCATGATATGTTGTTGTAAGCGAGCATGGTATGTTATACATGTTGAAATCATGAAATGTTAAAGTCAACTTATGAATACATTGTTTTGGGTTAAATAATGATGATTGAGTAAGGAACTCAATCTTTATATTTGCTATGTGAATTAAAGCATCTATGCCATGTTACTTTAAGTATTATGATATGTATGTTGAGCATATTATTATGTGCTATGTGATGCATGAAAACTATTAGAACTTGATGAGCTATCGAGCTCACTCTTGCAAATAACAATTTTTGCAGGTCAAGATTTCAAGGTAAGGATATGTGCTAAGTGAATTATAGAGATCCATATTCATGAAGATTACTTATGTTTTATGAGGAATGTATTTAATATTTTGAATGTAATATGTTGTTGAATTGTAAGTTGAGCTATCCGGTGTATATGGATATCTATATATGATGTAAGACTTTGTATAGTCATTTTGTTGTAACGATTCATGATATAAATTTGAATCGAAGAGATGTAATGTAAAGGTTGCGATTTAGGGCAATACAGAAGCAAATGTATAAAAGTTTTAAATAATCTGCATTTTTTTAGTGATTTTAATATCGAATAATGATGTAAAGATAGATTAAAGTTGTATTGTTAACGATCGAGAAGGAGAATATTATTGTATGAATTTTGGGGTCGTTACATCTACTAGGAGGCTATCCTGTAGGTGTTTGATTATTGGACTCGTAGGGAGACTAATTCCAACAAGGCTCAAGAAAGGCACCACCCAAATTCGCTCTAGTTGAAAGTCCGGATTAACTTCCCGTCAAGTAAATTGCAATGATTTGGGAACCTTCATGCCAAAAAACAGCGAGAGTAACCTAAGATAGGCCAACCTCTGATAAACCAAACGCGGAAGGAAGTCTCCTCATACCTTCCCATTTCAATTACTTGTAATTTTATTTCAATGTCAATCTCAATGTAATGGAAAATATAAAGGACTATGTGTACATGCATTCCCTTTCATATCAAAACGTGTCATGCTATAAAACAACTGACATCCATTTTGCAGGATAATACTCCTAAACGGACACATTACATAGCATGTAACATTTCTATATTCCCTAAGATTAAACTACATAAGTCTTTTTGTAGCGAAGCAATTGGTCATGTTTCCCATTCAAAGTCCAAAAAGGCATTAATCCCACATTTCGACAAGGCTACAAGTGCCCCACCTGATCCTTCTCCTGTCTCTCGAGAGGAGTTTGAAGGATTAAGAAATCAAATAGCAAAATTGGCTGTCTTTCTAAAAGAACAAAGTAAAAACACTTGGGACCAGACAATGCCTACTCAACCAGAATCATTCACACTATGGGGCAGTCAGGGTACTGGCAAAAAGATGGAAACCCAGATACCTGAACCTCATTCCAATAAAGGAACGAACAAATCCCCTGAAATCACAAAAGTCAAGGATGATCGAGAAACTGGGGATATAAGAAGGAAAGTCCAGCAAATGGAGGAAACCATGCGGTCAATCAAAGGGACTGTAAACTATGGAAATATCACCAACTCATATCTCTGCATATTCCCAGGGGCTCGATATCCTGACAAATTCAAAGTCCCAGATTTTGAAAAGTACAATGGGGCAGGCGATCCCTATACACACCTAAAATTGTACATTGGCGAACTGGGGTCTTATGCTAAAGATGAACCCCTCAGAATGCAGCTTTTTCAAAAGAGTCTCTGTGACAACCCAAAAATTTGGACAATTTTATAAAATCTTAAAAGATTGAATAAAGGTTAAATAATAAACCTAGATATAAAATAAGTCTATGGATTTGACGTTTCTGTAAAGGAATTTTAAGGATTTCAAAATTTTTGGAGAAGAATTTGAATGATTTGATAGACTATAAGTGATAGTCACACTATGGGGTAGTCAGGGTATTGGCAAAAAGATGGAAACCCAGATACCTGAACCTCATTCCAATAAAGGAACGAACAAAACCCCTGAAATCACAAAACTCAAGGATGATCGAGAAACTGGGGATATAAGAAGAAAAGTCCAGCAAATGGAGGAAACCACGCGGTCAATCAAAGGGACTGTAAACTATGGAAATGTCATCTATTCATATCTTTGCATATTCCCAGGGGCTCGATATCCTGACAAATTCAAAGTCCCAGAGTTTGAAAAGTACAATGGGGCAGGCGATCCCTATACACACCTAAAAGTGTACATTGGTGAACTGGGGTCTTATGTTAAAGATGAACCCCTCAAAATGCAGCTTTTTCAAAAGAGTCTCTGTGACAACCCGAAAATTTGGACAATTTTATAAAATCTTAAAAGATTGAATAAAGGTTAAATAATAAACCTAGACATAAAATAAGTCTATGGATTTGACGTTTCTGTAAAGGAATTTTAAGGATTTCAAAATTTTTGGAGAAGAATTTGAATGATTTGATAGACTATAAGTGATAGTCTGATAATGAGGTATATGTTTAGTGTATGAGTTCATAAGATTATGTGTATGTGGTCTAGTATTTTAATTATATACTAGTGACCTAATATAAGAATTCTGGACCATGTCTCAATTGATTAAATTATTTTGTATGAATATGTGAGTAAGTGAATTATGAAATAAGTTATGTAACCTAATATATATGTATTAGGTAACCTAAGAGGTTATAATATGGGAGAATATTAATATATAAATATATATACCAAGTCTAAGAGAGTTAATTTATATATCTCAACTAATTAATTTTATAACCTAATTACAGAAAGTCTAATTGGGTTAAGGAAATAAATGCGTATGAGTAAGGATTTATGTTATAATTGATAAAAGGAAAACCCTAATTAAATAATTAGGAAATGGTAATATTAAGAGTATTGGAATATGTTAGTTGTTGTAGGTAAACATTTTAATTTAGAAGCCCAAAAGAATTAATTGGGAGCCCAAAACTTAGCCCAGTAGAAGAGGGACTTTTTGGACATTTAGTAAATCAATTAAAGCATAAAAGGAAAGCCAAAAATTGGACAAACTAATGCCACATGGCCGGCCCAAACAAGAGAGGAGAGAAGGGGAGATGAATGTGATGATGGTTTACTTTAGTGGGTGACCAACTCTTCCATGTGTCACTCCTTTATTTAACCAACATTCTTAACCAAAGTTACAAGCAACCTTATAATGATGAAGAAAGAGAATGAGAGAGTGAATGGGGGGAATGAATATTAGATATACAATTATATCTATACATTTGTTTTTACTAAATCACAAAAGCAATTTCATTTCTCTCTCATCATAGTACTTCTTATTAGCTAACAAAAACAAAACTACAGAGAGATGGAGGAGCTAGTATTTCGGCAGCCACAAGAGGAAAGGGAGATGAGGTTTTGATCTTCAAGCTAACCAAGATCATCATCTACTTTGAAGGATTAAGAAAAGCTAGCAAGATATCAAGGTATAAATCACCTTTTTTTTATAAGTTATTCTTAGTTGTTTAAATAAAAACTTGGATTGATGATTTCAAACTTCAAAACTCTAGATCTACATGATCTAGAGTGTGTTATGTGTGTTAAAAGTTAGATCAAAAGTATGAAATGGAAACTAAGTTTTTCAAATTTAGAAAATCCTAATTTTTCTTAGCCCCGGTTGTGTTAATCTTGTGTTTCATGATTGTTTGATGAAATAGATCATGTATTATGGTAGAATAATGGGTATATGAGCTATTAGTAAATGTTATAATGAGTTATGTTGGTTATTATGTGAAAACATGAAAGTTTTCTTAAAAGACATCAAGAGTTAAAAATCAGTTTTTGGTGAAAACGAAACATGAAATTCAAATAACCATATCTCCTATTGTATTTCGAATATTTGAGAGTGGTCAAGTCCTAGAGTTAGATATATAAGTTTTCTAAAATCTCCAAGTGGAATCACTAAAAAAGGAGATGTAGATTTTCGTATGGAATATTTTTAGTAAAGCACGAAAAACTGCAAAACTACAATTTGCTACTGCGAAGAACTTTCCAGGGGGTTCTTCGGTCACTTAATGACCAAGTTATGACTATTTTAATTTTTATGATTTTCCGATGAAAACGGCTATAACCAGAGTTCTATAACTCCGATGGCCACGAAAATTAAATTGGAGCGTCACGTTAACACGTATATGATTGTGTCAAGAGATGGGAAATTCTGGAGTTAAGCACGAGGTAGCTAATTTCTTAAGGAATTAACTAAAAATATTTTTTGAAAAATACCAAAGGAAGTTGGAAAATTATGGAAAAATACTTTTTGTGTATGAAATACATGTATATAATCATGGCCAAAAGATAAAAAAGTAATAAGTTGATTTGGTATTTTCATTAAGGAGATATGAAATCCATCTTGCTGGATTGGAAAATTTGATGAATCCAACTTACTGGATTGAAAAGAAGCTTACTAAATTGAAGGATTTAGAATCTAGCTTGTTGGATTGATGGATTGGTGAATCCAGGCTTGCTGGATTGCAATCTAGTTGGTTAGATTTGGAATCCAGTTTCCTGGATTGTAGTTTGGGTTGCTGGATTTAGAATCCAGGTTGCTGGATTAGTATTTAATTATTAGATGTTAAATAATAACTTCTGAAATGAAAAAGCGAGTGATAAATCATAATGTATATGATACATTGATTGAAGAATTATCAAAGGATCATAATAACGCTAATGCTGTAAGGTTTTATCTAATATTTAATTATATGATTAAGTGTTAGGTAATTGATTGATAAAGTAATTGTATTATGAAATAAAGTATGATATGTTGATTAAAAGATTAATCTTATAATTGATAGGTATTTCATAAGAGATTACATTAGATTGATTAGTGGTAATCAGCGATTCAAGCAAGTTTCCCTAACTCAAACTTGAGTTGTATGTTCAAAGCATGTTAATGAATAGTTGTTGTTGATTATTCACGTCTATATTGATTATTGATTCGCACGTTGTGCAGATTGTAAATGTTCATCAGGTATGAAAGGTTGATCACCTTCATTACCATTTGGTTCAGTTAATCTGTTTGTGTTTATGCTTGACCATTAATTTTCACTGACTTGGTCGTTCAGCTAAGAAAATGTGTTCATGCTCTTTCACAATGTTTATATTGTTGAAAGTTAGCTAGCTTATTGATCAATTCTTTCAATCATGATATATCCTCAAATAAATTTAAACTTGCTGGGAAAATTTGTTGCTCACCCTTGCTGTATCATGATAAAATTTTTAGATTTAGAGGAAAACTCGAGTAAAGACAGAAGTAAAGGCAAAGTGCAAGACTAAATTATGTTACAGTTAGATATATTAAATTTTTTGACGAAAATAACATGGTAAATTTTCTATGATATTGAAGGTATGTATTAAGTTAAGGTTGTAGACCTTGGGAATGATGTTTAAAGGTTTTTTGTATAAACAATTTATGTTTATATCTTCCACAATAGTTGTAGAAATGATGTACCAGATCTGAGGGAAAAAAAACCCGGATTTGGGGATGTCACAGTCTCACTGGAGAGGCTAAAGCCTGGTATGCCCGACTTGACAATGCCAAAATTCACAACTGTGAAGAATTGGCCCACGCCTTTCTAAATCAGTACAGTTTTTAGTCATAAATGACACCGAATCGATACCAAGTGACTAAAATAAAAAAGAAAAGTACTAAATCTTTCTGAGAATATGCCCAAAGGTGGAGACATCTAGCAGCGCAAGTAATTACATCAATGATAAAAAATGAAATGGTAATGACGTTCATTGATATCCAAGAGGCTCCTTACTATGATAGGATCCTAGCAGGCATATGAAAGACATTCTCGAAAATGATCAAACACGACGAAATGGCAGAGATGGGCCTGAAGGCAAGAAAGATTAAAGACTTCACTGCCTTGGAAGCAGTTACCAAACATATACAGACTGGAAAGTATTCGAGCGATCCCAAGGGGGTATCCGATAAAGGCAATGAAGATGTATCACTTGTTGCATAGGGGAAAACTAGGATACCAAACTACAGTCCCCCCATTTGAAAACAGCAAGATAATCTTCCATTTCAACAACAGGCTGCATTCAACCAATTCCAAGATAGAAAAAGAAAATTTGAAAGAATAAAAAATCGGGTGTTCACTCCACTGGGCGATTCCCTTGAAAATGTATTGGCGATATTAATGGATCACAAGAAAATTATCGTACTAGCTCCACCTATGGAACCAGGCTAGAGATGTGCTTACCACTCAAGGTCTTCGGGCCACGATACACAAGATTGTTGGTCCTTAAAGCATAAGATTCAAAATCTGATCAAAAGTGGCAGTATTGTGGTTCAACAACCTGATTAACAAAATGTCAACACCAACCTTCCGTTGCAGCATGATATGGAGGAAGTAAACATGATCGGGTCAGGAAGCGCTGAAATGTATCCAAATCGTAAGTATATACGAAGGGTGGAGGAATACCCCCAAAGGCACAGAAAAAATATCCTAGAGTAGGAAAACTCAGAGGAGGGTATGCCAGTAATGCAAAAATTAGAGACGATCCATAATCAAGTAAATCTGCTGGCTAAGCTGATAGTGTGCCAACATCAGGATACGAGGCATTTTTTCACTCAACTATCTGAAAGCTAAGATAAAAAAGAGGTTAACCATAATGTAAGCCCATATCTCTCCATAATGAGTCAGCTAAATGAAGAAGATCAAAGCAGGCTGAAAGTACAAGAAAAGGGGGATAATAAAATTGCTAGAAGATCTCGCCAGCAAAAAAATCGCTTAGGGGAATGCAATTTCTCAAAGAAGAAAGATCAAACAACCTCCCAAAGAGCCCAGAAATTCACCCCTCTAGGAAAATCAAATGAAGTAATGCTACACTTTCTGATAAGCGAAGGAAGGATTACTGAGTTGTTGCCTCCTATAAATCCCAAGATAAAGAGTTATGATTCCACCAAGATATGTCTCTATACTTCTAACTCGTTTGGACATACGGCTGAGGAATGTTAGTCTTTGCGACATAAAATCCAAGATCTCATTGAAAATGAAGAGCTAAAGATAGAATTCCTCATAACTGTTACGTTGGAATAGTTCCATAAGGTATTCTTCGAGAACTATTTTCTTACTAGTGTAAGACCCCAAATTTTAAGAAATGAAAGTATTCAATTTTTATAATTATTATTCTATTTAGTAAATGGTTAAATTGAGAAAGGGTTAAAGTTAAGGGTGAAATGTGAAAAATTTACAAAGTAAGCAAGTTGATATAAAATATTCGATTGGTCGGGGAATATTTGTTTTAACAGGGAATATTCGTACGACGGCATAATCATTGCTGAACCCCACAACGAAAGTATTATCGTAGTTAGAAAACGACATAAATATCTTTTTATAAAAATAACGGTGAAAGTTTTACCGTTAAACTGTTGAACTACCCAGTGATAAAAGTATAGTAATACGCGTGGTTGCATAGTAGCACACAGTATTGTACATTATCTTTGATTATTTTTGATGCTTACGTGAGAAGTCACTCAGTTATACTCAATTATTACTACAGTAATATTTGTTGCATAATATCTCTCATATTATTAATTCAATTATTGTCACAGTATCATCTGCATAATATTTATTATTATTAAATCAATAATTGAGACGACAAAGTTATTCATATTATTATTTGCAATATTGACAATATCTAGAAAGTTCTGTCAAGGAGAGGTTTGGTCACCTAATTGCGTGCCAATAGGGAGAAATCCTTATCGAAAATCCCCCTCTTTCCTAGGAATGATCTGTTTGTTAAATATTGTGAGTTATAATATTAATGATGAATACGTTTGTGTTGATTAAAGATGAAATTGATAGTTCCATTGTGTTGGGCTTATTAGTGTTTGTGGAACTTGACATTTATTTTGATAATAATTGATGTCTGGAGGTTATATTGACCAATCGGGTAATTAATCGGATAAATGAGAAATTAATTGCTATTAATTCACATGCTTATAAATATTTGTTCACATGTGTGTACTATTGAGTCACATTCATGTACTATTAGGGGAGGTGGTGCAAGATTGATAATACTTGCATGACTAAATTAAAAATGGAGGTATATATGAAGGTACTATAATGTAATTATTATTTTCCCACATGTATAGAACTATTGAGTCACATGATTGTACTATTGATTCACATGATATACTATTAGGGGAGGTGGTGCAAGTTTGATAATTCTTGTAAGACTAAATAAAAAATGAAAGAAAAGATGAAGGTATTATACTGTAATATTTTGAGCCCCAAAACGTACAATTATCGAAACTATATTTTCCTATAAATAGAAGCTCATTCTTCCTTCATTCTCACCAATTCACTAAGACTCACAAGAGCAATTATAGAGAAAGAAGCTATAGAGAGATAGAAGAAGAGAAGTCTGCTACTTCACTATTCCAGTATCCAGTCTTCTTCTGAACTAAGGGGTATTATTTATTTCATATTCTGAAGAGAAATTATTTTTCGTATTTGTATGAATATTATTTTCATTTAATATTCATAAAAGGTATTATTTCTTTCGTATTCATGAAGAGAGTTATTTTCTTTCAATACTCGTAACGGTTGTTATTCCATTCCTTATTATTCTGTTGGAATAACATGTATACGCGGACTACCATATGCATGGTAAAATTCTTCTGTTATTCCATTCTTTATTATTCTGTTGGAATAATATGTCTATGCAGACATTAAATAACTTACACTCTTGACATTAAATGACTGTGATTTCACTTGCAGATCAAAGATCTTATACCAGACTACCGATCCAAAATATAAAATAAGAAAAATCAAAAACAGAAAGAGATCTACGGCCACTGACATATGGTTGTCAGACAACTTTGAGGTTCAAGAACAGTTTTTCACAAACATCATTTTAAGGCACTTTGATGCTATGGATCTATGATGGATCATCATAGATTTTCATAAAACATCCTATAACATGATTCTAAACACATAAACACGAATTTTCTCTTAGCATACAAGATCAAAATGGGTTTAGGACTTTATACCTTCTAGCTAAATCTTTGATCTCCAAATATGTTCTTGGTGTTCTAGGAGGTGTTTTAGATACTGAATTACTTAGCAATTTCGGAGGTTTGGTGAGAGAGAGAGTTGTTAAGAGTTTGGTTGCAAATGAGCCAAGTTTGGTGAACTTTCTCTCTCTAAATCTCTTATAATACAAAGATGTAATGTATAGATCTGATATGTGGACTAAATGGCTGGAGATTATAAGTCACAATGTCAATTGAGTTGGTCACCAACTCTTGATTTGGAAAGATTTGCAAGCTAACTTAAAAAAAATACAAAAAGGGTATTATGGACATTTAGCTTTTAAATTTAATGTCTAACTTGTCATTTGTTCTAATCCTTAGGGTTTAGGGTTTAACCCTTTAGGTGTTAAAAAATAAATTCTAGGATTTCCAAATTAGGTTTCCAAAATAGAAAATTAATATTTCTAAATTATAATTAGAATTCTCTAATTTTATTAAAATTTCCTAATCATAATTTAGGCTTGCTAATTATGATTAATATTTCCTAATTAAAATTTTGCTAAATTTAACAATTAGTGTGAGAATGGTACATTAGGATTTATAACCCAAGAATTAGGGTTTTAAATAGAAAAATAATCTTTCTAATTTAGAAATTAGATTTCCTAATTATATTAGGGTTTTCTAATTACTTATAACTTGAAAATTAGGATTAATGTTTCCTAATTAACATTAAAATTAATAAATTAACAATTAGGTTTACCCTAATTATAAATTAGGGTTTCTAATCCAAAAATTAGGGTTTTCTAAATCAATTAGGGTTATCCCTAAATAGGTTATTATTAATAACGTTTAAACCTTTTACCTCAGTCTTATCGGATTTTGCACCAAAATATTTTGGTTCATGAAATTTTTCAAAGAACGCTTAAATTTTCATAAACATTTGTCTATCCGAATCAAATAACTTAGACTCATATCAATAATCAACTTCAATCGAATTACGAATGTGCGTAGCCAAACGCCGTTGGCAAATTAAAATTTGAAAATAGTTTGACAAATGACGCCATGATGTCGTATTGTATTAACAGCCCGTTTGAGGATGTCGTCATCGAGTTACTTTGTCATAACAGATCATACAATAGTGTAACAACGATTTTAGATCAAACTCAACACTAAGTATTCCTGCATTTACAACTCCATCAACTTTTTATCATCTCTGCACCAGGTTACATGGTACATAAGCGATAAAGAAAAATATATTTTATATTTCAAATCATTATCGTCTAGCCGAAATAATTAGCATAGACTATACTTTTAACCATTCAAAAATCATTACATATTTGTTTTATTACCTCAACAGGTAACGATGTGTCGGTGGCCCGAAGTCCACTCATACACAATGGTCACCCAGAGTTGAGAATAAAAATTTATTTTCAAAAGCACATAGTGCGTATTTAACTTAATGTCCAAAAATTTTGAGTCTAGCATAGCTAGAAGATTTGGAAAAACTATGTCTCCACTAATGATTAATTGCTTAGTAATCAATCTATTCCTATTATCCTCCATACACATAACTATTCCCAGTTCGTCAAACCATACTCATGAGTTCAGGAACTTTCCACAATCATATGAGTTTAAGAACTTATCCTAGTAAGACCTTTGGCGTCAATTCGCTGAGGGGTTCATAAACATTTCATATAATCATGAGTCACGAACGTACCATAATTATGAGTTTTAAGAACTCGTACTTAACCTGATATTCTCTACCTATAACCTATCTATCTGTTATACACATGAGAAAGGAATCACACTCTCAATATGCATATATCAAATATCGCGACACATACATTTCAATGATTATCAGTGTAAGAAACTAAGTGGTTGTTAAACCTAGTACAATTCCCCGCCCATAACAAGGAATCATACAATTCAGCTGCTGACATGAGTCCTCAATTGAAATACCCACCTAATATTAACTCCCTTCTTAATACAAATTTCATTCAACTCATATTCATAATCCTTTCCTGAATCTGTACCAATTCATAGTAAAACTGACACACAACATTCTTCCTATAAACTTTTTAATCATTCGCTTGATCATTCTCCATACTATCACCTTATCATATCACGGGGTGATCTCACGATATATTTTATGATTCATTTCTATGGCTTGATCATTTTACTTTTCGATCTTCTATCACTGTACTTTTAGTCTTTTAGACTCTGTCTATTCACCACCACTGTTCAACTTTATTATCAGAGTTAGGGAACTCTGTATCTTTTATAACCCGTCGAGATTCGTCTTTGAATCTTACCGACACACTAACTCTATTTTAGTTAATACTTATCCTTATCACTGCGGTTATTAGTCTCAGGTATTCCTACCTAAGGTTCATAACCTACAGCTTTGATACCAATTGTGAGAGCCCCAAATCCGGGTCCCAAATCACCGCGGATCCGGTATAATAATTCTATTACTATTACTATTTGCGGAAGATATAAACATAAATAGTTTATACAATAACTTTACACATTATTTCCTAAGGTCGAGTAACCTTAACTTATACATAATTCATAACTTGTCTAACATATAACGTTATTATCATACTATACCATTATAATTAAGCTGTACATATAATCTCAAGCTGAAGTTAGCTTTGTCCTTTCTTGTATCCGACGTATTCGTCTTAATCTGCAATGTTAATCATGATATAGCAAGGGTGAGTAATAAGTTTTCCCAACAAGTTTAAGTTCAATAAATTAAGGATATATCATGATAGAAAGAATTGAACAATAAGCTGGCTAAAGTTCTACAATATAATTGTGAACTAGCATGAACAAATTTTCATAGCTGAATGAATAATTTAACATGAACATATATATATATATATATATATATATATATATATATATATATATTTTGGACCGAATGGTAATGAAGGTGATCAGCCTTTCATACTTGATAAATACATGCAGTATGTACATAGTGCGATTTAATAATTCTTAGACATGGCAATCAGAAATGATTAACCACAAGTATAATTGAATAGTATAACTCGAGGTCGAGTTAAGAAAAAAAAACTTGACTGAACCGTTGATTATCGTTACACATTTTAATAAGCTTTGTCTGAAGACCTAGTATATAAATAATATCGATATTCAAATTAAAATAATATCATCACAATATTTAAAATAACCTAAACACATTATAACATAATTATATCCGTCTATAACACACATAAGACTTAACCTTAAGTCAAACTTTTACAGTCTAAGTCGACTTCGGTACAATTCTGACATCCTGATGGTCTAGTCAGATAATCGTCGAGTTTAAGTTCAAATAAGCTATATCTAAACACTTAACCATTATCTAAGATAATTCATTATCAGTCAAAATCTTTTTCATAAGCTCGTAATAATTTTCAGATAATTTATAATAATTTTTCAATCATTAATATCGTATTTATATGAATTAAATACCACATAATTCCTTTATCATTAATATTAATTTAATATTAAATATTAATGAAATACATGTCATAACATTATAATATATTTATAATATATCAAAGTATTTTTAATACCTTAAAATCACATTTATATGATTTTAAACAATTAAATTCATTATCCGATAATTGCTATTAATATTAAAATATTAATATTTTCATGACAAAATATCAAAAGTTATATTTTATAACTTCAAATATTTTTATAACCTTTAAATAATTTTTATATGATTTTTAAATCAATAAAATCATTTTTCTATCATTTATTTAATATAATAATTAAATAAATCAAATATCATTAATATTAATTTATTAATGAGACTTCTCCAAAAATATTAAAAATTATATTTTATAATTCAAAATATTTTTAAACACTTTATTCTTATTTAAAATAATTTTTATAATATTAAAATCATTTTTCTCTAATTTATTTAATATACTAATTAAATAAATTAAATATCATTTTCATTCAAATAATTATAATTATTAATGAAAAATATTCCAAATAATTAAAAGTTATTTTTCATAATTTTAAAAAAAATTTAAAACCATTTTTATAATATTTAGAATTTATTTTCTATTTTTAATCATTTTCCGGAAATTCAAAAAATAAAATAAATAGAAACCGTCGCTATAGGCAATAACGACACTTTTCTGTCTTGTTAGGTGTTCTTGGGCTCAAGAACACTAACAAGTCAGTGTTCAAGGTGCTCGGTTTGACCTAATGTAATTCTCTGTTCAAACATGATATGTGTCATCTTAGACACTGATCATGTAGTATTGATGTAATACTACATGATACAACCTTTAACTCGGTCATACCATCCATCAGATGCAAGATCAAAGCCTCTAAATATGTTGTCAGAGCTGATCTGGGTTTTCTGGGTAACCTAGAAACCTAGACAATGTCATGGTGTCACTTTGAGGCCCGATTATCATAAGGTTCTGTTCATACAGTTGGTGTTCTTAAGGTTTAAATCCATAGTCCATATGACAAGGAACACGTAGAAAGCAGCAAATCCGTCAGAGTACATAACAATTACCAGATTTGATCTGGTCAAAGCCTGTCCGAAAGTTCATTCTAACAATTTCTGGAATTTCCAGAAAACAGCTTCGTGATAGGATGGCCTAGTTTGACCATCCATTACATCCAACATGTTAGTTGTATAAGAGATCTAAAGGTATAAATCTAAAGTACATATTACATGATACAACCTGGTCACCAACACATCAACAAACAACATCATTACTAACATATATTGGCTTTACAAAATGTTGTCGATGATCTTTGGCGCGAATTTTGGGTTACCTGAATTAAATTCGGTCATGCCCCCAATCAATGGGTTTTGGAATTGATTATAACTTACACTCTAGACATTAAATGACTGTGATTTCACTTGCAGAGCAAAGATCTTATACCAGACTACCGATCCAAAACATAAAACAAGAAAACTCAAAAACAGAAAGAGATCTACGACCACTGACATATGGTTGTCAGACAACTTTGAGGTTCAAGAAGAATTTTTCAAAAACATCATTTTAAGGCACTATGATGCTATGGATCCATGATGGATCATCATAGATCTTCATAAAACATCCTATAACATGATTCTAAACACATAAACACGAGTTTTCTCTTATCATACAAGATCAAAATAGGTTTAGGACTTTATACCTTCCAGCTAAATCTTTGGCCTTTGATCTCCAAATCTGTTCTTGGTGTTCTAGGAGGTGTTTTAGAGACTGAATTACTTAGCAATTTCGGAAATTTGGTAAGAGAGAGAGTTGTTAAGAGTTTGGTTGCAAATGAGCCAAGTTTGGTGAACTTTCTCTCTCTAAATCTCTTATAATACAAAGATGTAATGTATACATCTGATATGTGGATTGGATGGCCGGAGATTATAAGTCACAATGTTAATTGAGTTGGTCACCAACTCTTGATTTGGCAAGATTTTCAAGCTAACTTTAAAAAAAATACAAAAAGGGTATTGTGGAGATTTGGCTTTTAAATTTAATGTCTAACTTGTCATTTGCCCTAACCCTTAGGGTTTAGGGTTTAACCCTTTAGGTTTTAAAAAATTAATTCTAGGATTTCCAAATTAGGTTTCCAAAATAGAAAATTAATATTTCTAAATTATAATTAGAATTCTCTAATTATATTAAAATTTCCTAATCATAATTTAAGCTTGCTAATTATGATTAATATTTCCTAATTAAACTTTCGCTAAATTTAGCAATTAGGGTCATAATGGTACATTAGGGTTTATAACCCAAGAATTATGGTTTTAAATAGAAAACTAATCTTTCTAATTTAGAATTTCGGTTTCCTAATTAGATTAGGATTTTCTAATTACTTATAACTTGAAAATTAGGATTAATGTTTCCTAATTAACATTAAAATTATTAAATTAACAGTTAGGTTTTCCCTAATTATAAACTAGGGTTTGTAATCTAGAAATTAGGGTTTTCAAAATCAATTAGGGTTATCCCAATTAGGTTATTATTAATAACGTTTAAACCTTATACTTGCATTTGTATTCCCAAATTAGGGTTTTCAACTTCTGAATTAGGGTTTTGAATTCCCAGAACTGAAATTAGGGTTTCCAGAACCTGTTTTAGGGTTTCTTATAAATCGTAAAAATTTTCTAACTAAACGTCGAAGTTCTTAATATAATATTAGGGTTTGCCACTGATATAAATTATCTGGTCAACCCTTGACCCTTAACCACATGTTATACACATATAATACAATATACATAGAACATATTAACTTATATACTTAATCTTGAATAATTCACCATAGAAAATTTAAATTCACAAAATTTCTTCTCGAAAATCTTAAATCCATTCACTTATTTTCTATCTAGGTTTATTATTTAACCTTAATTAAATATTTTAATATTTTATAAATATCCAAATTCTCGGGTTGTCACATTCACCCCTTCTTCTAAAAATTTTGTCCCCGAAATTTACCTTACACCTTATACCATTCACCGTTCACCATTCCTTCTCATCATCACATGCTACGCAATACATTCCTCACTAGAGTAAAAATTTTCAAGTATTGCTGAGGGTTTTATAGACTATTATCTGTCATTTTCGCAAATGTTTCATTTTCGCAAATGTTTTATGGAAATTCTCAATTAGAGACAATGGAGATAATTATATGTCAAGAGAAGACTCACCATTGGAAAGAACATGATAGAAATCTTCCTGTTTTTCTTTGGGGTCTATTGGGTCAACCAAGGATAATTCCCGAGTCATATTATATCTATTATAACTTAGATACATGGCCTCCTATGTACCAATGTTTTCTTGAGCTTTTTCGAAAGATTTTAATTTCTAAAACAGTTATTGACTGTACCTTTTTGTAAGTTACCATTGTAAGGTATCAATGTGAGGTGCTATCCAAGTTAAGGGATGAGAGTCCCAGTTGCTATCCACAGTATATGTGTTCTCGTATTTTGCACGACAATTGTAATAATGAAGTTGTAGTTGTTTCTGTACCATGTATTTGGCGACTCAAAATGGGTGATGTATACCTATTTTGGGGGTGTCACATACTATGTTTAACAAATTAGTGCAACTAATTTTTTGTCCAAAAATTGACGTGCTTGACACTTCGTGCTTAAAAATATCTTTCGAAAATAGACTTTTCGGTATATTTGTTTTATCAAGCTGCTTTGTCGTGCTTACACTAACAAAAATCTTTGTCATGCTTGTTAGGATTAGTGGAAAATCTAGGTTAGGAACCCCTAGATTACAAACCCTAAACCCTAGATTACAAACCCTAAACCTAATTTGTAAACCCTAACCCTAATTAGCTAGACTAAACCCTAATTTGGGTATCCTAATGCCTAATCATGATTATTAAACTTCAATTAGGTACTAATAAACATCATTAAACAACCATAATCATTAAAAACAAAACCCTAATCAAGATTAGTGAAGATTAGGGCATAATTAAGCTACTAATCTAACCTAACTAGCTTACAAGTAGGTTAGGAGTCACCAATGCAAGTTCCTAGGCTGCACATAAAATGATTGTAAGTCCAAAGCACCAGAAGAGTCATAGGATTAAATTTTTGTGGAGGCAAAAAGGTGAAAATGACACAAAAACCCTAACCTAGCAATTCTAAAAATAGTAGCCCAATTCCAGTTCAAACCTACGAATTTTCTAAGCCTAAACACTCATATATCACACCTCTATAAGCCTTGGTGATAGAAACAACAGATTCAGTAGCCAAAAATCCAAAATCAAGTCAGAAAGGTGCAAACCCTAATTTATAGCTAGATCTTTTATGTTTTGTTCAAATTGTTGTTTAGATGTTTAGAATTATGTATTAGTATGTTAGAAAGCATGTTATGTTGATAGAACATGTTTTTATAACATCTAGATGCCTCAAATTAGTGTTTTTAGTAATCTGGAAATTTTAGAAAATCAAGCATGATAGTCGAATGTCAGAGCTTGTAGATCCATGTATGTTTTTGATTAGGTCTGTTATCCGTATGTTATTTGTAGTTTGACATGAGGTCTTTTATCTAGGAAAGAAATTAGGTTCATTGGAATTGTGTATTGCAAGTTATAGGTGGTCAAAGGTGGTTGACCGATCACGAAGTTCTGTTTTCTAGGTTGCCCAGAAAACTCAAGAATAGGTTGTGCCGGCTACTTTGACCAGCCTTTTAATCGCTATATGTTTGTTGTTTAAATAACTTTTTGTATTTAATTAGTACCTTAATATACTTACTACATACATATGACCTTAAATTGCTTAAACAAATCATAGGATTACTGGAATTAATGGTCAAAAGTCGTTGACCGAGCTTGACCAAGTTTTCTGGGTTACCCAGAAAACTGGTGAACATGAAGAACAACTGTTGGTTGTACTTTGACCAACTTAGATCAAGACCTTAGAAATATAGTTTGTCCAAACCAGTGTTAGATATATGTGTTAGTTCCCGGAGGCACAATAGTTATCTAGAAGGGGGGGGGGTTGAATAGATATTAAAAATTCTTTTCATTTTACTTTGTTAGTTTGATAATGATTAAAGCACATCGAAATTATGATTTGTTTAATCTCCCTTTTAGAAATGGTGAGTTGATAAGAGTGAGGCAATTAAAACAGTTATAGCAGTTATAACAAGAATGTAAGAGACAAAGTAGTTTTAAGTGGTTCAGAGCACTTAAAGCTCCTAGTCCATTCTTCTACTCCTCGAGTAGGAAATCCACTAAGGATATCTTTTACACTTTTTGAATCTCACAGATTCCTTCTAGACCAGTAGTCTAGGAGCTTCTTAGTTCACTCTTAAACTCTTCAAGTCCAACAGACTTGGTTCTTCACAGTTCACTTAGAACTCTTCAAGTCCTTCTGACTTGGAACTCTTACTTCCGTTAATTAGTAGTTGTTGAGTTCTTGGTTAGTGCTACTTAGTTTCTGTTACGCACTTGTTAGAAAGAACTGAGTAACTGAGCAAGCTTTCTCTTTTTCTCAGATCGTAGAGTTGAGCGTTCAATGTTCTTCTTGTTTTGGTCAATGCTTGCTTGTCATGAATCATCTGCAGATGTTTTGCATATATGTGATCCTTGAAATCTATCCGTTGAAGCCATCCGTTGAAACATTAAATGCGTTTGACATTTTTGAACTTTGATGGAGACTTTTTTGCACATCTTCTGAATTGTATGCTGGCCCACTGACACAGCATGTTGCTTTATCACCTAACATCTGAAAAGGTGTTT
Organism: Panax ginseng; assembly: GCA_020205605.1. Lineage (NCBI taxonomy): Eukaryota > Viridiplantae > Streptophyta > Magnoliopsida > Apiales > Araliaceae > Panax > Panax ginseng. The sequence continues at coordinate 37,279,227 of CM035147.1, forward strand.
TCCCCTGACCCATGGTCCTTTCCTTAGCTTCTTTGATACGTTTCCTTCGTTGTATACTAAGGATATCTTTTGTTCCATTGGGACTGGTGAGGGCTTCAACGTTTAAAACACATTCCACATTTATTGGAATTTATCTCCAAACAAAAAGGGTAAGGCTCGATGCTTCTGACACAGGCAGATGATACTCTACGATTTAGATCATGGTGTCCTGCCACCATGGTGCCTGATCTGATGTTATCAAATAAGAACACTATGAATTCTCTTAAGGACTGACATACTATGATCTTCATTTGTTTGTCTTTACAGACTCTACGTTTTTGAGAGCACACTACGATCTCTGAGTTAGCTTGGCAAATGTTAGGACCACTCTATGATTACTGGAGAGGCCCTTCAAGGCAGACACACTACGATCTTCAATGTTCTATGATTCTCCTTTGGCTTCTGAAATCTTTTGATCAGCTCGATAGACTGCGATCTGGTTGAAGCCTATCTATTACATTTCAAGACATAGATCAACCTAACAATTTTGATCTCTTTATCTATACATTTAATTACAGAATGATAACCATTGAAAGCTTAGATCAACCTAACAATTTGATCTATCACTAAGTCATTGTATATATATTCCTTGAAGGACTTTACATATAATCATGAGCATTTACTTTAAACATCAAATCAAAATATGCACTCTAACAATCTCCCCCTATTTGATGTTGACATAACCAAGGAGATTTGTTGTCATGATTAACAAAATCTAGATGCAATTGCTAGAAAGTAAATATGACTTCATATTTCAGTGAGCAGCTGAAATTTCTAGAGAATAAGCATGAATTTATTGATGTTGAAGATAGATGTTACATTTAAGTTCAATTACATCAACAAGAAATAAATTTCAACCTAACTCTATTTCTTTGGCCTTTTGCGTGGGGGATTGGCATACTACTTAACCCTTATTTTCTTGCTAGCTTCATTTCTCCTGGCTAGATCTTCTAGCTCGCTTGGACTTAGTCTTGGATTTTGATCATGCCTATTCATGACTGCAGGATCTCCAATTGGCATTCTTAGGCATGTGGTAGTCACTTCTTGTGAGCTGGGAGTTGGCCCCATACTCCTTAATGGTTGAGCTATGACAATTTGTTCCTGATAAGATCGTTGAGTATGATGGCCAGATCGTGGAGTCTGTTGGTGATACTGCCTTGGAGGAGGACTCCTTGATGATTGAGCTAAGAATGTGCCTCTGCCTCTACCTTTGCCTTGATCTCCTTTCCCTTTATTCTCCCCCTTTATGTTAGTATCAAGGGTTCGAATGTCTCCTTAGAGGTGAGTCACTCCTTGGACAAGCTCATTGAGTTGACTTTGGGTTTGAGCAATGTCCTCTCGATTCTCTTTGATTAGAGCATCAGATCGAGCTTCCCTTTGTTGGAGGACGGCTAGAACATTGTCAGTCTGCTGTCCTTGGCTGACGTAAAATTATTGGAATTCTTTTACGGCAGTATGCAGATTGATGATGCTCTCCAACATAAGTTTATTCTAGGCTTCTTGAGTTGTCTGTAAGACAAGAACAACATCCCTGTGTCTTTTAGCTGCTAGAAAGTGGATCTCATCCATGTCCTTTTTGCTCTTAATCATTTCCTTGATGATCTTCTTAAGCTTCTTTGTGAGCTCAAAGCTTAGGGTGCTTGGGAGACTATTTGCAACACTGATCATTTTTGTTAGTCTTAGTTGAATAAGTTCAGTGTGTGCCTGAAGACTATCATCTATGTCCTTGATCACTTTCTTTGAAGTGTCTGACATCTCAGTTTTAGTGGGCAGTTCTAAAAAAATTTCACTGAGTTGGCGAATGTGTGGAGGAGGAAGTGTTCTTTTGTATTGATCTTTTAAGGAGTAGAGGGCAAGATCAAGGTTGAAGTATTCATTTGTGGACGAGGAGGGAATATCAGATGGAGGGGCCTGTGTTTGGGCGTCTGGAGTATGCGGCTCTACGATTTGAGCGTGGGACTCTACGATGGGGCTAGAGTCAGTAATCGTAGAGATGAAAGGAGTTGGGATCAATATGAAGTTGGGCATATTTGGTTCATCAGTTATAGAATTTTGGGATTCTGCAACTGGGAATTGATTTAGTGGATTAAGGACCACTTCCAACCAGCTTGGGAATTCATAAAATTGGCTGAAAAAAGATAGTGGATAGTGATTAACTCTGAAAAAGATTGGGATAGAGTATACCTCATGCACAATTTTTGAAGAAGGACCATTTGTGATTAGCTATTTGGCAAAGTTAAAGTTGCCTGGAAATCCATGAGCTAGCACAGAGATTGCTTGAAATTCTTTGAAGCTCCAAAACATTTGATTCCAGGAGTTTAGAATTTGAGCTTGATGAAAAGGCATCATGGGTAGATAGTAGAACAGCTGATAATAGTTAACTTTTCTATACCCATCACTGTGACGCCCCCAAATTCGGGTCCCTTCGAACCTCGAATCCGGTCCGCCACGATACTACTATCGTCAAACTATTATATCTTTTATTCATAACTTAAATAAATATAACATTGATTATTATGATTTAGAACATAAATTCTTTCCATTTCCAGGATCTATGTAATGACCCCAAACTTTTATAAGTTTCTAATCTTGGTCATTTACTATTCCTGTTTTACATCACATTTGATGTTATACAAATATGCGGAATAATTTAAATTTTTTCAATCTCCTTTGAAAATAAATCTTTTATTGATATCTTAACTCGAATCAATCAAATCATGTTATGATTCCTTCTATTCAAATTACTGTATAAATATTTACATCTCGATTCGAATTTCTCTGTGTATAACATAGTACAACTTAACATGTATTACACATTGTAAACTACTGTCAAGTATATCTACTATAACCTAAACATGGTTCAAGAACATCTATTTAAATAATAAATCAATCTCCGTTGATGTGATTGAACTTTCTCAATCAAGTAGCAGGTAACCTTTACCGTGTATCCTTAACCTACAAAAGTGGTTATTTGCAAGGGTGAGCTCGACAACCCAACAATTCTAACAGTTTTCATGCAGCACATAGCATATAATAGCATATTCAGTTCATGCATTTATAATCAATTTATATTTACTACGCATGTTACTTCTCACATAACAGGCATAGAGATTTACTTCACAAGCATATCATTAAATATCAACTTTTAATTTCATACATATCTCATATGCATTTCATATATATACATCAACATTTTCATAACATAATATAACTTAACTAGAAATTATCGAATTCATATATCAAATAGGAACTCAAAGACTTGCCTGATTCATAGTTTATGAACTACGACTTAACTACTTAACGCTTATCTCCACTTCGTGTAATCCTACACAGTTATATAATCATGGATTCATATCCATTACTCATACATTTCATACGCTCTTAATATAAGAACAAATATTGTCTCCTAACTAGGTTTGTAAAACCTACACTTCACTTTCTCATCATACTCTTAGAATAGCAAGGTATATATAGGTATACCTAACCACCCGTACTTGACATTATCATTTATATACATTTATCACACACTTGACTCGCTATGTGTTCGACACATTTTTAAAGTTTATAGATACGTGATCTACGTCGTTCATATTCAAACTACTTAGTTTCGTAATGATTTATTTCAATCAATAAAGCTTAACAACTTTCTTTAACAAGATTCGATGATATAATCTTTTAAACTAATAAGCCTCTACTAGCATGCTTCACATTTATATAGCATAGTTTATTTGAAAACGTATTTTAAATCACACTTGAAACGTCTAATTCATGCTTAGCTAAAAGATGAACATAATCGTCATGTCTAGGGGCATAAGGCGTTCAAGTTCACTTTTAAAAAGTTATTCTAGGCCAAGGTAAAGCAACTAGGTGCAACTTTTAATCTCATTTCATAGCTAACTAATTAATGAATATATGTTATCATGTTTAGAACTTTAAGTACACAAGTTACTTTAAGTTCGTTCTTAAAGTTTCAAGTTTTCTTTAGAAATCATTTTCAATTAAGCTATTGTAAGTTGATAATAAGTAAATTAACTTTAAATCACTTCTCATTCTTAAGTATACTCATAACTCAACAAGATATATGTGTTAAAATATCATAACTTCAAAGACTCAAGGTTCGTCAATATTCGTTTTTTAAAACTCGAAGTTTGTTTTCAAAACACATACTAAGCCATGCTAAAGCATTCTATTATGAGTAAGGTAATCTTATATGTCATGTCTAATATCATGCATTTTCATGTTACATCACTTAAAATAACATATTCCATCGTCGGGAGCACTATACTTGCGCATGTGCTCGCTCGACGCCCTCCGATGGCCTTCGATTACGTAACGGTCACACAAATGACTATTTTAACCCTTCCTAATGATCTCAAATTGAAACACTTAAAGAACCAAAGTTGTAGGTCTATTCTTTCTCGTTCCGGATCATCTGGTATTTCCTCAATCGGAGTTCGTATGAAACAGTTATGGCTGTTTTAGCAAAACATGTTCTGTTAGATTTTTCTCATCATCTGTAACTGACCACCCCCCACCGGGGCGGGGGTCTTGCCCTATAAATAGCCCGTCGGGGCGGGCATAGCTACTATAAATGCACGGTTTCATGCTCTGCTACAAAATAACAAGCCAAACTACTTTCTAACCTTCATAATTTGAGTTATACATGTCCAAATTAGTTCGTTTTCGATTCTATGGATTCGTAATTCATAGAAATATGACATAATATAATACCCATCAACTAACATAAATATTAACTAACCCAAATATGAATCTATAACTCATGTTCATACTAATTGTTCATATTTTGGACAATTTAGCGAATTCATTCACTACGAATTCGTTTCTCAACCAAATTAGTTCGTTTAACTTCCGTTGATTTCGTATTCAACCATATTAACGATTTCTAGCATCAATTTTATTACTCAAAAGCTACTTTTTCTAAGAACTTTGTAAAACTTGAATTTAAGAACACATAGAGGGATGTTACCTTCTTAATGCTTAATTGGCTAACTATTTCTCTTCGACCTTCCAATCTCAGATTGCTCTCACTAATGGCAACTCACTCTTAATAGGAAGCTTACGAAAATAACTCAGCAAATGGAAATGAGAAGGATGAGTCCCCATTTATAGAGAAATCATTGTCCATACAATGATTTTGCCCAACAATCTAAACCAAGAAGAAGAAGAAGAAGCCATTGGATTGAAGGAGTTTGGTGGAAAATCAAATCAACCCACTCCCCTCTTCATCATTTGGAAGCTATGGATTTTGGAGAAGAAGAAGCAAGCTAGCTTCTAGCCTTTTTGCATTTCATGTGAATGAAGAATGACTCTCAATTTCGGACACTACTCTTAAAACTCAACATTTCATATTACTATTAGCATACTTAGGTTTATTTAATATTTTTCCCCAAATGTGCATACATATACACCCACTCACAATGAATTATATAATCCATGTACATTGGTTTATTCCAATTAATATTTTAATTGAGCTAATTATAAATAGTTGGATATTCTCAATCCATCATTTTCCATAAAAGTTTATCATCTCAAATATACCCAATTATCATAATGATAATTGATATCGATTATTTATTTACTCATCATTTATTTTCTCCTAATACTTCCCATCAATTCTCTCTCTGATTTAACTTCCCTAGTTATGTCACACAAGACATAATTATGTGAACTTAGAAATTAATAGCTCACAAGCTTATAATAGTATAATCTCACAAAATAACATTATTCTTAACTTTACATCTTATAACATGGTCATGGAAGTGGTCTATTGCACCATGTTACACTTTATTATCTCACGTGTACATAATGCTAACATACAAGCCTTTATACATATATATTCAAATACTTCCTATATTATATAGTTACCATTGAACTGTTCTACTTCATTTCATATCATATAGATGTAGCTACTATATAATATGAAATCATTCCAAATACAAATTTAATTCCTTCAATTATTCATTCATTAAATTATTTAATGAATGCTTATTCCTTCACTTTGCCACACTAGGCATATTACACAAGCTTACATTAAGCTTATTACTTATTCATTTCCCACCACATTACTTTAATCAAAATTATGTACTTCTCCATAACATAAGATGTTTTTATCATGTTTTCTCTAAATATAAGAACTAATCATAATAACACGATTTACTCATTTTCGCAAGATATTATTCTTAATATAATATCTTTGTATTATTAAAATATTTATATGCACGACACACGTACACACTATATATAGAAAATAAGTTTATTTCCTATTATGATAAATTGTTTCCATCAACTTATATAGCAAATATGTTTTAATATATTTACCACATTACTTAATCACACACATTTCCTCGTACAAAGCTATATAAGGTAATATCAAAATAATATTCCCCCTTTTATTAAAATAATCAAATGCTAGAATTTATTTTAATATCCTTTAGTAGAAATATACTATAATTATTTCTCTTCCACTAAAGCACATAATTCAAGGTATATATATAACACATATACATTCCTTTAATCTTCCCTTCTTGCCGTGTATCAAATTACTCAATAATTCTCTAACCACTTTAATGGTATATCGATTCTCTTCTCTTGTCAACAACGTACATATATACAAGTCTAAACCTAGCACTCATCGAGTCTTTAATACTATTCAATATAGTACACTCAGTGGTTTCCCACAAACAACCAAAAAATTTGTTTTCGTCTCGTCTACACTGTTTTCACAGTGAGTTAGATCGGTTACTAATTCGTATATACCTCCGCTCTCTGAAGGAATCGTTTAGCCCAGCTCCTATACATCCACCATTAAAGAGTAAGGTTGCACTGCCTTAGACTTGATACTTACTCGTACCAATACTCAAGAAATTGGTGATTATCACAGATATTTAATAATACCAACTTAGTATTATAAAATAATTTCACATAAATTATTTAATATCGATATATAGATTTCTATCCATCTTCTTTACTTCAAATAACTCGCCTCTTCAAATATATAATAATATATTTATTAAACACAGAAATCACTTATTGCATAGTTTATATTACCCCATGCAACACCATTCCAAATACCTCACAACACATATATATGTATTCTTATTCGAACCCTTCTCGTGCCTTACGAATCTTATTTACTAAATTCTTATTTTAATAATTTCTGAAAATTCGGGTTCTTACAATCACAACCCACAGCTATGATCTCGACCTCGTCATCTTCATCTTCTTCTATGTCCACTACATCAATAACCTCCTTGTGACTTTCCTGCTCTGGTGCTCTCTCAGTATCTTCAGGAGCAGCTTCTTCTGTCATGGGGATATCATGAGGCTCCCCCTAAACATGATCATCCATTTTCATTCCCTGTGGCTCCCCCTTAGCTCTATCACGTTATAGGGTGAGAGATTCATGTAGCTCCCCCTCAGCTGGAGCATTCTCTATAGTAAGAACTTGAGGTGGCTCCCCCTCAGCTTGAACAATGTGCTATTGTCTTTCTTCGGATAGCCCCTTCTCAGTGGCTATCTATAATAGCCAAGATTTCTAAGTCACTTTGTAAATAGATATATTAATTAAATAGTAATGATATTGAAAACTTCGTGATACGTGTGGAATGATTATGAAGTAATATAATAATGTGGATTGTAATGGTGGCTATGTGCTTATTTATATGATAAAAAGAATTTAAAAATGAAAGGTTTCATAACCTAATTATACATTAAGTATGAAAATTTAAATAACCTAAGGGTTATGGTGTAGGAGAGTATAATATTTAATAGTATACTAATTTAAGAGATATATTTTACTATCTCAAGTTATTAATTTTTTACGTAATTTGAGGAAGTCTAATTGAGTTATAAAATTGAAGGTACAAGAGTAATGATTTAAATTCCAAATGTGTGGAGTGGAAATCCTAATTAAATAATTAGGGTATGATACATCAGAAAGACATTAGAATATGTTAATGTTTCAATGGCCCAAAGAATTAAATGTAAAGTCCAATAGATTATTTATGGAAAGCCCAAAACATCTAATATAATGGCCCAACTTGTAGCCCAATTGAAGAGGGTACTTTAGAAATTTTGTATACTAGATATTTCTATAAAAACAAAAGAAAAACTTGGAGATTGGGAGGCCACATGGCCGGCCAAGCAAGGAGAGGAAAAGGGGGATGGATATAATCATTACATGCTCCACATCTTCCAAAAGATAATTACTTAATTAGCTAGGTGTTACTTTGTTTATGGAGCCACCTACATTGTCAATCTCATATATATCTAAGTAATGAGTAGAGCGAGAAAGAGATAAGAAGATGTTGGGGAAATATCTATTACATACATATCTTATATCTCTACAATATCCTCCAACAAAAATCTAATCCCATTCTCTTTCATCTTTTATTTTATTTCATCTTACTTTCTCTTAAGCTAATAGAGCAAAAACATAAGAGAGAGAGAGAGGGAGAGAATTTCGGTGTAAAGGAGGAGGAGAGAGAGAGAAAGAGATCCACCATTGATGCACCCAAAGTTTATCTTCTACTTTGGAAGAGAAAAAAAGTGTGCCCAAAAATCAAGGTGAAAACTAAACTAGCTTATTCTTTTTATTTTGTTTGATTTTGGAGATTTAATGTTTATGATCTCGATGTCTAAAACCCTCTATCTACATGTTTTATATGGTTTCATGTATGGTTCTAACATATTTGAGTGTTAAAAAGTGAATCAAAAGGATATAAAAGAAACTAGTTTTTGTTTGTTAGAAAACTCTAGTTTTTTTCACTTCCTTTGACCAACTACCATTTTTGATCTACACCTTCTTTTGTGATCTGTCAAAATAGGGGTGCTAGATATATAAGTTAACTACTAAAACCAAGTGGTAGAACTAAAAAATATTGAGTACACAAGTTGTAGCGACTGTTTTAGCAAAAACAGTTTTGTCTTTAGAAAGAAAAACAAACTATTTTTGGACAAACAATAATAGGGGCAATTTCTTCATTTTCTTACATTTAAAAATTCTGGAAACATTTGGGATGATAATATGATGAGTTATCTTTCAAACCCAAGTGGAATCACCGAAAAAAGAGTTGTAGATTTCTGTATGGACTGATTTTAGCAAAGTAGGTAAAATCTGAAAATCCCGAAAACAAACTGCCAAAGAAACTGCAAGGGCAGTTTCAGCCACTTATATTTTGTAAACCCTTCCAGCCTTTTTGGAAATGAAACTATATGACATAAAGTATCTCCTATCCAAAAATGAGCTCATTCCGACTTAAAATGACCAAGTTATGACCATTTCAATATTTGAGTTTTTCGGACGGAAATCTCTATAACCGGAGTTCTATAACTCCGATGGCTATGAAATTTAAACTGGAGGGTCACATTAACATGTCTATGAAATTTATTATGATGGAGCTAATTTCTTAAGCCACACACTAAAAATGATTTTTGAAAAATACTAAAAGAAATTGAAAAATTACGGAAAAATACTTTTTGTGTATGAAATACATGTATAGAAGTATGGCCAAAAGATAGAAAAATAATAAGTTGATTTTGTATTTTCGTTAAAGGAGATATGGAATCCAGATGGCTGGATTGAAAAATAGTTGAATCCAGTTTGCTGGATTGAAGGATTTAGAATCCGAGCTTCTTTGGATTGAAGTTCATTGAATCCGGTTTTGTTTGGATTCGCCAATCAGTGGTCGGATTGCATGTTTAAATAATCTAGACTGTGATGTTAGTATTCAGCTTACTAGATTATAAGGAAGAGCTAATAAAAGGAAAGATTAAGGATTACATCATAAAGTATATGAAAAAGTAATTAAAAATATTATCAAAGAAGGATAACAATAAAGATGTTTTCAAGTAATTGATTATGTGGTTAAGTGTTAACTAAATTGCTGATAGAGTAATTGTATTATGATATAAAGTATGATATGCTGATTGTAAGGTCAATCTTCACAATCATAGGTCTTTACAATAAAGAGATTAAATTAAATTGCGTAGCAGTAGATCGCAGTCAAAGCAAGTTCTCTAACTCAAACTTGAGTTATTTTTTTCAAAGCATGTTAGTGAACAATTATTGTTTATTTTTTACATCTATATTGATTAATGATACTCGCACTCAATGCAATTAAATTCTTGTTCTATTATTATTGAACTGTGAATTAGTTAAAGTTCTTTTATTCATGAACTATTTAAGATATGGATCTATGCTAATTGTATCAGCTAGATCAAGTATGTTTAAATTTGTTAAATCAAATATGTTGTTAAACGCCGTTCTTCACCAATTAATTTGGTAAGGAATTAAGACTGAGAAAAAGAACAATTTGATTAAAGCATTATTGAAAAACAATTATTGCTCGTACATTAAGTGTTTATGCATAATACACCAGGTTTGAAAGGCTGATCCCCTTGATTACCAAAACTTATGAAAAGGACCAGTTTAAATACTGACAACCTTAGTATATGTTCATGGTCATTATGACCACTCAACATCTTTTATTCAATTATTCGAATATTCAGTTATCAAGACTTAATTCATGTTATTTCATAATTGATTCCTATTGTTGAACATTGAACGATAAATTTCTTGCTAATCATGATATATCTTCCATGTATTTAAACTTGCTAAGCAAATTTGTTGCTTACCCTTGCTATATCATGACATTTATTTCAACTATGCCAGAGACGTCCAAGAAGGACAAAGGCAAATGAAAAGTGCAGGAATAGATAATAAGAATATTTATGTATTATATTATATTATATTATGTACATTGGTAATGTAAACATTTTTTGTTACAAAGGGTAACTTAATTAAGGTATGTATAAGTTAAGGTTAATAGACCTTGGGATAATATTAGAAGACTTTATTATAATGAACAATGTATGTTTATTATTCAGCAATAGTTTATAGAATGCTTATGATGATGATGATGGATTGTGAATACAAAACCCGAGATTTGAGAACCAGGATTTGGGGGCGTCACAGGTTGGTATCAAAGCTGATAGGTTATAAACTTTAGGATGCGAAATCAAGGTTATAACCTTAGAAGAAAACTCTTATAGAGTATGTTAGGAGATGAATAAAGAAATTCATCGAGTTTTGGTTGTACTTAATTAAATATCATTTCATTTTATCAATGAATATATTTTATTGTGGTACTAATGTTGTTTGTGTTTATTTTGTTATAGGATGTCTGAGGAAGGACAATGTAGCCATACAGTTAAGCAAGAACCGATAGATCCGGTAGAGGATCATGTTGATAGTGATGAGCGTGACGAGGATGTGATGGAGGATTTGTTCGAAGAGAACATATCGCTGGGGAATAGAGTAACATAGTTAGAGCAGGAGAATGCCACTCATCAGTTTACTGATACTCAATACAAGGAACTGACATATCAAGCTCAGAACGAGCTTGCTGAGATGAAGATACAGTTGTAGGAGGAGATGACCTTGGCTACACATATGGTTGCCAAGAATGCTGAGCTGAGGGAGATACTAGAACAAGAGAAGAATAAGTTTGCGATATTGAGTATTGAGCATCAGGCGTTGCACCTGAGGTTTGACTTTAAGATCGGTGACAGGATCCGAGTTGAGGATGCCTGGGTACGAGCAGCGAGAAGAGTGGATCAGTTGGAGGTTGAGACGGAGGCTAGACGAGTTAGGATGGATTCCTTGGGACGAGCTTTAGATGCAGCATATTTGAGTCCCCAAGTAGGAGAAAGGAGGTCGTACATCAAGATTGGCGAGTCTACCAGCTCCGTTCGACGTCACGTGAATGGAGTTTCACCTCATGAGCATACTCAGACCGAGGAGGCCCAGTCGGGCAATCAGTGAGATGTTAGCTTGGATGATACGTAGATAGATGCAGTAGTACCCATTTTATTTATTAGGGTTATATGTTTGATGTAAACCTCAGTAGGTATGAGGTAGTATGTAATTGTGATGTATCCCCATCTTATATGAATAGGGGAGTATGTCTTTTGGTAGATCCCATCTTTTGATGTTTAAAAATGTGATAATTAACGTTTATAAAAATATGCCAAGTATGTAAGTGTATGATGCTAAAATTTTTTATATGAATATAAATGCAGTATTATAATTACATGTTTGATCAAATAGAAAAGTATTAAGAATTAAAATGAGAAGCTATCTGTTTGAAAAGTCAGTAAATCGAATATGATAATTCAACAAGCTGAATGTGTTATTAAGTAAGCTGAATATGTGCATTCAGTAAGATGAATATGTTAATTTAGCAAGCTGAATTAGTCAATTCAGCAGGTTGAATTCGTTAATACAACATTATGATAATATGATTGTTAGAGTTTAAACTACATGTTATATTTTAAACACTTAGAAGATATAACATATAATGAAACTCGATGTAATAAATTAAGGTTTTGTTTAATCAGATAATGCCGCCAAGACGTCAAAATCGTAACCAGAGGGAGGAATGTTTTGTGAACAATAAAAGGAATCAAGATGACCAAATGTAGAACTTCGCTGATATGATAGCTCAAGCTATGCGAACTCGTATACCTGCAGCAAGGGGGCAAGCGAATAATAGATTGGAAAATTTTAAAGATTTTAAAGTTGTAGGACCACCATAATTCAGCGGAACTACGGACCCCATAGAAGCTCAGACATGGGTGAAAGAGATGGAAAAGGCCTTTATCATTGCTAGGGTAGCTGAAGATCAAAAGATGGCTTTTGCTACGTACTTGATGAAAGGTGAGGCTAATTACTGGTGGGAGACGAACCAAGCTAGAGCCGGAATGGAGGTAGTGACATGGACCATGTTTAAGGAGTTGTTCTTAGAAAGTTATTTCTCGGAGGCCATGCAAGCCATAATGGAAGTGCAGTTTCTTGAATTAAAGCAAGAAAACATGTCAGTTGCCGAATATGCAGCAAAATTCAATGAGCTAGCCAGATTCGCGCCTCATCAAGTAGATACATAACTACGAAAGACACGTAGGTTTGAAAATGGGCTGAGGCCGTGGATTCACAGCAAAGTTGCAGTGTTGCAAATTGCTACGTTCTCATCATTATTAGAAAAAGCCATCATTGCAGAAGGTAGTAGTGAGGCAGTTTCTAGATTCAACTGAGAAAAGAATAAGAAGAAGAGTGAAAGAGGACATTAGGGTGCCAACAGTGGTTGCAGTAACAGCAAGAAACGCAAGTGGAACAACAATGGCAATAAATCAGGAACATAACAAGGAAATACTCAGCAGAAGAAGCCAGCGTGTTCAAAGTGGGGAAAGAATCACTTCGGAGAGTGTATGAAAGGGAAAAATGGGAGGGCCCCAAATTCGAGGTCCCGAATCATCGCGGATCCGGTTCAATCATTCTAACACTATTACTATTTATGGAAGATATAAACATAAATTGTTTATACAATACATTACACACTATTCCCCAAGGTCGAGTAACCTTAACTTATACACAAATCATAACTTGTCTAACACATAACATTATTATCAAATTATACTATTACAAAACTAATCGCGCACATTAACTTTAAGCTGGAACTGTCTTTAACCTTTCCTTGTATCCGAAGCATTCGCCTTAATCTGCAATGTTTTATCATGATATAGCAAGGGTGAGCATGAAATTTGCCCAGTAAGTTTAAGTTCAATAATATAACGATATATTATGATTGAATGAGTCTGAATAATAAGCTGGCTATAATTCAACAATATAATTGTGAACTAGCAGGAACAAACTTTTGACTGAACAAGTATTATACATGAACAAATATATCCGACCAAACCAAGCGGTAATGAAGGTGATCAAATTTTCATACCGACTTATACATGCAATATGTACAGTACAATTATACATGGCAATCAAAGAATGATTAACCATAAACATATCCGAATGAAACAACTCTTAGTAGAGTTAAGTAAAAACAAACTTGCCTGAACCGTTGATTACCGCTACGCAATTTATAAAGCTTTATCCGAAGACCTAATATTAGTAATATAGATCTCCAATATTAGAATAATATCATCACAATATAATACTATTATATATATAGATAAACATAGAATAACCTAAACACATAACACATAATCCTATCAGTCTACAACATACATAGGACTCAGTATGAAATCAAACTATTGCAGTCTGAGTTGAACCCGACATGAATCTGACATCCCAACGGTGAAGTCAGACAAATCTCGAGTTTAAGTTCAATTAAACTCTATCTAAACACTTAACAATTATCTAAGATAATTTATTAACAGTTAAAATATTTTTCGTAAGCTCGTAATAATTTTAAATAATTATTACTATTTATCATGAATTTTCAATCATTAATACCATATTTAAATGAATTAAATACCATATAATTCTTTTATCATTAATATTTATTTATTATCAAATATTAATGAAAATCATCACATAATATTATAATATATTTATAATATCACAAAGTATTTTTAATACTTAAAATGACCTTTATAAAAATTTTAAACAATTAAATTCATTATCCGATAATTGCTATTAATATTTTTATGAAAAATATCAAAAGTTATATTTTATAACTTAAAATATTTTTATAACACTTAAATCATTTTATATGATTTTTAAATAATTAATTCTATTTTTCCTTAATTTATTTAATACATTTATTAAATAAACTAATTATCATTAATATTAATTTATTAATGAAATTCATCACAAAATATTAAAAGTCACTGAAAATATCTTTAAATATTTTCTTATACCATAATATTATTTTCATGATTTTTCATGTATTAAAGTTATTTTTAAATAATTTATTTAATATTATAATTAAATACAATTTATATTCCAAAATTATTAAATATTTATGAAATATACTCAAAATAATTAAAAACTATTTTTTCAGACTTTAAAATATTTTTTTGGAATTTATTTAGTATTTTTAATAATTAAAAACCATTTATTTCTATTTAATTAATTAATTAATTAATTTCCGAAAAATAATAATTACAAAAAGGCCCTATAGCGACAGACCCGTCGCTATAGGTGTTCTTGAGTGTTCATCGTCAGTAACTAAGGTATGAGGTTTGACCATCATTTGACCTAGGTTCTTGATGATTTCTGGGTTTTATGTTCCACTAATATTGTAGTATTACTGACACACTACAACCTTAATCGACTTTCATGGCCAAAACATAACAAATCTGTGAGATCTAAGCTGCAGAAAGCGTTGTCAGGTATGTTCTTGAATTTCTGGGCTGCCCAGAAATTCAAACAGTACTAAATGTGCTACTTTGAAGCTTTTAATATTTAATTTCCAAGTATTGTTTATGTGATGTAAAGATCCAAGCCCGTAGTCCATATGTTATACTACACACATCATGTACTATTACAGTCTAACATCATCACAAGAAAGAAACATTAGCTGGTCAAAGTCTGACAAAAAAAGGGATTATGAACAATCTGTTCCAGATTGTTCTTCCGGCTGACGGTCAACGGTTGTTTGACCGGCCACATCTTCAATTCTGTTATGGATCTAGGTATTTAAAAAGCATGAATCGATATAAAATATGTCAGTCTACAGATCTATTACAACATCATGGCCTAAACATCAACGAGAAGCAAGATCAGAAGCCATTAAAATGCATGTCAAAAATTCTGGGAAACTAGGGATTTTCTAGGCTACCCAGAAAGCTTATTCGTGATCGGTCAACGGTCTTTGACCGGTCATATCAGGAGATCTAGGCTTGATCCGACCATGTATCAAGTTTCAGATCAAAGCCCACGTGGCAAAGAACAGGTCTAAAACAAAAACAACACTAAACATCTAACACACACAGATTTATGAGGGTTCATACCACATTGAAGTTTTAATCTTTGATTCTGACTTTTGGATCATGTTCTTGGAAAGCTAATAACTGATAATGGTTTTGTTTATCACTCCGTCTCACTATAAATCTCAAAATTCTAGAGAGAGAAGGTGTTGGTTCAAACGAAAAATGAAAGTGGCCTTTTCTCTCTCTTTAATCTCTATAAATTGTTGTATGTAATGAATATGGTTGATACTTCAGCTGATTTGGGAGAAATATGGCACATGCTAGGGTTTAGGGTTGATGAGCAACTCTCCTTAGGTCTAGATCCACAAGTTATATCAAATAATGCACAAAAGGGCAATTTAGTCTTTTGATTTTTATTTTAATGGCATTTATGTCAATTAGCCAAACCCTTAGGGTTTAAGGTTTGGGTTAGAGTTTAGGGTTTAGGGTTTGGAAACCTTAGGGTTTTGCAATTTAATTTCTAAAATTTCCAATTTAGGTTTCCAAAAATAGAAAATTAATATTTCTAAATTATAATTAGAATTTTCAAATTATATTAAAATTTCTCAATCACAAATTAATCTTGCTAATTAAGATTAGTATTTCCTAATTAAAATGTCTAATTAAGCAATTAGGATCAAAATGGTCATTAGGGTTTAAAACCCAAAAATTAGGGTTTCTAATAGAAAAATAATTTTCTAATTTAGAAATTAGATTTCGTAATTAGATTATGATTTTCTAATTAATTATAACTTTAAAATTATGATTAATATTTCATAATTAACATTACAAATATTAAATTAACACTTAGATTTTCCCTAATTATAAATTAGGGTTTTAAATCCCAAAATTAGGGTTTAAAAATGTGAATTTAGGGTTTGCTATATAATTAAGCTTTACCCTAATTAACATTATAATTAATAGCACATGAGCAATAAAATTCTCTGTTAAGTTCCTAGATTAGGGTTTTAAATTTCCGAATTAGGGTTTTGGATTCCCGGAACTGAAATTAGGGTTTCTAGAACCGGTTTCTAGGGTTTATTATAATTCGCTAGGGTTTTCTAACCTAACGTTGAAGTTCTTAATATATACCTAGGGTTTGTTACAGATATCGTTTATCTGGTCAACCCTTGACCCTTAACCACATACTGTACACATATACACAGAACATAAACACGTATACGCTTAATCCTAAATAATTCACCTAAATCCTTCACAGAATTTTGAAATCCTCAAAATTCTATCTTAAAAATATCAAACGCATACACTAATTTTATGTCTAGGTTCTAATTTTGAACCATAACTCAATTAATTAAAATTTTAAAAATTTTAAAAATTCTTAGGTTGTCACAAAAAACGTCTGTTATAATTGTCGTCAGGAAGGACATATTTCACCAAATTGTCCTAAGCCGGAGAAAGGTGGTTATTTTTCTTGTGGAGGAACGGGGCATCGATTCAAGGATTGTCCATTGAAAGTAGAATCCAGATGGAGGAAGTGGAAATAAAAGCAGTTCTACAAAGTTAACTATTGGAGGGCCAACGCAGTAGAGCAAGACGATAGCCCGAACGTTTAACATGACTGTGCAAGACGCAGTTGCATCAAAGGAGGTGGTGTCAGGTATTATTTCGATCAATAATATAAATGCCTACGTATTATTTGATTCAGGAACTACCTGTTCATTTGTGTCTGATGAATTTACTAGAAGATTAAACTTACCATGTGAAAATTTAAAGAACCCAATGAATATAGAAGTTTCAAACAAAGAAGTGATCCCTGTAGAGTTTATCCATAACAACTGTGGTGTGGAAATAAGGGGACATAAGTTAAGCGTGAATTTGATTCCGATACGCTTAGGAGAATTTGATGTTATCTTAGGGATGGATTGGTTGTTTAACCATGAGGCAGTTATAGATTTCCTAAAAAAGAGTATACGCCTTAAGACACCGAATAAGTCTAAGTTGTATTTTATGGTAGCAAGTCGCCAAGGAAAACAAGTTGTCTGACGAGGATGCAGGCCAGGAGTGTGACGCCCCCGAATCTGGGTCCTACCCCGGTTCGGTCATCATGATAAAATATAAACATCCACCTCTAAACAATATACGATAACTAAAATGCGGAATATAATAAACGCACGCCGTTCATTCAAAAGGTGTTACTAGTCCCAAGATTCGATAACCTTAATACAATCTTACAAACATACCCTAAAATAATAATTAGGGTTCATATTACATAACAGTAATTTAAACTAGGCATATAGTAAAGTCTGATCCTGGCGACTATCCTACATCTTTCCTTTACCCTTGTCCTTTCCTGAGGTCTTGGGCTTAAATGCAATTTAATTAATGATATAGCTAGGATGAGCAACAAGTTTGCTCAACAAGTTTAAATATAACAATAAGGACATATCATGATGAATGGAAAATATCTGACAATGAATTCAACAATATGAATATCTGAAGGATTCAACAATATGAATATTAGAAGCAAAGATATGATTGCTTTTAGAATAACTACTAGTCAAGTAGACTTTGAACTATAATACTCCAATGGAATCAATAATTAATTGACCCTTTGGTTACTGGCTACAGAATAAGTACTTGAGGGGATCAGCCTCGCGTACACCATATATATGCATAACATTTAAATCTGTTATTTGTATCATATAATAGATACATGGGGTACTCCCCTATCCTAGAAGGGGTGTTCCTTCAGTCTAAGAATCATTACCATCAATTGGTTTGGATAGCTTTTATAAAACTTTATATACTTGTCTGACCGAACAAAGGTTCAGACTCTATCTAACACAGTTCAAGAATTATAGAACTTTAAATGAAGTACAAGTCCAAGACTGTACGAACTCAAGTGCACTAAGTGTGAATATCAATAATATCGATGTGGAATAATTGTAAAGAAATTAAACCACTTAATATCATGCTTGGAAATAAAGTTCAAGCTTAAATGGGTAACTTGCAATTCAACAATAACTTGCTCAATGAAATATGAGAAGGATATGAATCTTTCACAAAACTCATAGTTGTGTAAGTTAGGAAACTTGCAATAAAATAAAATAATGTTCGGATACTTGCTCAAGTAAAAGAGTAAGAATTTAAGGAACTTGCACAACCAAAGAGTGAAGTTCAAGGAAACTTGCTCAATAATAATTGGAGTAATTTTAGGGAACTTGCATGTTTGCTCAGCTACAATAAAATTCTAGCTTTAATTAACTTGCGTTGAAACGACCTAACATTAACAAGTCGGTCTTTCTAATTAGTATGTGTAAACTAATATGAGTCCACACTTACAAGAATCAAATCATCAATTAGCATGCTTTTATACATGTGTGATTACATTCCACGATTAGTTTCTAACACACTATGTCATAGTTGAAATCACTATTTACTTTAAACTTGTAAACACTAATTCATCATAGGTCCCTTTCAATATCATGAATATTATCACACGAATACTATACTAGACAAGTATTATAGATTAGGGTAACCCTATAAGCATGCATCACTTCTTAATTTATTTACAGAACTCAGACCTCACTACAGACTGGCGCGGTCACGCTTAGTTTGTACTAAGGAGTGGCGCGGCCGCGCTGCTCCTGGTGCAAACCAAGACATGGCTGATTTTACAGAAGGTTAGTGTACTCCCGTTTTGCACATATATGAAATCATGCACAACACACATGTTATGATATGGATAACTAAATTTAAACATTCATCAAAACATAACATGGGTCATTATTCGTTTTCATTTAATCAATACTTCACATGTTAAGCTAACAATCATGCAAGCCTACCACACATCATACTTTCATATACATACATTTCAGACATCAAAACATACTTACAAGTTCTCAACTTAATGTATATATAGTTTATCAAGTTCATTTCAAAACTATAAGTCTCTATTAGTAAAACTTCTTCAAGCATAAAAAAATGAGTTTGCATAGTCTAAAACATGCTTTCATAAACACCTAATAGATCACATATTTATATTTTTTTAGTTCAAAACTTAGTGTATACATAGTTCGTTTATACATAACCAATAAGGTCCTTTTTCTTGAAATTTCTCTTTTTAATCATGCTTGAATATTTTATATTACCTTTAACCATATAACCAATCATATTGTCATATGTCAAGATATATATCAGAACATAATACATTTGCATCAAAGGTTAGAACTTGTTTTGCAAAAAGGTTTATCAAAACTATTTTCCAACTCTTTAAGTCCTCTTTGAATAATCAAATTAAAATCAACTAACATGGTTTATTATATACATAACAATCTCAATTCACATGTTCAGGTCATTTGTATGCATATTCATTCCAAAGTAACATTCTCAGAATATTTTAAGGAGCTAACATGAGCAACTGTGATCTGCTACCCACGCGGCCGCACGGTGAAAGACTAGGGAATTGGCGCGGCCGCGCCACTTCGACCAGAAAGAAAAATATGGCTTCTGCTTCTGCAGAGGCTCAACTCCAACATTGCCAAACAACTATTTGTTGCAACTCAACTACTTTTAATACTTCTAAATATGCATACTAACTAAAACAACACAACCTTAACCCAATTCATACTACATTACCAAGAATTCATGAGAATTACAAGAATTTGCCAAAAACCCCAACTCAAGAACATAAGTAAAAGATTTTATACCTCTTGGAGCTAGATGAACTTAGTTTCTTCCTTCTGTGATTGTTAATCTCTTCTTTGGACCACAACTCACATACTCTCAAATTATCAGAGTTTTCAAGAACTAAAACAAAGCAACGTGAATTGAAGATTATGTCTGCCATTTATAGAACAAACTTTGGACTGGGGATTAGGTTTGTATGGAAGGTTGAGACTGAGATGTAGAAGGAGAATACACTGGTTCATGAGGGGTTGCTCAACCACCCACCATCAACTACCTTCCTAGCCAATGAACATAGACTTGGAAGTTACGTATTTAGGTGATAGATTACAATTCCTATACCATTGTGACTCTCTATTTGGGACAAGAGTAAAAACTCAGCAACAAGCAATTTACGGCTTGGTTTGGATACCATAATTCCAAAAATGTAATATAAATGTGTTAATTCTCTCTACACAAGGAAAGTTGGGGATTATTGATGTACTCACATGAATGAATTAATTCTTACTATATGGTTTATAATTATAGTATATAGACCTATTAATGTGTCACCTTGTACAATATAAAATATACAATTAATTACCATATAATAAAGGTTTAATATATTGCATGCTTGCACAAATTAATCAAGTAAATAAAATCACATTATAATTATTAACCTCGTACTCATTAATTATTATTTATTCATTATAATTCAACACATTATAAATTAATTACCCATAATTGAAATCAATCAATATGTTCAACTATTGCCACCATATTAAAATTAAATATTTAATTATTAATAATCCTATCAATTCTTTGATATCAAACTCTTAGGGTTAGTCCACTAATTTAAATAACTATTAGTGACTCTCTTTAACCATTTCATAAATTCACTTAACCACATAATGTTTAAATAAACTCACAAAACTAACTCATTAAAAATTAAATCACATATTTAATTAAATAAGGAGTTTAAAATTCACGGTCATTACATCCCTCCCCCCTTATAAAAATTCCATCCTCGGAATTATAAAAATAAGGTTAGTCAAATAAAAATGGATAATTCGCTCTCATTTTCTCTTCTAGCTCCCACGTAGCTTCTTCTACTGTGTGATTCTTCCAGAGAATCTTAATGGGATGGATGTTTTTATTCCCCAGCTTCTGTTCCTTCCTATCTAGTATCTGGACAGGAACTTCCTCGTATGATAAGTCTTTCTCGACTTGGATTAGTTCATAGGAGATAACGTGCTTGTAGTCCGATTTATATGGCCGCGATACTAACACATGAAACACGTTGTGTATGGACTCAAGTTCAGGAGGTAACGCTACCTCGTACGCCACTTCACCAACTCGCCTTAGAATCTCGAACGGTCCTATGAACTTAGGGCTCAAATTGCCCTTCTTCCCAAAATGAATCTTCCCTTTCCAGGGAGATACTTTCAGAAATGCATAGCTTCCTAATTCAAAATCTCTCTTCTTACGATGTAGGTCCGTATACTTCTTCTGGCGATCTTGAGCTGCTACTAGCCGGGCTCTTATCACCTTGATTATTTCTACCGTCTGTTGTACCAATTCTGGTCCCAACAGTCGACGTTCTCCAACTTCGTCCCAGCATAATGGCGTTCTACATTTTCTCCTATACAGTGCTTTGTACGGTGGCATTCCAATACTGGCATTATAACTATTGTTATACGTGAACTTTACTAATGGAAGGTGATCCTCCCAACTTCCCTTGAAGTCCATCACACAAGCTCAGAGCATGTCTTCAAGTGTTTGGATTGTTCTTTCGCTTTGCCCATCGGTCTGCGGATGATACGCGATACTCATTCGCAGTTGTGTCCCCATTCTTTCTTGAAGACTCTTCTAAAAGTTTGACGTGAATCACAGATCTCTATTTGATACAAAAGATACCGGCACCCCATGTCTCGAGATAATTTCCTTGACATACAATTTGGCTAACTGGTCCAAACTATACTTAATCTTAATTGGCAAAAAGTGAGTTGACTTAGTAAGACGATCTACAATCACACATATGACGTCTTGCCATTTATGCGTTGCCGGAAGTCCCACCACAAAGTCCATTGTGATGTGCTCCCATTTCTATTCTGGAATCTCTAATGGTTGTAATAACCCGCTTAGTCATTGGTGCTCTGCCTTGACTCTCTGACAAGTTAGACATCTATTTACGCATTCCGCAACCTCTATCTTCATGTTTGGCCACCAGAAGTGGTGACACAAATCCTGGTACATCTTCGTGCTTCCACGGTGTATCGAATATCTCGTACTATGTGCTTCTTGGAAAATCTCTTCTCTCAGTTCTGGTACTAACGACACCCAAATTCGTCCTTCAAATCTTAGCAGTCCAGTGCTATCAATCTTAAATTTCAATTCATCACCTTCAGTCAATCGCTTCTTGATGTTATTGCAATCTTCGTCCTTTTCTTGTGCCTCTTTAACCTTATCCAATAAAGTCGGGCTCGCTGTCACCATAAATAATTGCTCATCGTTCTCCATTGGATACCTAATTTCCAAGTCTAGTCGTTCGAAATCTTTCACTAATTCTTCTTGAATGGTCAACTTTAATAACTTCTCTCTGCCTTTTCTGCTCAAGGCATTTTCCACTACATTTGCTTTACCTGGATGGTATAGTATCTCATAATCATAATCTTTGATTAATTCTAACCATTGGCATTGCATCATGTTTAACTCTCTCTACGTGAAGATATACTTCAGGCTCTTGTGATCCGTATATATCTCACACTTCTCGCCATAAAAATAATGCCTCCAAATCTTCAAGGCGAAAACTACTACTGCTAACTCCAGGTCATGAGTCAGATATCCCTTCTCATAATCTTTCAGCTGACGTGAAGCGAATGACCCTACCGTGTTGCATCAGTACACAACCAAGACCTTTGTGTGACACATCACTATACACTATAAACCCTCCCGTGTTGTCCGGTATATAAAGCCAACACCGGTGCTTGACTAAGCCTCTTCTTCAATTCTAGGAAACTTTCTTCACACTTCTCCGTCCAAACGAACTTAACTGTTTTTCTGGTAAGATTGGTCAACAGTGATACTAATTTTGAAAAAAATCTTGAATAAACCTTCGATAGTATATCGCCAATTCTAAGAAAATCTGGATTTTTGTCGGCGTCTTTGGCTTCTCCTAATTGATAACCGCTTCTACCTTCGCTGGATCCACCGAAACACCATTTTTGTCGATAACGTGCCCTAAAAACTGCACTCTCTGCAACCAAAACTCACACTTGGAGAATTTTGCATACTGCTTCTCCCTCCTTAATTTCTCCAACACTATCCGAAGATGCTCAGCGTGTTCTTCCTCCGTCTCTGAATACACTAGGATATCATCTATGAATACGATAACAAACTTATCCAAATACTATTTGAACACTCTGTTCATCACATCCATAAATGTTGCTGGCGCGTTTGTCAATCCAAATGACATTACCAGAAACTCAAAGTGTTCATACCGAGTTCTAAATGCCGTATTTGGAATGTCTTCCGGCCTCACTTTCCGTTGGTGATAACCGGTTCTCAAGTCAATCTTTGAAAAGTGCTTTGCCCCCTTCAACTGATCAAATAAATCATCTATCATGGGCAATGGGTACTTATTCTTAATGGTGACCTTATTCAAATCTTAGTAGTCGATACAAAGTCTTAGTGACCCATCTTTCTTCTTTACGAATAAGACTGGTGCTCCCCACCGTGATACGCTCGGTCGAATGTAACGCCCCAGAAAATCGAGCCAATTGTAAACACGTTTATAATGAATAAAATAATACTATTTATTATTATTATGTGTTAGTAAGATGAACGTTGTTCTATAACCTAGAAACGTTGGAACATTGTAGTATTTGAACCACATGAATGAATGAAAGTGTTTTTATTTCCAAGATGAAAATAAAAGTTTTTTGAGAAATTTTCCGAAAAACACTATTCACCGTTTACCGCTCAAGAATTATTTTTGAACTTCCGAGAAATACGTAACGTTATAATATCAAGGTGAGATGGATTATGTAATAATAATTGAAGTATGGAAAATGCAATATTTCGCATGCGGACTTAAATTGAGAATGTAAGTATTAAAAATCTAATGAAAGGAATTAATGTAATCTATTATGAATTAAAAATCCAACTAGATTAAAAGTGTAAGCCCATGTGGGATTTATATTAAGCCCACGAGGTTAATGCTATGAAGCCCAAAGCAAATAAATGCAAGCCCAAAATATAAATTGATTAGATTAAGAACTAAGCCAAAATGATGATCCACTAGTTGATTAGGATCCATGGGGCAACCCATGGGTGTAGTAGTGGGCAAGAACTTTGAGTGATGGCCAAGATTACTTAATGATCAAGATATCAATAGTAAGGAGGTTAGTTAAAGAGGTGGGATACCTAATGAACTTAATACCCTAACCTTAGCTCCTCTATAAATAGCAAGCCTTTTTATTCATTTGTTGCTTGTTATTTTTATACAACATTAATCAACTTATTGGTTAGAGAGAATAAGCACTTTGAAGCATAACCTTCCATTGTTAGATTTCTGAAGAAAGAGAAGTAGTCTTCAAAGGTAATTGATCTTGTCTCTTCTATCTCTATCATAGTAGGGTGATAAGAGAAGTGTAATCTAAATGAACTTAGATGCTAAGAACATAAGAGAAGTGAATAAGCAATGAACTTAACCCGAATAAAGTTATGAATAAGTAACTTGAACCTAAATAAGTTATTAACTTATGATGAACTTGTCATATGATTGTCATATGAATTAGTATGTTGGATAAGATGTGAGAACATTGAGTAAAGGACTTAAATCAATAATAAGTCATAATGAAATGAAAATCATGTAGTGAAAAAATTGTTAATTTATGAGCTTATGAAGAATAAGCCATAACCTAATTTTAATATAAGTTGTTGTATCATATAAGTTGAGGTGTCTAGATAATGAAATGAATGTATTTTGAATGATGAACAAATCACTTGTAATGATGTTTTGCCAGAATTCACACGATTGGACGATAATCGTCGAATTCGTGAAATTCTCGGAATGGAAGTCATATTTTGTATTTGAACTCGGAAACATTTGTTTTCGATGGAGACAAGTCGTATTTGGCATTATAGAGTTGCGGACTCAAAAATGGCCGAATTCTGACTTAGAACGAAGAAACGAGCGTTGAACGTTCGCGAACGTTTATCGTTTCGTTAAAAATGGACTAATAGGTGTAATTTTAGCAAACGAAATCGAATAGATAAAATTCTTGCATGATAATATGTAATAGTATAGGTTTTGTAACGATAATATTTTATATTATGACAAGAACAGATGTAATGGTTATAAAGAACCTTGGAGAATGTTAATATTACTTTGAATATATATAAGATATATTCATTCTTTTGAGGTATTTCAATTGAATGATTGTGTAAACTGTAGCACCGTGTAGCACCATATGTCCAGTTGGAAGATACCCAAATTTGGGGGCTGTAATAACCATGAAATTTAAGTCACTATATATGTATGTACATTATGGATATTTTTTTTAACCTTGTGTTACATAAGGATTTAATATGTGACAACACATGTGAAGTGGTGCATGGGTCAATTAACATATATATTATAGTTATGGATACATACATTTATAGATTTCATTAAAAATGAAAGCCTTGTGACCTAATTATATATTAGGTAAGACTATTACATAACCTAAGGGTTATGGTATCTGAAAAAAAGTTAGTATTTTATATGTATACTAACTTAAGTGGGGAAACTTTGTATTTTAAGTGACTAATAATTCTAAACCTAATTCTTGTAAATCTAATTAGGTTATGAGATAAAAATCATATGTGTAAGTAATTAAACTTCATATGATTAGAAATGAAAGCTCTAAATTATCAAATTGGGTAACATTATTGAAATTGCTAGACTATGTTTATTATCTAGCCCAAATCAATTAAAAGAAAAGCCCAAAGGAAATAAAATACAATCCAATACTTAGCCCACTTGATTAGGGGTATTCTAGACATTTGATTAATCAAAATTGGGCATTTAAAATAAAAGCTAAATGGAGGATATTATGAGGATCCTAAGTGGAATAATTAAGCTAACTTGTCCATTAGTAGACATTATTAAACACAAGGACAATGTTGTTAAGCTCTCATTGGTTGCCAGTCCATTATGCACATTTAATCATGTCTAGGTTAATGGAAGTAATAATACAAAGTTTTTACCTAATGGGCAACAAAATAATTGTGGGAGGGTTATTAGTGAATCACCCACTTCATTTTGTTTTCATTCTTCCAACATCTCATTCTCTCTTCATCTTTTTCTTCTATCTTTTGCTCCCAAGCTAGCTAACTTCAAAGAGAGAAAAGAGTGAGAGGATTCAGCCATAGGAAGAAAAAAATATAGGAGTGCTAGTTGTTTAAGTTTATTAGTTACTTTGGAAAATCAAGAAGGGTAGCAACTAAGTCAAGGTATAATGTACCTTCATCTTCTTCTTTTACTTTGTTTTGCTAGCTTGAGTTTTGATGGGGTTGTGTACAACTACTCAAGATACACTAGTTCTACATATCATCATGCATGAAATTAAGTATCTTGAGTGTTAGATCAAAGACTTAGAGGAACAAAATGAGCATATGTTCTCCAAGGGTGAAAACTCTTGTTTTTCTTCCACTAAATCTTATGTAACTCAAGTTGTACAACTTGGAATTGTGATCCGTCAAAGGGGGGGGTGCTAGATACATGAGTTACCTAGTAAACCCAAGTGATAGGACACAAATCTAGCATGTTTTGGAACCTTTAAGATTAAAGGTAGTCGTTAATTAATAATAACACTATCTAGACATGATAATATTTATAAGAACTTATTGTAATGTATAATATCTATGTGGTTACATAATCTGATGTTATGCATTGACTAATTGAAAGACTAATTATAGGTCTCTCAAAGGAAGATAATTTAATCGCATAGTGGATAGAAATTAATTTAAGAGTCAGTAACTCCTACGATTGAGGCAAGTTTCCTAACTCAACTTGAGTTATTATTTTCAAAGCATGTTAGTGAATAATTATTGATGATTATTCACGTCTTTATTGATTATTGAAATTCGCACTTTGTGCACTTTCGAATTCGCTCTACTACCATTGAACTGTGAATTAAATTAAAGTTCTTCATTTATGAACTGTTTATGGGATAGATCTATGCGAATTATATCGCCTAGATCAAGCATGTCTAAATTTGTTAAATCAAATGGGTTTTAAATAACTTTCTTTTATTAATTGATATGGTAAGAACTCTTGACTGAGAAATGAACAAATTTGATTAAGGCATGATATCAATGTTGGATTATTAAGTGTTTATGCATAAATCACGGGGTATGACATGCTGATCCCCTTGAATACCAAAACTTATTAAAAGGTCCAGTTTAAATCACTGAGCACCTTGGCAAATGTTCATGGTTATTCAAAACCACTCAGTTCATGTTATTCAATTATCGAATATTCAATTGTTGATTATTAATTCATGTTCCTTCACAATCTTATATTATTGTTGAACATTGAAGGAAATATTTCTTTCTAAGTCATGATATATCTTCCTTGTCTATATAAACTTGTGAAGCAAATTAGTTGCTTACTCTTGCTATATCATGACCTCTATTTTCGGCTAAGCCCGAAGGATCTAACGCGAAGGACAAGGGCAAGGGCAAGATCCAGGAGTAATTTTAGAATGAATGTTAAATTAGTTATTATCTAATGGAATTTCTTAAGTAAACTATTTGTATTATAAATGGTGTATTTAAAGTTAAGGTTATGGAGACCTTGGGACCATGTTATGAGACCTTATTATAATGAACAATGTATGTCTATTATTTCGAAATAGTTATAGAATGCTTATGATGATGTTAGGATCGTGAGCACTGAATCTGAGGTTAGAGAACATGGATTTGGGGGCGTCACAGGGGCGTCACAGGTTGGTATCAGAGCATTAGGTTATAAAACTTAAGGAGGGAAATAAAACCTTAAGTCATAACCTTAAGAAATGTCAAAGAATAAAAGATGGAAGATAACCGTATAAAAAAGCATTATATATGTTATGTGTTTTTATTATTCCACTAACGTGTACTAATCAAACTTTTGTGTTATTGTAGATGTCAGGAGAAAATAGAGACGTACAGGTAGTCAGTGAAGGATCGGTTAATCAGGTAGAGATTATATTGAACCACATACCAGTAGGTCCCGAGATAGTGGTGGTTGAGTCTGGAGACTCAGAGAGCCTAGACCCCATGTCCGTGTTTGATGACATGTTGGAAGAAGAAGTGGAGGTAGTGTCCTTCAACCCCGTAGCAATAGCAGTAGAGATGGATCTAGGGGAATCAATGATGTCGTTATTCATGTCAGTGCTAGATATGAACATCCACTACTGTCAGGAGGTTAAGGAGCTGAAGGCAGAGCTCCAAGCTATTATAGAAGACAAGACGAACGTGGAGTCCATATGGGAACATGAGCATGATGAAAGGGTTTTGGCTAAGGACAAGGTCCATGAGCTGAAACAGGAGGTCTTTGATCTCAGGGGGGGAGCTAAAGACCAAGAAACAAAAGATAGGGAGAATGTCATATATCCATAGGAGTTCTCATGCAGATTTCCAGCTACAAGTAGCTGGTTATCCTGTAGAGACAGGGTAGACGCGACATACTATCAGCCGTGATATTATTGCCGGTCTTGCCAAGGTGGATTTTGAGAATGCCTTAAGGCAGATATGATCTAGTAGTGGCTAGAGTAGGTTATATATGTAAATATTTTTTTATCTAGTAGTGACGTAAAACCCTCTTTTGTATAACAAAGGGTAGTCTGTTGTAAATCCCAATTTTTGGAAAGTAATTGGGGGAAAGTAATGTAATCAGCTTAGGCTGTGTACTGTAACCGATGTAGTATTATACTACAATGAATTAATATAAGTTTCTTTTTTTGAAAATATCGAGTAATGAATGTTTGCATTATTGTTTAAAATTGAATAATAACAAAATGTGTTGTTTATTGTAACAGCAAAATGCCACCAAGAAGAGTATCGCGTAATCAGGGTGCGAACACAAACCAACCAGAGGGAGGTCCGGTTAACCCCATACAGGAGTTCGTAAATCTATTAAATGTAGCATTTAATAGAACTGGGGCTAACATCCCCGTAAATCCTGGTGTAGTACGAGCTAGTATGTTTAAGGACTTTAAGAGTGTGGGCCCGTCGAAGTTCAAAGGAACTACGGACCCTATCGAAGCCCAAACGTGGGTGAAGGAAATTAAGAAGGCATTTGTGATAGCAAATGTCGACGAGGCCCAGAAGGTTGCCTTTGCAACCTGCATGATGAAGGTAGAGGACAACTTTTGTTGGGAGGCCAATCAGGCTAGGGTCGGAATAGATGTAATAACGTGGGTGAGGTTCAAGGAAATATTCTACGAGAACTACTTTTCCACGAGCATGCAGGGAAGGATGGAGATGTGATTTCTAGAGTTGAAACATGGGGACATGACGGTTCCCCAATACGCCGCCAAGTTTAATGAACTGGCAAGGTTCGCTCCACACCAAGTGGATACCGAGGTGAGGAAAGCTCGATGGTTCGAGCAAAGCTTGAAACCCTGGCTCTATAACCGTATTTCTGTGTTCCAAAGTACTTCCTTTGGAGTCATTTTAGAGAAGGCAATAATTGCCGAAGGTGGTAGTGTGACAACCCGAAAATCTGGATTGTCCAGAAATTAAGATTTAAAGAACTACCTATTAACAAAATGAATTTTTATTAATATTATTATGTGATATGTGTTTATTAATCGTTTTATAACCTAGGATGGTTATAAGTCGGGAGGATTCTAGCTACGAGCTAGATTTAACGAGTAAGAATTTTCAAGACGAAAATGAAAGTTTTTCGGGAACAAAAATATTTTTCGAGGAAAAAGACGAAATAGGCACTATTCATCCGTTTCTGCTCGGAGATTTATTTTGAAATTCCGATAAGTTATTGATTACGTAAAATGTTGAGATGTGATGGAATATTAAATAATATTTCAGTTATGGCAAAAATGAAGTTTTCGCTTGCGGACTCAAAACCTAAGAGTTAGGGAAAGTGAGTTCCAAGAATGTAATGAGTACGCACAATAACTAGGGTTATTATGCGTGAGAAATACGAGTATGATACGAGTTATTATACGAGTATAGTACGAAGATTAGTACGAAGTATAATACGAATATCGTACGAACGATATACGAAGAGATTACGATAATACGAGAAAAGAATGCGTAGAATACGATTAGTCTTAATGGACTTTGTATTCATGGACTTTGTAGAATCCAATTGGACTTGGATTATGTCAAGCCCAAGGATTTGTGAAATCAAGCCCAAGTTAGGCCCAATAAGAATTAGGGTTAAGGCCCAAACCAATAAAAGAAATCGCAGATTGAACCGATGGGTAAAAGGATGGGTAAGAACCATTGGGGCAACCCATGGGGTGACCCATGGGCATGTGGGCCGGCCACTTGGCCACCAAGTAAGGGTGGTGGCCAAGTTAACTTGGTGGCTAAGTTGAAGAAGAGGTGGGAATAGTAACTTTAGGGGCGAAATGACTATTTTGCCCCTAGCTTTGAAAATCTATAAATAGAAAGCTAAATTTTCATTTTTCTAGGATTTTGAAAATCCTATAACTTGAAAGAGAAAGAGAGAGACTTCGGATGGGATAGGAAGAGTAATAGAATGAGGAAAAGCTAGCTTGAATGCACGCTTTGTCCGACGGAAGGAGATCAAAGGAGAAAGGTGATTCAAAACCTAGTTTTCTATAAATTTTATTTAAGTTTTTATGTTCAAAAACATAACTTAATGAAGATAAGAAGTAGATTAAGTTAGAAATGATTTCATATGGTTGAAATCTTAAAAATGAAGAAATAAAAATAAGAAATTTAGTTTATAAATTTCTTAAGGAAGTATAAGATTCGTAAGGATTTTGAGCGATCCGAATGAATCCTATGAATGAGTAGGTCAAATAAGTAAGGAATGGTGTTCTATAACATCAAATAACAAGAAAAAGTGAAATCGTAATCCAAAATATAGATTAAAATGCAGAACGAACGAAGAACACGCGAAGAACACGAAGAACGTTGTTGATGGACAAATTTAAAACCATCGTAGTATAAATATTGTTGATGGACAAGTTTAAAACCATCGCGTATAAGTTAGTTGCTTATTGCTTGATTAGGAACGGTAGAAACGTCCATGAAGAACGGATTAAGACTAAGCTATAACGAAGTTATGGCGAAAATTTTGTAAAAGAAGAACAAAAATTTGAAAGTTCATAAATGAACCCGAATGTGTAGGGTTTCATAAAAATGTAGAGAATGTATAAAACATGAGTCGTGGACTCAAGAACGAACGAATTTTCGAGTTCAGATGACCGAATTACGGACGAACGAACAAAGAACATTAAAAATGTTATAATGAACGAAAAATGAAGATTAAGCCAATTGAATTGCATGTTAACGGATTCAGAACAAAGTTCTATCTGAGGGTAATCGAAGTACGTAAGATAAGGAAGAAAATGGCTTTGGAACGACCTCATTCCGAAATGAAGAAGTTATGAGATTTCGAAATCAGCGTCTCAAGCTTGTAAAAGTCTTAGAAAAATTTCTAGGTTTCATGCTCAGGCAGTGCAGTCATGAAGTTGTGCCTTGAGGTCGACGCCAGCCAAGTAGTGTAAAGGTGTCCGAAAGCACACTGCAAGAGTTCATACACGCGTAAACAGTAGTACAATTGTAGAAATAAGCAGCCATGACTCATGTACAATACTGAAAATCTTCGAGGTATAGTGTGCCAGCAACCCACTAAGTAAGGACTCATGCATGCAGACCAGTCCGGGAAGAGAGAGAGAGAGGTCGCCGCCAATGCGACAGAAGAAGGGAACGAACGCAGTGCAGCACGTGGCAGTAGTAATGCCCAGAAATGAGATTTTTAGTTCTCAATTACTGGAGGATGTGCAAGAAAGAAATATGAACATAATGTTCAACTAATGTAACACTTAATTAAGTGCTTTAAACCTTTAATAAAGGTTGAACGAAAAGATTAAACGAGAATAAAAGACAAATAATGTAGATGCGGGTTACGGAATCGATGTCAGGGGACCGTAGTCGCGATAAACGAACGTGAGGGATTGCTATTGTTCTGATTCCTTAGACGTTGGTTGACGATGTTAATGAATAACATTTTGATGTTATGACATGGCATTGAGAGATTAATGTAAAGCGTTTAGACGCTGTGAACGCAACGTTGTTATGATGAACGATCGGTCTTAGCATACAGCGAACCGTATGGCTTTGACATTAAGAAAGAATAATGAGCATGGGGTTCATGGGATGGATAACGATCGAAAGCAATTAAAACCTTGAGTAAAGGTTGAATGAGAGATTAAGAGACGAGCAACGTGAACGTTGAATACGTAAACGATCCTCGTGAATCGTATTCGCGTTTGACGAACGTGCTAAGTATACCCTGGTTGTATGACTTAGACGTTGATGAATGTATTAAGTAAGATACAAATGGTATCAAGAAAGCCGTATCAAACGGTAATGATATTAATGAAAGATGAATGTGAATCGGATAAGAATGAATCCTGAGGTATGGAAATTACTTGCCAGAAAGCCAAAAGGAATAAGAAATTAACTTAACGAACATTATAATTTAATAATTCGTATAAGTTAAGAGAAAGTTAGGTTGTGGTACAATCGTAACCTTTGATGGTTGATATATGGGAGCTGGGCTAAATAATTCCTTCAGAGAGCGAAGGTATATACGAAACTAGCAACTGATTTAACTCACTATGATGGCAGTGTAGATGAGACGGGAACTTGTTTGTTGGTTGTTTGTGGGAAACCACTCAGAGTACCATATGGACTACTAGTAGAGAAGCGATGTGTGCTAAGTCCTAGCGAACTTATAAGAAGAAGATACGAATGTGAATCATCAAAGATGATGAACGTGTTGAGTAAGACATCTCCGTATGTCATGAAACCGTAAACCAGTAATGAAAGTTAGTCACATAAAATTATATTGCAAGAACGCGAACCTTAAGAAGTAAAGTTAAGTAAACCAATGCGTAAGTCAAGTATATGACTAATTGGTGTATTTGTTATTTCCTTATGTGTTATAGGGATTGGAATGAGCAGTTCAGCGTAAGCTATAGCTGTGCATAAGGCAAGCTTCCTAACTTCTTTCATATTTTAAATGAATGCTAGTTTCTTAAACTTCTCAGATGTTGAACTTGAGAAGTTCTGTCTATATGCGAATGTGCGATATTTGTGCAAGGTGGTAGAACGTATGAGGCCTTGTGCCACAATGTGAACACTTCGGTGTTTCTATGAGATGAATTGTTCTATGTTTGAACTGTTCAATAAAAGAATGTTTTGTTTATACATGAACCGTTATTGTTAAGTCTGTGCTATTGATTCTAGCCAGACAGAATGTGCATGAAAGAGAGTAAAGAATGAAAGTATTTCAAAGTGCATGTAACTAATATTTTAAGATGATAGGAATCAAGACTATTCCTATTATTCAAGATGCTTCGTAACCTTTGTTCGGTTATTGAAGTCTGAAAAGAATGTTAAACTCTTGAAGTTGTTTGTTAAACTGTTATAACTTGCTGGGCAATTGAATGCTCATACTTGCTTTAAATGAAAAACATTTTCAGCGAACGATGTTAGAAAGAACTTAAGGATCCCGTATAGATCAAGCTGACGGTATCCAGATGAAGTGCCATTCAGAATGTGAATGAGCGAGAAGATCAAGTGAAGACTTGTAATGTAGAAAGATGAAAATTAAACTATAGACTAGTTTAATGAACTGTATGTATCCTTGGTGGCGGATAAAAGTCACTCTTGTAAGATGAAAGGAATAATGTAATTATCATTCTTTGTAATGAGGAAAATTATAAGGTTTTTAGAACCTGGGATTTGAGAGTGTATATTGTTATATTTCAGTATATAATGATGTATGCAGGATGAATGATGTACTCGTGACATACAAAATTCGTGTGAAGATAGACCAATTTTTTTGGCGCTATGAGTTGGTATCGAGTCGATAGGTTATAAACCTTAGGTATGAGTACCTAAGACTATAATCGTAAAGAGAAGGATAAGAAGATCACCACGTGATCATAGTAAATTGTAGTAACAAATGAGCTGTTAAATGATGAATGATTTATAGCTAATGCTATGAATGAATGGTACTACAAATTAGTACGGGTAGAAGAACTCAAATTGAGTTGTAAAGGATAGTATACGAATTAAAGAAAATTCGTATTAAGTAAAGAGAAAGTTAGAAGTTGTAAGATTTCAATTGAGGACTCATGTGATGGCTGAGTTGTATGAATATTTGTATGGACAGAGGTTTGTGCTTGGTGTAACAACCACTCAGTTTATTACGGTGATAATCATTGAAATTGGTCACATTTATCAAGATGTATATAAAGAGAAGGTGAATCTTTTCTCATGTATATACTTGATAGGTAGAAAATGATAAGATAGGTGCGGGTTCTTGAAACTCATACTTATGAAAAGTTTGTGACTCATAGTTATATGCTATGTTTCTGAGCCCTAAGCATATGGATAGTCCTTGATTTGTTTTTGGGTTACATATTGCGAAGATAAGTTCTTAAACACATATGGTTGTGGAAAGTTCCTAAACACATAAAGTGTGGTAAGTTGATGAACTATACTAAGGTATAGGAATGTTTAGACTAAAAGTAAGTATTTTCAGTAGGCTTAGCATTGAAGGTGCTAGAGATGATTAAGTATTGTCGTAAGTAAGACAATGAAGGAAGATGGAAAAAAAAGATATTCCAAGTCATCTAGCTATGCTAGATTTCGAAATTTCTTGAAATCGTGCTAATGTGCGTATTTTGAAAATGAAAGAATTGGTTCAACTTTTGGAACCAATGGATTTTAAAAGAACTATTCTTGGTATGTCTATGCTAATTGTTTCAGCTAGACAGAAATTGGTTTAAAATATCAAAATGAATTTTATATCATCAGTGCATTTGATGCAAAGATGGTAAAAGGATGGAGTTATTAATGCAAATAAACCTGGTGTTGGATTTGATCTTAGGATCAACAACATGCTATGATATAATGTATAATGACGAAGTCATAAACTGACGAAGTCCTCAACGTACTGTGAAGAGTGCGGTATCATGACATCATAAAACGTTTTGATGTATTGCGAAAGAATTTAAAGAAATAGTCGACGTCAATTGAGTTGACTAGACGAATGTTTCTCGTTGATATCCAATTTATTGGTATGGTCTAAGCTACTTGATTCGGCTAGACAAATGGTATGTCATCGAGCTTTCTTTGAGAACTTGTGCCAAACCAAATTGTTTTGGTGCGGAATCTAATGATTTAGTCTGAGGAGAACATGAAAGAGGTAGTTACTTTCTTTGTGATTGTAAACTTACCGTGTAAGAAAGGTTTACGGCGAGAGGCTGTTTAACCTAGTAAGAGTTCATGGTCAATTTGACCCCTCAGCAAAAGTATGAAATGTTTTAAAGGAATCTGTATATTCCTCGTTATTCCTTTCACTTCATGATTCTTGATAAGTTATGAAGGGTAGGGAATGTTTGAAAAATAATAACTTCTTTGAAGAGAAGTTGAGAAGAAGAGTAAGTTAAAATTTCAGGGGAGAAATTCTGTGAAGAAGGGGTGAATGTGATGACTCGGGTATGGGTATGATTTGAAGAAATTCCGAGGACGAAATTTTTATAAGGGGGGAAGGATGTGAGAACCCGAAAATCTGGATTGTCCAGAAATTAAGATTTAAAGAATTACCTATTAATAAAATGAATTTTTATTAATATTATTATGTGATATGTGTTTATTAATCATTTTATAACCTAGGATGGTTATAAGTCGAGAGGATTCTGGCTACAAGCTAGATTTAACGAGTAAGAATTTTCAAGACGAAAATAAAAGTTTTCCGAGAACAAAACTATTTTCGGGAAAAAAGACGAAATAGGCACTATTCATCCGTTTCTGTTCAGAGATTTATTTTGAAATTCCGAGAAGTTATTGATTACGTAAAATGTTGAGACATGGTGGAATATTCAATAATATTTCAGTTATGGCAAAAACGAAATTTTCGCCTGCGGACTCAAAACCTAAGGGTTAGGGAAAGTGAGTTTCGAGAATGTAATGAGTACGTATAATAACTAGGGTTATTATGCGTGAGTAATATGAGTATGATACAAGTTATTATACGAGTATAGTACGAAGTATAATACGAATATCGTACGAACGAT
This sequence comes from Panax ginseng, assembly GCA_020205605.1. Classification (NCBI taxonomy): domain Eukaryota; kingdom Viridiplantae; phylum Streptophyta; class Magnoliopsida; order Apiales; family Araliaceae; genus Panax; species Panax ginseng. The sequence continues at coordinate 37,316,024 of CM035147.1, forward strand.
ATACGAAGAGATTAGGATAATACGAGAAAAGAATGTGTAGAATACGATTAGTCTTAATGGACTTTGTGTTCATGGACTTTGTAGAATCCAATTGGACTTGGATTATGTCAAGCCCAAGGATTTGTGAAATCAAGCCCAAGTTAGGGCCAATAAGAATTAGGGTTAAGGCCCAAACCAAGAAAAGAAACCGCGGATCGAACCGATGGGTAAGAACCATTGGGGAAACCCATGGGGTGACCCATGGGCATGTGGGCCGGCCACTTGGCCACCAAGTAAGGGTGGTGGCTAAGTTAACTTGGTGGCTAAGTTGAAGAGGAGGTGGGAATAGTAACTTTAGGGGCGAAATACTATTTTTCCCCTAGCTTTGAAAATCTATAAATAGAAAGCTAAATTTTCATTTTTCTAGGATTTTGAAAATCTTATAACTTGAGAGAGAAAGAGAGAGACTTCGGATGGGAGAGGAAGAGAAAGAGAATGAGGAAAAGCTAGCTTGAATGCACGCTTTGTTCGACGGAAGGAGATCAAAGGAGAAAGGTGATTCAAAACCTAGTCTTCTATAAATTTTCTTTTAGTTTTTATGTTCAAAAACATAACTTAATGAAGATAAGAAGTAGATTAAGTTAGAAATGATTTCATATGGTTGTAATCGTAAGAAAATGAAGAAATAAAAATAAGAAATTTAGATTATAAATTTCTTAAGGAAGTATAAGATTCGTAAGGATTTTGAGCGATCCAAATGAATCCTATGAATGAGTAGCTCAAATAAGTAAGGAATGGTGTTCTATAACATCAAATAACAAGGAAAAGTGCAATCGTAATCCAAAATATCGATTAAAATGAAGAACGAACGTAGAACACGCGAAGAACACGAAGAACGTTGTTGATGGACAAATTTAAAACCATCGTAGTATAAATGTTGTTGACGGACAAGTTTAAAACCATCGCGTATAAGTTAGTTGCTTATTGCTTGGTTAGAAACGGTAGAAACATTCATGAAGAACGGACTAAATGTAAGATAACGTATAAAACGTGAGTCGTGGACTCAAGAACGAACGAATTCCGAGTTCGGATGACCGAATTACGGACGAACGAACAAAGAACGTTAAAAATGTTAAAATGAACGAAGAATGAAGATTAAGCTAATTGAATGGCATATTAATGGATTCAGAACAAATTTCTATCCAAGGGTAATCAAAGTACGTAAGATAAGGAAGAAAATGGCTTTGGAACGACCTCGTTCCGAGTTATAACAAAGAAGTTATGAGATTTTGAAATCAGCGTCTTAAGCTTGTAAAAGGCTTAGAAAAATTTTCAAGGTTTCATGCTCGGCGCCGCAGCGCGAGTTGTGCCTTGGAGGTCGACGCCGCAGCGCATAACAGTGTCCGAGCACACTGCAAGAGTTCACCGTAGCGCGAACCGTAGTACAATTTGTGGCGCCGCAGCGCCATGTACAGTACGAAAATATTCTGGAGTGTGGTGCCGCAGTGCAGCCCACTAAGTAAGGACTCGCACCGCAGCACCAGTCCGGGAAGAGAGGAGAGAGAAGTAGGTCGGGCCATGCATGCACGACAGAAGGAAGAACGAACAAGCGCAGCCACCGGTGCAAGTGCGAGTAATGCCAGTAAATGAGATTTTTAGTTCTCAGTTACTTGAGGATGTGCAAGAAAGAAATATGAACATAATGTTCAACTAATGTAACACTTAATTAAGTGCTTTAAACCTTTAATAAAGGTTGAACGAAAAGATTAAACGAGAATAAAAGACAAAGAATGTAGATGCGGGTTACGGAATCGATGTCAGGGGACCGTAGTCGCGATAAACGAACGTGAGGGATTGCTATTGTTCTGATTGCTTAGACGTTGGTTGACGATGTTAATGAATAACATTATGATGTTATGACATGGCATTGAGAGATTAATGTAAAACGTTTAGACGCTGTGAACGCAACGTTGTTGTAATGAACAATCGGTCTAAGCATACAGCGAACCGTATGGCTTTGACATTAAAAAAGAATAATGAACATGGGGTTCATGGGATGGATAACGATCGAAAGCAATTAAAACCTTGAGTAAAGGTTAAATGAGAGATTAAGAGACGAGCAACGTGAACGTTGAATACGTAAACAATCCTCGTGAATCGTATTCGCGTTTGATGAATGTGCTAAGTATACCCTAGTTGTATGACTTAGACGTTCATGAATGTATTAAGTAAGATACGAATGGTATCAAGAAATTCGTATCGAACGGTAATGAGATTAATGAAGCCGAATGTGAATCGGATAAGAATGAATCCTGAGGTATGGCAATTACTTTCCAGAAAGCCTTAAGGAATAAGAAATTAACTTAACGAACATTATAATTTAATAATTCATATAAGTTAAGAGAAAGTTAGGTTGTGGTAAAATCGTAACCTTTTATGGTTGACATATGGGAGCTGGGCTAAACAATTCCTTCAGAGAGCGAAGGTATATACGAAACTGGCAACCGATCTAACTCACTGTGATGGCAGTGTAGATGAGATGGGAACTTGTTTGTTGGTTGTTTGTGGGAAACCACTCAGAGTGCCATATGGACTACTAGCAGAGAAGCGATGTGTGCTAAGTCCTAGCGAACTTATAAGAAGAAGATACGAATGTGAATCATCAAAGATGATGAACATGTTGAGTAAGACATCTCCGTATGTCATAAAACCGTAAACCGGTAATGAAAGTTAGTCGCATAAAATTATATTGCAAGAACGCGAACCTTAAGAAGTAAAGTTAAGTAAACCAATGTGTAAGTCAAGTATATGACTAATTGGTGTATTTGTTATTTCCTTATGTGTTATAGGGATTGGAATGAGAAGTTCAGCGTAAGTTGTAGCTGTGCATAAGGCAAGTTTCCTAACTTCATTCATATTTTAAATGAATGCTGGTTTCTTAAACTTCTCAGATGTTGAACTTGAGAAGTTCTGTCTATATGCGAATGTGCGATATTTGTGCAAGGTGGTAGAACGTATGAGGCCTTGTGCCACAATGTGAACACTTCGGTGTTTTTATAAGATGAATTTTTCTATGTTTGAACTGTTCAATAAAAGAATGTTCTGTTTATACATGAACTATTATTGTTAAGTCTGTGCTATTGATTCTAGCCAGACAGAATGTTCATGAAAGAGAGTAGAAAATAAAAGTATTTCAAAGTGCATGTAACTAATGTTTTAAGATGATAGGAATCAAGACTATTCTTATTATTCAAGCTGCTTCGTAACCTTTGTTCGATTATTAAAGTTTGAAAAGAATGTTAAACTCTTGAAGTTGTTTGTTCAACTGTTATAACTTGCTGGGCAATTGAATGCTCATACTTGCTTTAAATGAAAAACATTTTCAGCGAACGATGTTAGAAAGAACTTAAGGATCCCGTATAGATCAAGCTGACGGTATCCAGATGAAGTGCCATTCAGAATGTGAATGAGCGAGAAGATCAAGTGAAGACTTGTAATGTAGAAAGATGAAAATTAAACTATAGACTAGTTTAATGAACTGTATGTATCCTTGGTGGCGGATAAAAGTCACTCTTGTAAGATGAAAGGAATAATGTAATTATCATCCTTTGTAATGAGGAAAATTATAAGGTTTTTAGAACCTGGGATTTGAGAGTGTATGTTGTTATATTTCAGTATATAATGATGTATGCAGGATGAATGATGTACTCGTGTCGTACGAAATCTGGGTGTGAAGATAGACCGGATTTCGGGGCGTTACAGGTAGCGAGGCGTTGAGCCAATACCACAAGGATAAGAAAAACAAGGGGAAAGTGGATGGGGGAATAAATGTTGAAGGTGCCAGCGGGAGTGGCGAGGATTATAAGAGGAAGGTAGTTAGCTCTGGGAATACCAGAGTGAAACAAGGAGACCTGAAGAGGAGGATGAAGGCCTGCAAGACTTGCAGGAAGACTCATTTAGGAGTCTGTCTCAAGGGTAAGGCTGTGTGTTATAACTGTGGATAGGAGGGGCACATTGCGCCTAACTATCCGAGTCTGGAGAAAAACCATTGATGCTTTGTGTGTGGGTCAACTGACCACATGGCGAAGAACTGCCCAAAGAAGGGGACGGACAAGATTAAGGGCACCAATAGTGGTAAGTTAACTATTGGGGGTCCAGCGCAGCCGGGTAGGCTGATGGCCTGTACCTTTAATATGACCATCCAAGATGTGATGGCCTCGGGGAACATGGTCGCATGTATTATTCCGATCAACGACCTAAATGCATACGTGCTGTTTGACTCAGGTGCTACTTGTTCGTTTATCGCATTTGATTTTGCTAAACGATTAGGATTACTTCCCGAAAAGTTGCTTATACCATTAAATATTAAGGTATCAAACGAAGAGATAATTCCTATTGAAGATATTCATAGGAGTTGTTGCGTAGACATTCGAGGTTGTAAATTATTGGTAGATCTGATACCGATAAAGTTAGCAGAATTCGACATAATTCTCGGAATGGATTGGTTGGTTAATCATGGGGCAATTATAGATTGTCAAAAGAAAAGCGTAAATATTAAAACATTAAGATAACCTCATGTAATATTTTACGGGAATAAATCGTCGGGACGTCGTGTTGTCTTACTATGTCACAAACTAGGAAATTATTAAGGAAGGGGTGTGTAGGCTATTTGTGTCATGTGGTTGATACCCAGAGAGTGGGAGTGTTGCCTCTTTTTTTAGTTCTTACAAAAGAGCTCTAACACATGAAAGTATACATGCATCAACAAGTAATATAGAGTAAGTCGAGTATCGATCCACAGGGAAAGTTGTCTAATTTAACCACTATGCATCAATTAAATCACCATATTTTATATGCTTAAACTAATGATTATAATTGTGAATTACTCTAATTGCAAATAACAAAAATAATAAGGTAATAAAACAAATTTGGAGATAATGGGATCCTAACTTCATTTTATACTTCATTTAATTATCACCATTATGCGAGATTGTTTACATATCACAGAAAAGTAGCCAAGAGCACTAATATAGACATAGCCATTTTTCAATGTACTATGACCCACTTACACAGTATCCACATGCGATAGACATCATGTAATCATCAATATAATCAAAATCAATATATGGCTATGTGAAATTGCAACCATATTGAATTTAAGAACAAGCCCTTATAAAAACTCATACGGTGAAACAGTATATGTCTATCTGGTTCACGAAATACACAAGCCTTGCAAAACATCCCCATATACGCATGCTATCATGATTACAATCCATACTTGCATGTTCATTTTCAATTCCATACAAGTACTGAAAACGAATGGTGATCAAACATTCATGCATGTAAATCAACCATGATAGAAATTCCTTATGATAATGTAACACAGTCCAGCACTCAAGCAATCAATTAAACTACATATTAAAATTTGTTAGAATCCCATAATGGAGTTTAGTTCATGACTGAACCAAAAGCCATTATGGGATCAACTCTACACATAGATAATAAGCAAACAATTGAGAAAGAGAGAAGAAATAATTGATCAACCTAATTGCTGATTACACACCCAACGTAACTTGCAAATCCTTAATAAAATCCAGCAACAATAATGGAAAGCATCCACAACTACTGAAATCTAAAGAAGGAGTAAAAAATATGAAATCTATGATTGGTTTCACGTTGGAATACCCTCCAAGTGTAAACCTTAGTTACGAATATGAAAAACACGCAAAACTAACTAATGATACGTCTGACACCAGTCAGAATTGTTTTTAATCGATTCCAACCCTTAAAATTCAAAATTTAAATAAAACAGCTCAGCAACATCAGTCATCGTGTGTGGCCACGCGCCCTTCCCTCGTAATCCTCACACGGGCGCGCGTCTGCAGAATCTGGTCCAGCTGGGTGCTCACGCTCAAGCCTAATGTCATCAAGTGGCATGTGACTTCTGCGATCTGCTCTCTGCTTTGTTCATTCTTCTTCTTCTATCATCTCGCTCATTCTTCTTTGTCATCCATGCTTAGTTTCCTTGCTCCACTTGATCCTCACACCATTCATCCATAGCCTCATGCCATCTAATACCACCAAATTATGCCATATCCTGCACTTTCACACCAAAGGGAGTTCTAAGTACATGTAATGCAAAATAAACAAAATGCCACTAAAAACACACTAAAATGTACTTAAGATAAGCGTAGTTCGCGTGAATTGATATCCAATAAGTAGGTATAAAACCCACTTATCAAATACCCCCAAACTTGAACTGTTGCTTGCCCTCAAGCAATGCATACACATTGTTCCAGCTATCACAGAAATTCAGTCCAAAATGCCTCAGCGAATTTTTCCTGATTCAAGAATACAGATTCAAACCAAACTGTAGGCATAATGCCATACACTCAGATAATTCATAAATGCTATACAGATGTTGTGTGTGCGTGTGTTGTGTTCACCAAAACTTGATTTAAGAAAAAAATACAATGCTAAATTGCTCAAAACAGAAAATTACAGTCTAAATCAAGACTCATGCATACTTATGCAACAAAGATTGTTCTAACATATCAAAACAAACTAAGTTTCAACAATGGGCTTAACTGCTTTATTGCTACTCACGAGGGAGATTTTCGCACTTTTCCGCGGTGTTTATTGCTATTTTTCTTTTCTTTTTCTTTTTTTTCTTTCTTTTTTCACATGACTATGCAATGCCTCATTCCAATAGGCAAACACTGCTACCCCTTAGCGAGCTTTCAACCAACGACTCCCAGATCATGAAAGACCTTAGGGTGCTAGGTGTTAAGACACCCTACGTGCGTACTTACTCAAGTAGCTAGGGCCACGAAATAAGACTAGCCACATTATTGCTATTTATTATTATTATTTTTTATATACATAGCATACTCATGTTTTCCCAAAGTTTGGAAATCAATTGTTTCAACGGTCTAATTTCATTTTCCACATATTTCCCTTTTTAAAACTACATTTTCTATTGATCAATGCAACACATAATTCTTATACCTACAAGTGATTGTGAACACGTCCGTGCAAACCAAATGCATTTAAACAGCATTATGAATTGCATTGTGTAAAACATTATATCTCAGCTCATGTTATCCCAAAATACTCTAAAATCTTCAAAATTCACTTTCATCATCGGTTAGAAAAAATTTCCATAAAGCTAGAATTTGTGAGACATACTCTAAACATAAAATGCAACTAAACATATAACTAAAACTTAAATTTTTTTCTGCAACATGCATCATTTAAACTAAACATGCAAATACTATATGAAAATTAAACTAAACATGTAGATACTACTATATGCAACTATACTATTACCCCCAATACTCCCAAACTTATAATATTCAATGTCCTAGTGAATGAAGGTAAAGGGTTAAAGAAAACTCCCCTAATGCTCAGCCAAACCACCCTCTGCGGGTGGTGAATCTGGTGGTGGATATGGCACAGCAGTGCCGAACTGAGGCCACTCTAGCGTTGTCCCTTGTAGTGCAAAAGCCTCTGCCAATGACCTCGTCAGCCCTGTTGCAAACGCTGAAAAATTATCGTACATGGCGTCGAATTTTTGCTCCAACATTCGGAGCTGTCGATCCCTAGTAGCAAAGGGAACTTGGGTTAACGGGCCTGCCTCATCTGTCTGAGAGGGCTGCTGTGGTGGCTCTGGGAAAATGGGCTGGATAATAAAACCTTGTCCGCGCGGGTGTGGTACACCTCCTGCCCAATCCTTAAATTTTGCAATGGTGGCATGGGTGATATCCTGGCTTGGGTTCTGCATTTGCTCATTTTCCCAATGGCAGCCCTGATTAGCACATAGCATAGCTACAACTGACGCGTGTGGAATGCTCCCTATAGTGTTTCCCCGCATATAGCGCAACATATTTTAATAGATGAGATGACCCAAATCAATGTATTTGCTGATGATTATGCCCACAGAATGATTGCCCTTTCCGCTGTGATCTCATGCTGATGAGACGAAGGAACTAGCTTGGCACATATGAATAGATTCCACGCCTTTGCATATCGATTTAGGGCGGCGGCGGGAAATATGTGCGGCTGATTCGTGCCAACTTTGTATGTCCACTTTGTGTCAGGCACGCACAATTCAACAATAACCAATTCGAAGTCCATTTTCATATGTGCACCTGCTACCCAATTCGTAGACCCAGTCGGTGGTGTGTCAGTTAACCTGAAAACTGCCCTGATTGCAGGAGGTCTGAAATCCACTTGCACGCCATGCACCACTGATAACCCACTCATTGTTGCCTTCGCATTCGCATAGAATTCTCTGACAATTCCCATTGGGATAGGCATGGGCGTGGTAGCCAATCCAAGCCATCCTCTTTCACGAATCATGTCACATAGATGACCATCTTGCCCTTCAGGCTTGAACCCTCTTTCTTTCACAAAGGTTTTGGTCACAATTCTGTAATACTCTTGATGGGCTTCCAAATCCACAAACTTGGTATGATCAACCATATCCTCCCCTTGACTGCTAGATGAAGATGAGAAAGATGATGACATGGAGCGAGCACGCTTAGGACCCATTTACAGAAGATAGAGATAATGCAGATGATTTGTTTGATGATGAGTGAGAGCCTATGATATGATAACCCCAAAACTCGTTTCTGCAAACCCACTTAGAAGACCTAGATTTATACTGCATTGTAGAGGTTGAGTAGATGTGGAACGTGGGAGAAATCGTGGATGATTACGTGGAGGAGAGATTGAAGGCTTCAATTATGTAACTGATAGAGAGGAAGAGACGTGCGTTTGGGAGAGAGCACGGTGAATGCACTTCTGTTATGTTTTCAAATGAGAGACCAAATGATCTCCAACACGTTTTGAACTTTTAAAATTTTCCACGTCTGATATCACGCGCGGCCACGCGATCTGTCCATGTAATTTGGTCGCGGGCACGCGAGTTGAGTTTCACTCTGATACAAGTGCAGCGCGGACGCACTGTGTCATTGCGCGGGAGCGCAAGGTACGTGTTAAGCACATAAATTTGGAATGCGCGGGCGCACGAGTTGTATAATATATTCATGCGCGGCCGCGCAGGATTGAATTTTGCACTGGTTTTCATGTTGTAGGGCAGTGCTGCATTTTGTTTCACCTGCATACACCAATAGACATTATCAAAATATGATTTACTAGATAAACATGTGTGTCTATTGTATCACCCTCATTTCAATGCACTGCACAAACATGCTCCTATTCAATGTCAGCTACTATGCTAATTATGCAAAAATAATCATATGATCCTAAATAAGGATGAAAATGAACTGACAAAACCACTTGAACTGAATAAATAAAGATAAAAGATAAAAATAATGGGTTGCCTCCCATCAAGCGCTAAGTTATAGTCAATTAGCTTGACTGTCTCGGAATCTCACGTTGAAGACAGAATTGAGGTGACTTTCTGTCTGTCCACCTCACCGCTAAAATAATGCTTCAATCGCTGCCCATTTACTTTAAAAGTCTTGTCCGAAAAATTGTCAAATACTTCAATTGCACCATGTGGAAATACAGTTTTCATTGTAAAAGGCCCTGCCCATTTTGCTTTCAGTTTCCCGGGGAAAAATTTAAATTTGGATTTATAAAATAAAACCCTTTGTCCCGGTTCAAATGTCCTATTGAAGGTCTTTCGGTCATGCCATTGCTTCACCTTCTCTTTGTACAGCTTCGAATTCCCATACGCCTGTAATTCGAATTCCTCCAACTCTGAATTTTTAGTAATTTCACTTCTTAAAGGTTCATACTCCACCAGACTCTCTATTTTATCATTTAAGAACCGATCCACCAAATCAACTCGGAAACATTCCTCTTTATCTGCTGGACACTTCATGGCCTTGAAGACATTAAAGGTAACCTCTTGATCATGAACGCGCATAGTGAGTTCCCCCTTCTGCACATCTATCAAAGTCTTTCCTGTGGCTAAGAATGGTCTCCCCAGTATGATTGGTATATTTTTATCTTCCTCGTAATCCAAAATGATGAAGTCAGCCGGAAAGATAAATTTGTCCACTTTCACTAATCCATCTTCAATAATTCCCTGAGGATATGTGATGAATCTGTCAGCTAACTGCAACAAAATGTTTGTCGGCCTTGGAGCCTGTAATCCCAATTGATTGAACAATGACAAGGGTATCAGATTTATACTTGCCCCAAGATCACATAAACATTTATCAAAGTTCATTTTTCCGATCGTGCATGGAATTGTGAAACTACCTGGATCCTTCAGCTTCAGAGGTAACCTGGCTGAAGCAAGCTTTGCCTTTACACTCCTCTGTCAAGGCTACTGTCTCAAACTCGTCTAATCTCCTCTTCCTTGACAATATACCCTTCATGAACTTTGCATAACTTGGCATTTGTTCTAATGCCTCGGCGAAAGGTATGTTGATCTGCAGCTTTTTAAATACATTCATGAATTTGATGAACTGTTTATCTTCCCTCTGCTTATTAAATCTTTGTGGATACGGTACCTGAAGGTCAATTGGTGGGACTGAACTCATAGGCTTCTCAATTGACCTTGCTTTATCTTTCTCTTCATGTTGAACCTCAGAATTTTCCAGATTATCTTCTTTAGCAGCTGACTGCTCTGCCTCGCGCGGCCGTGCGGCTTCCTTAGTACAATTGGGCGCAGGCGCGCGACTTGCAGTGTCTGCAATATTTTTTCCAGACCTCAATGTGATTGCTTGACACTGTTCCTTCACATCTCTTCGTGGATTTGCCTCTGTATTACTCGATAATGAACCCTGGGGCCTGTTGTTAAGCATGTTCACCATTTGCCCCATCTTAGTTTCCAGATTCTTAATAGCCACTGCTTGGCTTTTGATCATAACCTTTGTATTCGCCATGTATTTCATCATCATCTCCTCTATTTCTGATTTCTTTTCTTTCTGAGGTGCAGCTGGAGTGTGATGTTGTTGTTGTTGAGAAAATCCCGACGGAAAAAGGTGGTCTAGGAGTAAAATGTGGCTACGCTAGCTGTGATTGAAACTGTTGATTTGGCTGAAACTGATTCTGCTGATTCCTTTGGTTATTAGACCAACTGAAGTTTGGATGATTACGGTTGTTGGGGTTGTATGTGTTCTGAAACTTACCTTGGTCTTTTCTGTAATTGATCACATACTGTACCGACTCTGATCTGATAGCACATTGCTCTGTAGAGTGTGACCCCGCACATATCTCACATACAAATGCAACCGTCTTCATTTTACCTTTTGTTAATGTATCTATTTTCTTCGCCATGGCTGCCATCTGTGCTGACAATTGCGTGATAGCATCCACTTCCAACAAACCTTTAACTTTGGGATGTGGCATCCGAGATGTAGGATTTTGAAAATCGTTTGATGCCATTGTCTTGATAAGGTTATAGGCTTCCTAATAGCTCTTTGCCCATAATGCCCCTCCTACAGCTGCATCTACAATCGATCTAGACGGCCATCCCAATCAATTTTAGAATGTGTTGATCACCATCCAATCTGGCATTCCGTGGTGCGGACAGTTCCGTAGCATCTCTTTGTATCTCTCACATGCCTCATATAAGGATTCACCCTGTTGTTGTTCAAATTGAGAGATTGTTGTCCTCATTTTCGCAGTCTTAGCCATTGGGAAAAACTTGGCTAAGAACTTTTGTTCTAAGTCGTCCCATGTAGTTATAGATCCTGCTGGCAGAGAATGAAGCCAACTTCTCGCTTTATCCCTCAATGAGAATGGAAACAGCCTAAGTCTGATAGCATCCTCCATCACCTCGTTATATCTGAACGTGTCACATATCTCAATGAAACTCAACAGGTGTTCATTCGGATCATCTGTAGAAGCACCCCCAAACTATACCGAATTTTGTAACATCTGAATAGTGCCCATTTTTATCTCAAATGTATTAGCTGCTATCGCTGGTCTGACTATGCTAGACTGTAATCCATTAATATTAGGCATGGAATATTCCTTTAGAGCGCTATGCTCCTCTCTTTGCTCTTCTCTTTGTCCTTCGGCTGCCATATTAGATTTAGTACTCTCTAACTGTGCGTGTAAATTTCTACGATCACTCGCTTTCCACCCTCTCCCATTTATGTTGTCCTGAGCAGGTGTTAAGTCGGGGTTGGATGACCGCATGCGCATAAAAATTTATACAAGTTCCTGAAACAAAAAAAAAACAAAAATGGATATGAGATAAGATTAGATTTGTCTAAGTCATACAATATAGCTTAAAACTAATGATAATAATTAAATTTTAAATGCCTTTCCCCGGCAATGGCGCAAAAAACTTGTTGCCTCTTTTTTTAGTTCTCACAAAAGAGCTCTAACACATGAAGTATACATGCATCAACAAGTAATATAGAGTAAGTCGAGTATCGATCCACATGGAAAGTTGTCTAATTTAAACCACTATGCATCAATTAAATCACCATATTTTATATGCTTAAACTATTGATTATAATTGTGAATTACTCTAATTGTAAATAACAAGAATAATAAGGTAATAAATCAAATCTGGAGATAATGGGATCTTAACGTCATTTAATACTTCATCTAATTATCACCATCATGTAAGATTGTTTACATATCACAGAAAAGTAGCCAAGAGCACTAATATAGACATAGCCATTTTTCAATATACTATGACCCACTTACACAGTATCCACATGCGATAGACACCATGTAATCATCAATATAATCAGAATCACTATATGTCTATGTGAAATTGCAACCATATTGAATTTAAGAACAAGCCCTTATAAAAACTCTTACGGTGAAACAATATATGTCTATCTGGTTCACGAAATACACAAGCCATTTAAAACAGCCCCATATACGCATGCTATCATGATTACAATCCATACTTGCATGTTCATATTCAATTCCATACAAGTACTGAAAACGAATGGTGATCAAACATTCATGCATGTAAAACAACCATGATAAAAATTCCTTATGATAATGTAACATAGTCCAACACTCAAGCAATCAATTAAACTACATATTAAATTTTGTTAGAATCCCATAATGGAGTTTAGTTCATGACTGAACCAAAAGCCATTATGGGATCAACGCTACACATAGATAATAAGCAAACAATTGAGAAAGAGAGAAGAAAGAATCGATGAAACCCAATTGCTGATTACAAACCCAACGTAACGTGCAAATCCTTAATAAAATCCAGCAACAATAATGGAAAGCATCCACAACTACTGAAATCTAAAGAAGGAGTAGAAAATACGAAATCTATGATTGGTTTCACGTTGGAATACCCTCCAAGTGTAACCCTAGTTACGAATATGAAAAACACGTATAACTAACTAATGATACGTCTGACACCAGTCAAAATTGTTTTTAATCGATTCCAACCCTTAAAATTATAAATTAAAATAAAATAGCTCAAGAAATCCATTATCATCATCGGCATGCGCACCCTTCCCTTCAGAATCCTCACGCTGCCGCGCGCGTCAAATCTGGTCCAATAGGTTCTCGCAGCAGCGCGGTAGCGATCCTCAAGCCTAATCTATCACATGATCAAGACAAAGATTTGCGATCACCACTCTAGCTTTGCTATCGCTCATCGCTTCACATCATCTTTGCTCATTTCTCTTTGTCATCCATGCTTAGTTTCCTTGATCCACTTGATCCTCACACAATGAATCCATATCCTCATGCCATCTAATACCACCAAATTATGCCATATCTTGCACTTTCACACCAAAGGGAATTCTAAGTACATGCAATGCAAAATAAATAAAATGCCACTAAAAACACACTAAAATGTACTTAAGATAAGCATAGATCGCGTGAATTGATATCCAATAAGTAGGTATAAAACCCATTTATCAGGGAGCGACCATGGAAAAAATACCTATTGTGAGTGAAATCATGGATGTATTTCCGAGTGAATTGTCGGGTCTTCCACCGGATAGGGAGACCGAGTTCGTAATAGACATTGTGCCAGGAGCGGCACCAGTTTCTAGGGAACCGTATCGTATGTCGCCAGTGGAGATGAAGGAGTTGATGGTGCAGTTGAAAGAACTGTTAGACAGAAAGTACATACAACCGAGTGTTTCGACGTGGCGAGTGCCGATATTGTTTTTCAAGAAGAAGGATGGATCGTTAAGACTTTGTATCGACTACTAAGAGTTGAACAAGTTGACAATAAAGATTTAGTATCCATTGCCCAGGATCGATGATCTTTTTGATCAGTTGAAAGGGGCAAAGTATTTTTCTAAAATAGATTTACGGATGGGGTATCATCAGCTAAAGGTTAGGAATGAAGACGTGTCGAAGACAACATTCATGACTCGTTATAGATATTACGAGTTTCTGGTGATGTCATTTGGGTTAACTAATGAACCAACAACATTTATGGATATGATGAACAGAGTGTTCAAACAATATTTGGACAAGTTTGTCGTGGTGTTTATCGATGAAATTCAAGTCTATTCTAAGACGCCAGAAGATCATGTTGAACACCTAAGGATAGTGTTGGAGTCACTAAGGAAGGAGAAGTTATATGCGAAGTTCACTAAGTGTGAATTTTTGTTAGAGAGGGTACAGTTTTTAGGTCATGTCATTGACCACGAGGGTATTTTCGTAGATCCAATGAAGGTGGAATTCATGATGAATTGGGAACAACCGAAGACACCGACGGAGGTGCGAAGTTTCCTAGGGTTAGCGGGTTACTATCGAAGATTCATTCAGGATTTTTCAAAGATAGCTACTCCGTTGACTAATTTGACAAGGAAGACGGTGAATTACGCGTGGAAGGAGAAGTGCGAAGACAGTTTTCAAGAATTGAAGAAAAGATTGAGTGAAGCGCATGTTTTGTCATGACTCGATGACACAAGAAATTTCATAGTTTATAGCGATGCTTCGCATAGAGGACTTGGTTACGTGCTCATACAACATGGCAAGGTCATTGTGTATGCATCTAGGCAGTTGAAGAATTATGAGAAAGTTTACCCTACTCAAGATCTGGAACTGGTCGCGGTAGTGTTTGCCTTAAAGATATGGCGACATTATCTTTACTAGGAAAAGTGTGAGATATACACGGACCACAGGAGTCTAAAATATATCTTCACACAGAAGGAGTTGAATATGAGACAGAGGAGATGGCTAGAGTTGATAAAGGATTACGACTGTGAAATCCTGTATCACCCTGGAAAAGCCAATGTAGTTGCCGACGCTTTAAGTGGAAAGGGTCGGGATAAGTTGTCTATGTTAACATCTCAAACTGAGTTAATAACAGAGATAGCTAGGATGGGGATAGAGGTGAAGTTGCCAAGTAAGGCGGATCAGAGACTGTTTGCGATGGAGATTCAATCTACCATGGTAGAGAGAGTTAAGGAGGTGAAGCTCAAAACTGATGAGTGTGACCAGATAAAGAAGAGATTAACCAATGAAAAAGATATTAAGTTTAGTCTTGATATTGAGGGATTGTTAAGATTTTAAGGAAGAATTTTGGTTCCGAATGAGACGGAATTAAAGGACCAAGTTTTATAAGAGGCTCACAGTTCAAGGTACTCGATTCATCCTGGTATCACTAAGATGTATCAAGACCTCCGACAGAGTTTTTGGTGGCCGAATATGAAAAGAGAAATAGCATAGTATGTAAGTAGGTGCTTGACTTATCAGAAGGTTAAGGCCGAACATCATCGACCAAGTGGCTTACTACAATCATTGGAGATTCCAGAGTGGAAGTGGGAGCATATCACGATGGACTTTGTGGTGGGACTGCCGACTACTCAGAAAGGGTATCATGCGATTTGGGTGATATTGGACCGGTTGTGACGGCCCCAAATCTGAGGTCCCGAATCACCACGGATCCGGTTCAATCATTCTATACAACTATTACTTTTTGCGGAAGATATAAACATAAATTGTTTATACAATAACTTACACACTTTTCCCCAAGGTCGAGTAACTGTAACTTAATACATAATACATAACTTATTTAACACATAACTTTATCATCATACATTACTATTACAAATCTAATCGCATATGTAAACTAAATCTGGAACTATCTTTAACCTTTCCTTGTATCTGACGCGTTCGTCTTAATCTGTAATGTTTTATCATGATATAGCAAGGGTGAGCATAAGGATTGCCCAGCAAGTTTAAGTTCAATAATATAACAATATATCATGATTGAATGACTCTGAATAATAAGCTGGCTATAATTCAACAATATAATTGTGAACTAGCAGGAACAAATTTATGACTAAACAAGTATTATACATGAACAAATATATCTAAACCAACTGGTAATGAAGGTGATCAGCCTTTCATACCTGACTTATACCAGTAATATGTACATATTACAATTCATGGCAACCAACAATGATTAACCATAAGCTTATCTGAATGAAACAACTCTTAGTAGAGTTAAGTAAAAACAAACTTGCTTGAACCGTTGATTACCGCTACACAATTTATAACGCTTTATCCGAAGACCTAATATTAGTAATATAGATCTCCAATATTAGAATAATATCATCACAATATAATACTATTATATATATAGATATACATGGAATAACCTAAACACATAACACATAACCCTATCAGTCTACAACACATATAGGACTCGATATCGAGTCAAACTTTTACAGTCTGAGTTGAACCTGACACAAATCTGACGTCCCGACTGTCTAGTCGGACTTTTATCGAGTCTAAGTTCAATTAAACTCTGCCTAAACACTTAACAATTAACTTAAATAATTTTATTATCAGTCGAAATATTTTTTGTAAGCTCGTAATAATTTTTAAATAATTATTACTATTTATCTTGATTTTTCAATCATTAAAACGTATTTATATAAATTAAATACCACAATATTCTATTATCATTAATATTTATTTATTATCAAATATTAATAAAATACATGTCATAATATTATAATATATTTATAATATATCAAAGTATTTTTAATACCTTAAAATCACTTTTATATGATTTTTAAACAAGTAAATTCATTATCCGATAATTGCTATTAATATTAAAATATTAATATTTTCATGGCAAAATATCAAAAGTGATATTTTATAACTTCAAATATTTTTCTAACACTTATATAATTTTTGTATAATTTTTAAATCATTTATTCTATTTTTCAATAATTTATTTAATATACTTATTTAATAAACTAATTATCATTAATATTAATTAATCAATAAAATTCATCACAAAATATTAAAAGTCACCGAAAAATATCTTTAAATATTTTCTTATATCATAATATTATTTTCATGATTTTTATGTATTAAAATCATTTTTAAATAATTTATTTAATATTATAATTAAATAAATTAAATACCATTTGTATTCCAAAAATATTAAATATTTATGAAATATACTCTAAATAATTAAAAACTATTTTTCAGACTTTAAAATATTTTTTCATAATTTATTATGTGTTTTTAATAATTAAAATCTATTTTTTTCAATTTATTTAATTAAACATATTAATTTCTGAAAATAAAAGTCGTTAAAGGGCCCTATAGCGACAGACGCGTCGCAATAGGTGTTCTTGAGGTGTTCTTGAGTGTTCATGTTAGTAACTAAGGTGCTTGGTTTGACCTGTTTTTATTCTATGATCCTAATGTTTTCTGGACAGATAATTATATCCATAATGTAGTATAAGTGTAATACTACAACCTTAAAGCATAAACTCGGTCAAAACACAAAACATCACGAAGATCTGGGCTTGTAAACTGCTTGTCAGAACGTTTCTGGGTTTCACAGAAACCCAGAAGTTCGTGGTGCCTCTTTCTAGCTTACTTTAATCCAGGTTCTGGTTATCACATAAAGTCTATTATGGTTCCAATTTACAGTTATCATGTCATGGAACATAATTATAACAACATATTAGTCCAACTACATCACATGTTCCAGATTCAGCTCGGTCAAATGATGTCAAAAATCTAGCAGTTTTCTGGGTTTTCCAAAAATTCATCCGGACAGTTAGTCAACTCTTGTTTGACCATTGATTACTTTGACTCTGAGCACGATCCGGGCAATGAAATGGTTTGAGTATGTAGAGAGAATGTCTGACTACAAAGATCAAACAATAACTTGGCCAAAATAACAAACAACTGCAAGATCAAGGACTAGCTAAACTTGTCAGAAGCCATCTGGAAATTCTAGGTTGCCCAAATTTGGATTTCCGTGAACGGTCAACGACGTTTGACCGAGCATAACCGACGATCTAGACTTGATCTGACCCTAATTTTAGTTTTAGATCACAGTCCTCATGACATAGAACAGATTCAAAACATAAAACACATAAAACATATAACACATAAAGATTTAGAGGCTCTGACATTCGACTGTCAGATCATAATTTTTCAGTTTTCCAGATTTTTCAAAACATCAAAATTGTGCATCTAAGTGTTATGGATACATGATCCAACAACCCAGAACATTAAAAGACACCCTATTACACAACTTTAACCAACAAATTACAACATCTAACATCAGATCTAATGATTTCGAAAATTAGGGTGTTATACCTTTAAAACTTTGATCTTTGATTCTGGTCCTTTTAATCTGTTCTTGGTAAGTTGGGATATGGTCATGGCTTATCTTATCAGTCTATATTAGTCTTGCTCCCGATTGTTTTAGAGAGAGAAGGAAGTTGGCAAGCATGTCAAGTAAAGTAAGAGACTTTCTCTTATTTTATTTGGTTTATGAATTTGATTCAATGCATGGAGCTGATATAGCTGCTGAGTGTTGGACAATAAGTCATAGGCTAGGGCTAGGAGTGGTTCACCAACTTCTTTAGGGTTAGATCTATAAGAAACCTAATAATAATTCATTAAGGGCATTTTAGTCTTTATGCAATCCATTTTAAGGGCATTTTGGACATTGGCCAAACCCTTAGGGTTTAGGGTTTGGAACCTTAACTTTGCAATTTAATTTCCAATATTTTTGAATTTCAATTTTCAAAAATAGAAAACTAATATTTCAAAATTATAATTAGAATTTTCTAATTATATTTAAATTTCTTAATCACAAATTAAATCTTGCTAATTAGGATTAACATTTCCTAATTAAAATCGCTAATTAAGCAATTAGGGTCAAAATGGTCATTAGGGTTTATAACCCACAAATTAGGGTTTCTAATAGAAAAATAATTTTCTA
Source organism: Panax ginseng (assembly GCA_020205605.1). Taxonomy (NCBI): domain Eukaryota; kingdom Viridiplantae; phylum Streptophyta; class Magnoliopsida; order Apiales; family Araliaceae; genus Panax; species Panax ginseng. The sequence continues at coordinate 37,335,147 of CM035147.1, forward strand.
ATTTATAAACTATATTTCGTAATTAGATTAGGGTTTTCTAATTATTATAACTTTAAAATTAGGATTAATATTTCCTAATTAACATTAAAAGTATTAAATTAACACTTAGGTTTTCCCTAATTTTAAATTAAGATTTCAAATCCATAATTTAGGGTTTTCTAAATTTTAAATTAGGGTTTGCTAATTAATTAAGCTTTACCCTAATTAATATTATAAGTAATATCACTTAAGCAATATAATTCTCCGTTAAGTTCCCAGATTAGGGTTTTAAATTTCCGAATTAAGGTTTCGAATTCTCGGAACTGAAACTAGGGTTTCCAGAACCGGTTTCTAGGGTTTCTTATTAATCGTTAAGGTTTTCTAACCGAACGTTGACGTTCTTAATATATACCTAGGGTTTGTTACAGATATTGTTTGTCTGGTCAACCCTTGACCCTTAACCACATATTGTACACATATACACAGAACATATTCACGTATTCCCTTAATCCTGAATAATTCACTTAAATCCTTCACAGAATTTTGAAATCCTCAAAATTCTATCTTAAAAATATCAAATACATACACTAATTTTCTGTCTAGGTTCTAATTTTGAACCTTAAATCAATTATTTAAAAATTTTAAAATTTTCAAAATTCTCGGGTTGTCACATTCACCCCTTCTTCTAAAAAATTTGCCCCTGAAATTTACCTTACACCTTACACCATACACCATACACCATACATACATAGCATCACATGTTACCCAATACACCACTCACAAGAGTAAAAATTTTCAAAATTTGCCGAGGAGTCATATAGACTATGTGTCTGTCATTTTCGCAAAGGTTTTATGGAAATTTATCCGCAAACCGTCATAACTTACAAGCCCAAAGGGTGATTAGCCCGATATGTCCTGTACTGGCCAAGTACTGATTTTATCTGTTTCTCTTCACTGCCATAGGCACAAAATTCTACATCAGTCTTGTTGGATTCCGCACCAAAATAATTTGGTTCGGGAAAATTTCTTTCAATGAACACTTAGAGTTTTCATAAATTTCTGTCTAGCTGAATCGAATAGCATAGACTCATATCAATAATTTAATTCAATCGAATTATTTAAGTGTAGCCAAACCCCGTTGGCAAATTAAAAATTTTGGAAAATATTTTTGAGAATGACGTCATGATGTCGTACTGTATTAACAGTCCATTTGAGGATGCTGTCATTATATGACTATGTCATAACACATCATACAATAGTGGAACAAAGATTTTCAGATCAAATTCGCACTAAGTATTCCTGTATTTACAACTCCATCAACTTTTATCATCTCTGCACCAGGTCACATGGTACATGAGTGATAATTAAAAGATATTTTGATATTTCAAATCATTTACGTCTAGCTAAAAAAAGTAGCATAGACTATACTTGTGACACCCCGAATTTTTTGAAATAAAAGTATTCAATTTTTTCTATTTTGGTAAATAGTTAAATTGATAAAAGTTTAAAGTTAAGGGTAATATATAAATTTTTTTTTGCAAAGTAAGCAAGTTGATATAAAATATTCGATTGGTCGGGGAATATTCTTTTTGTGGGAGAATATCCGTACGACTGTACAATCATTGTTGGACCCCACAACAGAATTATTGTCGGATTGAGAAAACGACAAAAATACTTTATGAAAATAACGGCGGAAGTTTTACCGTTAACTGTTGAAACACCAGGTGTTAAAAGTACAGTAATATGCATTGTTGCACAGTAGCACACGGTATTGATTATTGATGCTTACGTGAGAAGTCACTCAGTTATACTCAATTATTGCTACAGTATTTGCTGCATCATATCTCTCATATTATTGATTCAATTATTGTTACAGTGTCATCTGCATAATCGGAGTACTAGTCATGAGTTACTATTCATGAGTTACTACTCATGAGTTACTATTCATGAGTTACTATTCACGAGTTACTATTCATTAGTTACTATTCACCCGGTTACTATTCACTCTAGTATTGTGCATTCGGGTATCTGGGTACAATATTATTCCATGAGAAGATGTGCTAATTTTTCAGACCGTTGGTTGAAGATATAATAGTAAGTCAATATGGACCGCTGGTGGAGTTATAATAGTAAATCAATATGGATTGCTGGTTTAAAGTTTTAATAGTAAATCAGTATGGACCGTTGTATTAAGTTTTAATAGTAAACCAATATGGACCGTCCGTTTAATAGTAAATCAATCTGGACCGTTCATGAATTAGTTACTATTCATTCTATTTTCCTATAAATAGAAGCTCATTCCTTTATTATTTCTTACGAATTCATTGAAACTCTAGAGAGAGAATTACAAGAGAACCTATAGAAAAGTATTTTGCTACTTCCCTACTCTTATATTCAGTTTCTTTTACGGTAAGGAATGTAATTTGTTGTACTCATGAAGAGAACTTCTGTTATTTCATTATTTATTAATATGTTGGAATAACCTGTATATGCGGGCTACCCTATACATGGTGACATTCTTCTAATATTTCGTTCTTTATTATTACGTTTAAATATCACAAATCGGTGCGTTCTGTGGGACTCGGTTCAATTATTTATTGTTACGCTTTAATATCACATGTCATGCATTTACACCTTGACTGGTTCCATTATTAATTATTACAGCCGAATATCATCATGCATACATGCGTTCTGGGGACACGGTTCCATTATTTATTATTTTGTCAAAATATCACATGTGCATGCGTTTATGCCGGGCCTAGTTCCATTATTTATTATTCGGCCGGAATATCCATGCATGCGTTTACACACGACCGGACACCATTCCATCCATTATTATTCATTGGAATAACATGCCCGTGCGGTCCTATCATCGCATGCATGGTGATTTCTTTTGTTATTCCATTCTTTATTATACTCGATGAGTTAAAACTTTGATTGCTATACCCATGAAATTAGTGGAATATTTTTGATATTTGCGCTTCATCTAGTATCTTTTCATGGAAATATTCTTCGAGCATTCTTGAATTTTACTCTACAAAGCGGATCATGTTGACAATTTGAACGTTATCGGTTCTGGATAAATTAATTCTTGAACTTGTTTTATTGAATTCTTATATCATTGTCATCATCCTCATGTTTATATTATGTTGAAAGTCATCTCATGGCTCACATGTAGTGCATAGATGGACTTGGTATGATTATAACTAGGGATTATTCTAAGATAATCATAACCGTAATATTACAAATGATGTGGAAAAAGTCCTCATTGGCCCGTAGTGCATTGCTGGATAGTTTTTGGTATGATTATGGCTATGGATTCTCTTTGGCCGTAGTTCAAAGATGAATTGTTTTATGGCATGATCATGACCATTAATGAATACACAAATATTCTTGGCCCGTAGTGCATGGATAATTGTTGTCGTGATACTAAAGAATATCATTGGTCGTAGTGCAGGGGTAATTCGATGATGTGGATTATTTATTAAGCTGAGTCCCAGCGATAAATGTGATGAAAAAACCTTTTAAATCATAGAATATAGTAGATTTTATTCTCTACTTGACTCTTCTAATGGATTGCTTGTTTCGCTGCAGTTAAACTTGATAGTTATTATATTCTATCAATTTAACACTGTTGAAGGCTAATGATAAATTATTCTGCATTATCTTAGTCATGATATTTCTTACTGGACTAGTTGAGCTCACCCTTTCTTTCACTCTGTTCTCTTTAAAATGAGAACGTAGCTGGGACCTAGTCGGGAATAGAGTGATGGTCCTAGATGGTGCATTAGTAGTCCTCACTATTACGTGAAATAGTGTGATAATAATTGTAATGAGGACTCCTTTTGAGTTTGTATAATCTCTAGTAGACAATATTTGTATTCAAACTCACGAGTTTATGTTTTGTCGTATTGTACCGACAAATTGTATTATTAAGTTGTATTTGAATTCTATACCATGTATCTGGCAAGCACTCAAGATGGGTGATGTATACCTAATTTTGGGGGCGTCAAAGTTGGTATCAAAGCTTAGGATATGATCCCCAGCTGGGATGTGAGAATAGAACTAGGAGGGAGACGGGGAATTCCTTCGCTAGTATGACCTACCTAAGTTTATTTGGTATTTAATTGGTCAATTAATATAGGGATAATATGGTACATGTCAATTAACCTTTATTTTGTGGCAGTATCTGAAAATGACATTCGAGAATGTTGAGAATAGCAATGGAGCACAGGAGACCGTTGATTCTCCACAGATCAATAATCAGGACAATGTGCAACAAGATGGCGATAATCCTCCTGTAAATAACAACACTGATCAATTGACGAATGACGGTACGTTTAGGAGCTTTTTAGAATTCATGCAACATCAGGCAAAGGCGGCTCTTGTTCATAATGCAGGAGGAAACAATGGCAACCCACGGTTGGTCACCGCTAAGCAATTCAAGGAGCTGGGACCACCGGAGTGTTTGGGAAAGCTAGAACCCCTTAAGGTCGAGACGTGGTTAAAGCAGATCACCAAGATATTTGATGTCTTGGGATGCTCCGAGGAGCAAAAGGTTCTCTTTGCCACCTTTATGTTGCGTGAAGAGGTAGATCACTGGTGGGAATCTGTAAAACGTACCCAACTTGACGCACTCAAGATGTCTTGGGAGAAGTTCTAAGATCTTTTCAATGACAAGTACTTTCCCGAAAGCATTCGTCACATGAAGGAGGTGGAATTTATCAAGTTAGAGCAAAACAACATGACCGTGTCGCAGTACGAAGCCAAGTTTACCGAGTTGTCCAGATTTGCGTCCCACTTGGTTGATAATGATGAGAGAATGACGCGGATGTTTTTAAGAGGTTTGAAGCCGGAGATACGTCAATATCTTATTTCTCATAAACTGTGTTTGTATTCAGATGTTGTAAATAGGGCTCAGTTAGTGGAGCCCATAACGAGTCAAAGCAACCAAAAGAGAGCAAATTAAAAAATGATAATACTGGTGATATAACGGTCATCAAAGAGGTGACAATAAGCATGGAGGAATCAACATGCGAAATGGTAACCACTTGATTGGTAATCATGGTCAAAACAATAAGAAAGGACATTTCAAGAAGGAGATTCAACAATGATGGAAAGACGTCGGACCAAAGACCCGTTGTTAAGGAAGGAGAACGACCACCTATTATATGCTTCAAATGCGGAGGGGAGGGATACATCAGTCCAAACTGCGCGATGCCGTCCAAAGCATGCTATAATTGTGGAAGAGAAGGTCATTTAGCCCGATTTTGTCTTTCACCGAAGACAAGTTCAGCTAGGATGGAGGCACCAAAGGATGTCCCAAACAAGCCAAAGCCAGTAGTTTAAGAGAGAGCGTTTTTTTTTTGTGACGAGGAACCTTAATAAAATTATCACGGGTATGTTAGTCATAAACTCTTGCGAAGTCTATATCGTGTTAGATACCTGTTCTACTCACTCTTTTATTGCACCTAATTGTGTTCAATGTTTGAAGTTAACTCCGGAGAAGTTAGACTATGATATATCTGTTTAAACTCAGTTGGGAGAAACCTTCGTTACCTCCACTATTTATAAATCTTGTTCAAATCAACACTTTCACGTTACCTGTCGATCTTATCTCTTTGAAAATACTTGCATTTGATGTGATTTTTGGAAACGATTGGTTAACTATTCATCATGCTTTTTGTAAGGTTGTTAGCTTTCATACTCCTAACCAACCTGTTATGCGAATTCAAAGTAACCAAACCACTAAAGTTAATCATTGTTATATCAAGCCATAAATAAAGATCCACGATCCTTTCGTTGTTGACTTTCTTATGTGTAATGCAATCAAGCCGACTTTTTTTCAGAGGCAACATCGTGAATGATTTTGTGACAAGTTGATAGGTATCAATGTGACGTCTTTATCCAAGTCTTGGATGAGAGTCACAATTTTAATGATATTTCTATTGTTAATAAATTTCCTGATGTATTCTTGAAAACTTCTTAGCCTACCCCCAGAGCGTTAAATCGAATTTTGTATTAACCCTAGTACAAAACCCATTTCTAAAACCCTCAAATATTTTCTTCACCTAAAAAGAACGTGTAATGTGCCAAAGACGTTGGCTCGAGCTGTTGAAGATTACGATCGTACCATTCAATATCATAGTGGGAAAAATGAACATGGTAGCTGACGCGTTGAGTAGAAGATCGTATGCGTTTACGAGTGTGATGTTGTTAACACAAAGACTCATTTTGTATAACTTACAAATGATAGAGATAGAGTTAAAGACTCTAGGGATCCACGTGAAGATAACAAATATATGATTAGAATAGACTTGAATCGATACAGTTAAAGCTGCTCAAGCTATATACTCAGAGCTGATGAATGTGAAGAAGAAGGTTCAAGAGGGCGTTATTCTAGAAGCAAGAATCGATGAAGAGAGGAAATCTCAACCCTCAATTTTATTGGCCCATTAGAAATCCTTAATCGAATAGGAACTATGGCTTATAGACTCGTTTTACCGCCAAGTATGTCGCGTGTTCATAACATTTTTAACGTATCGATGTTACGTAAATATGTGGATGACCCGAACCACATTATTAATTTAGAATCGGACGAGATAGCAGAAGATTTAATGTATGAGAAATCTTGGATAAGAAGGATCGTATTCAACACTCAAAGGTTATACCTCAAGAATTAAAATCTGAAATGAAGTCAAGGTATCCTCACCTCTGCGGTATACCAGGTACGTACGTAAATTTCGAGGGCGAAATTTCATAAGGAGGGGAGATTGTAAGACCCCAGATTTTATGAATAAAGATTTAATTTTCTCGAAATAATTTTTTTTTATTATGGTGTTGATTTGATGTAATGTTATAGTTGTGGGTAATATTTACAAATTTTGCAAAGTAAGCAAGTGGTTGTATAATATTCGATTGGTCGGGGAATATTCTTTTTATGGGAGAATATCCATACGACGGTACAATCATTGGTGGACCCCACAACAGAATTATTGTCGGATAGAGAAAATTGCAAAAATACTTTATAAAAATAACGGCGAAAGTTTTACCGTTAAGTGTTTAAACACCAGGTGTTAAAAGTACAAATAATGGCATGGTTGCACAAGAAAGACACCAGGTATTGATTATTGATGCTTACGTGAGAAGTCACTCAGTTATACTCAATTATTGCTATAGTAATTGCTGCATCATATCTCTCATATTATTGATTCAATTATTGTTACAGTGTCATCTGTATATTATGATATATTGTTCAATCGGGTATTCGGGACACTTTTTCGTGTCGGAGTACTATTCATGAGTTACTATTCACGAGTTACTATTCATGAGTTACTATTCACCCGGTTACTATTCACTCTAGTATTGTGCATTCAGGTATTTGGGTATAATATTATTCCATGAGGAGATGTGCTAATTTTTCAGACCGTTGGTTGAAGATATAATAGTAAGTCAATATGGACCGCTGGTGGAGTTATAATTGTAAATCAATATGGATCGATGGTTTAAAGTTTTAATAGTAAATCAGTATAAACCGTTGTTTTAAGTTTTAATAGTAAACCAATATGGACTGTCCGTTTAATAGTAAATCAATCTGGATCGTTCATGAATTAGTTACTATTCATTCTATTTTCTTATAAATAGAAGCTCATTCCTTCATTATTTCTTACGAATTCACTGAAACTCTAGAGAGAAAATTACAAGAGAACCTATAGAAAAGTATTATGCTACTTCCCTACTCTTATATTCAGTTTCTTTTACGGTAAGGGATGTTATTTGTTGTACTCATGAAGAGAACTTCTTTTATTTCATTATTTATTATTCTGTTGGAATAACCTGTATACGCGGGCTACCCTATACATGGTGACATTCTTCTAATATTTCGTTCTTTATTATTATTACATCCGGAATATCCTCGTCTGCGTGCGTTTCTTTGGACTGGGTTCCATTATTTATTGTTCGCGTGTAATATCATATCACGTGCATTTATGCTTAACTTGGTTCCATTATTTATTATTCTCGTTTAATATCCATGCAAGCGTTCTGTTGGACCTAATTCTATTATTTATTATTCTCCGCCGAATATCATGTCTCGTAAGCGCTTACCTTGGGACTGGGTTCCATTATTTATTATTCTGTCGAAATATCTTGTCTGTGCGTTTACGCCGAACCTGGTTCCATCCATTATTATTCTGTTGGAATAACTTGCCTATGCGGTCTATCTCATGCATGGTGATTTCTTTTGTTATTCCATTCTTTATTATACTCAGTAGGTTAAGACTTTGACTGCTATACCCATGAAATTAGTGGAATATTTTTGATATTTGCGCTTCATCTAGTATCTTTTCATGGAAATATTCTTCTGAGCATTCTTGAATTTTACTCTACAAAGCAGTATCATGTTGACAATTTGAACGTTATTAGTTCCTGGATAAATTAATTCTTGAACTTGTTTTATTGAATTCTTATATCATTATCATCATCCTCATGTTTATATTATGTTGAAAGTCATCTGTGGCATGTAGTACATAGATGGACTTGGTATGATTATGACCAGTGATTATTTGGTATAATCATAACCGTAATGTTACAAATGATGTGGAAAAAGTCCTCATTGGCCCGTAGTGCATTGATGGACAGTTTTTGGTATGATTATGGCTATGGATTCTCTTTGGCCGTAGTGTAAAGATGAATTATTTTATGGCATGATCATGACCATTAATGAATACACAAATATTCTTGGCCCATAGTGCATGGATAATTGTAGTCGTGATACTAAAGAATATCCTTGGCCGTAGTGCAGGGGTGATTCGATGATGTGGATTATTTATTAAGCTGAGTCCCAGCGATAAAAGTGATGAAAAAACCTTTTAAATTATAGAAGATAGTAGATTTTATTCTCTACTCGACTCTTCTAATGGATTGCTTGTTTTGCTGCAGTTAAACTTGATAGTTATTATATTTTTATCAATTTAACACTATTGAAGGCTAACGATAAATTATTTTGCATTATCTTAGTCATAATATTTCTTATTGGGCTAGTTGAGCTCACCCTTTCTTTCACTATTCTCTTCAGGAAATGAGAACATAGCTGGGACTAGTCGGGGAACAGAGTGATGGTCCTAGATGGTGCATTAGTAGTCCTCACTATTCTGTGAAATAGTGTGATAATAATTGTAATGAGGACTCCTTTTGAGTTTGTATAATCTCTGGTAGACAATATTTGTATTCAAACTCACAGTTTATGTTTTGTCGTATTGTACACGACAGTTGGATTATTAAGTTGTATTTGAATTCTGTACCATGTATCTGGCGACTCAAGATGGGTGATGTATACCTAATTTTGGGGGCGTCACATCTTTGGCCATAGTGCAAAGATGATTTAATGATTACGAGCAGGAATTATGATTTGGTATAACCATGATTTTTGATGTTTCAGGTTATGAAAATTTTCTTCGTCTTAGGTGCGAAGAGGAATTTAGAATCACAATTGTGATTATGAGTTATTCACATGATTGTGGACGGGAATTGTTGATTGATGTTACACGGATAAAACATTGTTGGTGGACTTTTAACATAGATAAGATAATAGACCTTATGGTCTATTTGACTCTTCTAATGGATTGTTCGTTTCGCTGTAACTATGGTTGAAAAGTTTTATTATCTGTCATATGTTCTAAATCTCTGATTTATTATTGATGAAAGCTATTGATAATTTAATTATCTTTAGTCATGATATTCTTTACTGGACTAGTTGTGCTCACCCTTCTGCTTCACAATTCCTTTCAGGTAATTTGAGTGTAGCTAGGTCGAGCGGGGGTATTAAGAGGATTAGAACGGTGGTCTCTAGCTGTGGAGGTTCTCCCTAAACAGTATAGAAAAGTGTGTTGTATTTTATACATTATTTAGTAGTTATATTTGGTGAATCATATAGGGTGAAGCGAACCCCACGTTGGAAGGGTGTTTTTTCCACTATCATATAAGATGTCTAATGACATACAACCTCGTGTTATCATAAGACATGGTTGTGCACATCCACTTGCTGAGTATATCTACGAGCACTACCTATATGATCTTGGAGTATATTTGAAATATAATTTTCACTTGGAGACAACGGAGATAATTATTTGTCAAGAGAAGACTTATCATTGGAAAGAAGATGATAGTAATCTTCTTGTTTTTCTTTGGGGACTTTTGGGTCAACCAAGGATAATTTTGTGGACATATGATATCTATCATAACCTAGACGCATGGCCTCCCATGTACGAAGGTTTCCTTGAGCACTTCCCAAAGATTTTAGTTTCTAAAATAGTTTTTGACTGTACTTTTATGTAAAGTACCATTGTAAGGTTTTGGTCGAGGTACCATGAGAGTTACATACATTTGTATTAAAACTCATATTTAAATGTGGTCGTATTCTATACGACAGTTCAACAGTTGTATAAATGATGTTGTATTTGAATTTTGTACCATGTATTTGACGACTCAGAATGGGTGATGTATACCTAATTTTGGGGGCGTCACAATACTTTAAACCGTTTCAAAAATGATTACGAGTCTACATATTTTATTTTATTTTAAAAGTACATAGTTCGTATTTAGCTTGATGTCAACATTCCGAAGTCTAGCATAGTTAGGAGTTTTCAAAAACTTATGTCTCCACTAATAATCATTTGCTTAACAATCTATCTGTTCCTATAATCCTCTATATTCTTCATTTACACACAACTATACCCAGTTCGTCAAACCACACTTATGAGTTCATTTATTTCCATAATCATATGAGTTTAAGAACTTTCCTAGATAGACCTTTGGCGTCCATTCGCTGAGGGGTTCATAAACATTTCATATAACTATGAATCAAGTATGTCACATAAGTATGAGTTTTAAAAACTCGTACTTAACCTTATATCCTCAACCTATAACCTATCTATCTGTTATACACATGAGAAAGGAATCACCATCTTAACATGCATATAGCAAATAATGCGATACAAACATTTCAATGATTATCATTGCCAGAACTAAGTAGTTTTTACACCAAGTAAAATTCCCCGCCCACACAAGGAATCATATAACTCAGCTGCCGACATGAGTCCTCAATTGAATCCCCACCTAACACTAACTCCCTTCTCAATACGAATTTCATTCAACTCGTATTCATAACCCTTTCTTGAATCTATACCAATTCATAGTACAACTAACACCCAGCAATCTTGATGTAAACTTTCCAATCATCAGATTGATTCTTGTCCCATAGTATAACCTTATCAGATCACGAGGTGATCTCATCGTATATTTTACAATTCATTTTTATGCCTTGATCATTTTGTTTTACGATCTCCTATCACTGTACTTTTAGTCTTTTAGACTCTATCTATTCACCACTTACTGTTCAACTTTATTATCAGAGTTAGGGAACTCTGTATCTTATAACTCGTCGAGATTCGTCTTTGAATCTTACCGACCAACTAACTCTATGTGAGTTAGTATTATCCTAATCACTACGGTTATTGGTTTTAGGTATTCCTACCTAAGGTTCATAACCTACAGCTTTGATACCAGCTGTGACGGCCCCGAATCCGAGGTCCCGAATCACTGCGGATCCGGTTCGATCATTCAATACAACTATTACAATTTTTTCAGAAGATATAAACATAAATTGTTTATACAATAACTTACACACTTTTCCCCAAGGTTGAGTAACCTTAACTCAATACACAATACATAACTTATTTAACACATAACTTTATCATCATACATTACTATTACAAATCTAATCGCATACGTAAACTAAAGCTGGAACTGTCTTTAACCTTTCCTTGTATCCGACGCGTTCGTCTTAATCTGCAATGTTTTTATCATGATATAACAAGGGTGAGCATAAGGATTGCCCAGCAAGTTTAAGTTCAATAATATAACGATATATCATGATTGAATGAGTCTAAATAATAAGCTGGCTATAATTCAACAATATAATTGTGAACTAGCAGGAACAAATTTATGACTAAAAAAGTATTATACATGAACAAATATATCTAAACCAACTGGTAATGAAGGTGATCAGCCTTTCATACCGACTTATACATGCAATATGTATGAGTACAATTCATGGCAACCAAAGAATGATTAACCATAAGCTTATCCAAATGAAACAACTCATAGTAGAGTTAAATAAAAACAAACTTGCCTGAACCGTTGATTATCGCTACGCAATTTATAACGCTTTATCCGAAGACCTAATATTAGTAATATAGATCTCCAATATTAGAATAATATCATCACAATATAATACTATTATATATATATAGATATACATGGAATAACCTAAACACATAACACATAACCCTATCAGTCTACAACACACATAGGACTCGGTATCAAGTCAAACTTTTACGAATCGAGTTGAACTGACACAAAATCGACGTCTCCGATTTGGCCTAATCGACTTTTATCGAGTCTAAGTTCAATTAAACTCTGCTAAACACTTAACAATTAACTTAAATAATTTTATTATCGATTGAAATATTTTTTCGTAAGCTCGTAATAATTTTTAAATAATTATTACTATTTATCTTGATTTTTAATCATTAAAATGTATTTATATAAATTAAATACCAAAATATTCTATTATCATTAATATTTATTTATCATCAAATATTAATGAAATATATGTCATAATATTATAATATATTTATAATATATCAAAGTATTTTAATACCTTAAAATCACCTTTATATGATTTTTAAACAAGTAAATTAATTATCCTATAATTGCTATTAATATTAAAATATTAATATTTTCATGGAAAAATATCAAAAGTTATATTTTATAACTTCAAATATTTTTCTAACACTTAAATAATTTGTATATGATTTTTAAATCATTTATTCTATTTTTCCATAATTTATTTAATATATTTATTAAATAAACTAATTATCATTAATATTAATTAATTAATAAAATTCATCACAAAATATTAAAAGTCACCGAAAATATCTTTAAATATTTTCTTATATCATAATATTATTTTTCATGATTTTTCATGTATTAAAATCATTTTAAATAATTTATTTAATATTATAATTAAATAAATTAAATACTATTTATATTCCAAAAATATTAAATATTTATGAAATATACTCTAAATTATTAAAAACTATTTTTCAGACTTTAAAATAATTTTTCATAATTTATTATGTATTTTTAATAATTAAAATCTATTTTTTTCTATTTATTTAATTAAAAATATTAATTTTCGAAAATAAAAGTCGCTAAAGGGCCCTATAGCGACAGACCCGTCGCTATAGGTGTTCTTGACTATTCATGTCAGTAACTAAGGTGCTTGGTTTGACCAGTTTTTATTCTATGATCCTAATGTTTTCTGGGCAAATAATTATATCCATAATGTAGTATAAGTGTAATACTACAACCTTAAAGCATAAACTCGGTCATAACATAAAACATCACGAAGATCTGGGCTTGTAAACTGCTTGTCAGAATGTTTCTGGGTTTCTCAGAAACCCAGAAGTTCGTGGTGCCTCTTTCTAGCTTACTTTAATCCAGGTTTTGGTTATCACATAAGGTCTATTATGGTTCCAATTTACAATTATCATGTCATAGAACATAATTATAACAACATATTAGTCCAACTACATCACATGTTCCAGATTCAGCTCGGTCAAAGGATGTCATAAATCTAGTTCTTCTAGTTTTCTTGGATTTCCAGAAATTCATCCGGACTGTTGGTCAACTCTTGTTTGAGCATTGATTACTTTGACTCTGAGCACGATCCGGCGATGTAATATTTTGAGTATGTAGAGAGAATGTCTGACTTCAAAGATTAAACAATAACTTAGCCAAAATGACAAACAACTGCAAGATCAAGGACTAACTAAACTTGTCAGAAGCCATTTGGAAATTCTGGGTTGCCCAGATTTGGATTTCCGTGAACGGTCAACGACGTTTGACTGAGCATAACCGACGATCTAGATTTGATCCGACCCTGATTCCAGTTTCAGATCACAGTTCTCATGATATAGAACAGATTCAAAACATAAAACACATAAAACATATAAAACATAAAGATTTAGAGGCTCTGACATTCGACTGTCAGATCATAATTTTTCAATTTTCCATATTTTTCAAAACATCAAAATCGTGCATCTAAGTTTTATGGATCAATGATCCAACAACCCAGAACATTAAAAGACACCCTATTACATAACTTTAACCAACAAATTACAACATCTAACATCAGATCTAATGATTTCGAAAATTAGTGTTTTATACCTTTAAAACTTTGATCTTTGATTCTGGTCCTTTGAATCTATTCTTGGTAAGCTGGGATATGGTCATGGCTTATCTTATAAGTCTTGCTCCCGATTTTTTTAGAGAGAGAAGGAAGTTGGCAAGCATGTCAAGTAAAGTAAGAGACTTTCTCTTATTTTATTTGGTTTATGAATTTGATTCAATGCATGGAGCTGATATAGCTGCTGAGTGTTGGACAATAAGTCATAAGCCAGGGCTAGGAGTGGTTCACCAACTTCTTTAGGGTTAGATCTATAAGCAACCTAATAATAATGCATTAAGGGCATTTTAGTCTTTATGCAATCCATTACGAGTATTTTGGACATTGGCCAAACCCTTAGGGTTTAGGGTTTGGAACATTAACTTTGCAATTTAATTTCCAATATTTTCAAATTTCGATTTTCAAAAATAGAAAATTAATATTTCAAAATTATAATTAGATTTTTCTAATTATATTAAAATTTCTTAATCATAAATTACATCTTGCTAATTAGGATTAGCATTTCCTAATTAAAATCGCTAATTTAGCAATTAGGGTCAAAATGGTCATTAGGGTTTATAACCCACAAATTAGGGTTTCTAATAGAAAAATAATTTTCTAATTTATAAATTAGATTTCGTAATTAGATAAGGATTTTCTAATTACTATAACTTTAAAATTAGGATTAATATTTCCTAATTAACATTAAAAGTATTAAATTAACACTTAGGTTTTCCCTAATTTTAAATTAGGGTTTTAAATCCATAATTTAGGATTTTCTACATTTGAAATTAGGGTTTGCTAGTTAATTAAGCTTTACCCTAATTAATATTATAATTAATATCACTTAAGCAATATAATTCTCCGTTAAGTTCCCAGATTAGGCTTTTAAATTTCCGAATTAGAGTTTCGAATTCCCAGAACTGAAACTAGGGTTTCCATAACCGGTTTCTAGGGTTTTTTATTATTCGTTAATTAAGGTTTTCTAACCGAACGTTGACGTTCTTAATATATACCTAGGGTTTGTTACAGATATTGTTTATCTGGTCAACCCTTGACCCTTAACCACATATTGCACACATATACACTGAACATATTCACGTATTCCCTTAATCCTGAATAATTCACTTAAATCTTTCACAAAATTTTGAAATCCTCAAAATTCTATCTTAAAAATATCAAATACGTACACTAATTTTCTGTCTAGGTTCTAATTTTGAACCTTAAATCAATTAATTAAAAATTTTAAAAATATTCAAAATTCTCGGGTTGTCACACCGATTGACGAAGTCGGCTCACTTTTTGCCAATTCTGATTAAGTATAACTTGGATCAGTTAGCTAAACTTTATATTAAGGAAATTATTTCCTGACATGGAGTACCAGTTTCAATTGTGTCAGATCGTGACCCATGATTCACATCGAACTTTTGGAGAAGTCTTCAAGAGCAGTTGGGGACGCAGTTGAAGTTGAGTACGACATATCATCCACAAACCGATGGACAAAGCGAGAGGACAATTCGGACGTTAGAAGATATGTTAAGATCTTGCGTCATGAATTTCAAGGGTAGTTGGGATGATCATCTACCATTAATAGAGTTTGTGTATAACAACAGTTATCATGAAAGTATATGTATGCTGCCCTACGAAGCTTTATATAGAAGGAAGTGCCGAATGCCATTGTATTGGGATGAAGTGGGAGAACGCAGAATGCTAGGACCAGAATTGGTGCAGCAAACAGCGGATATAGTGAAGCTAATACGAATGCGATTTGTAGCAGCTCAGGACAGACAAAAGAAGTTTACAGATTTGCACCGAGTGAATAGGGAGTTCGAGGTAGGCTCGTATGTATTTCTAAAGGTATCTCTCTGGAAAGGAAAGATACGCTTTGGAAAGAAGGGAAAGTTAAGTCCCAGGTTTATAGGACCTTTCGAGATATTAGAAAAAGTGGGAGGGGTAGCATACGTGGTAGCATTACCTCCAGACCTAGAATGAATACATAACGTATTTCACGTATCAGTATTGCGACCCTATAAGCTTGATTACAAGCACGTAATAGAGTATGAACCGATTTACATCGAGAAGGACTTCACCTATGAGGAGATGTCGATTCAAATTATCTGTAACGCCCCGAAATTCGGTCTATCTTCACACCCGGATTCCGTACGTCACGAGTACATCATTCATCCAACATACATCATTACATACTGAAATATAATAACATACATTCTAAATTCCCAGGTTCTCGAAACCTTATAACCTCTTTCATTACAAATAATGATAATTACATTATTCTTTTCATCTTACACGAGTGACATTCATCCGCCACCAAGGATACATAACTGTTCATTAAACTAGTCTATAGTTTAATTCTATCATTCTATATTAGAAGTCTTCACTTGCTCTTCACGCACATTCATATACTGAATGGCACTTCATCTGGATATCGTCAGCTTGATCTATACGGGATCCTTAAGTTCTTCTAACATCGTTCGCTGAAAATGTTTTTCATTTAAAGCAAGTGTGAGCATTCAATTGCCCAGCAAGTCATAACAGTTGAACAAACAACTTCAAGAATTTAAACATTCTTTTAGACTTCAATAACCTAACAAGGTTACGGGCGAAATTTTGAATAATAGGAATAGTCTTGATTCCTATCATCTTAAAATATTAGTCACATTCACTTTGAAATACTTTCATTCTCTATTCTCTTTCATACACATCCTGTCTGGCTAGAATCAATAGCACAGACTTAATAATAACGGTTCATGTATAAACAGAACATTCTTTTATTGAACAATTCAAACATAGAACAATTCATCTAATAGAAAACACTGAAGTGTTCACATTGTGGCACAAGGCCTCATACATTCTACCACCTTGTACAAATATCACATATTCGCACATAGACAGAACTTCTCAAGTTCAACATCTGAAAAGTTTAAGAAACTAGCATTCATTTAAAATATGAATGAAGTTAGGAAACTTGCCTTACGCACAGCTACAGCTTACGCTGAACTGCTCATTCCAATCCCTATAACACATAAGCAAATAACAAATACACCAATTAGTCATAGACTTGACTTACGCATTGGTTTACTTAACTTTACTTCTTAAGGTTCGCGTTCTTATAATAAAATTTTACGCAACCAACTTTCATTACCGGTTTATGGTTTCATGATATACGGAGATGTCTTACTCAAAACGTTCATCATCTTTGATGATTTACATTCTTATCTTCTTCTTATACTTCTCTAGGACTCAACACACATCACTTCTCTTCTAGTAGTCCATATGGTACTTTGAGTGGTTTCCCACAAACAACCAACAAACAAGTTCCCGTCTCATCTACACTGCCATCACAGTGAGTTAGATCGGTTGCCAGTTTCGTATATACTTTCACTCTCTGAAGGAATTGTTTAGACCAGCTCCCATATGTCAACCATCAAAGGTTACGATTGTACCACAACCTAACTTTCTCTTAACTTATACGAATTATTAAATTATAATGTTAGTTAAGTTAATTTCTTATTCCTTTTGGCTTTCTGGAAAGTAATTGCCATACCTCAGGATTCATTCTTATCCGATTCACATTCGGCTTTCGTTAATCTCATTACCGTTCGATACGGCTTTCTTGATACCATTTGTATCTTACTTACTACATTCATCAACGTCTAAGTCATACAACCAGGGTATACTTAGCACATTCGTCAAACGCGAATATGATTCACGAGGATCGTTTACATATTCATCATTCACGTTGCTCGTCTCTTAATCTCCCATTCAACCTTTACTCAAGGTTTCAATTGCATTCATCGTTATCCATTCCATGAACCCCATGTTCATTATTTTTTTCTTAATGTCGGTTACATACGATTACATTGTATGCTAAGACTGATCGTTCATCGCAACAACATTGCGTTCATAGCGTCTATACGCTTTACACTTATCTGTCATTACCATGACATAACATCGGAATGTTATTCATTACCTTCGTCACTCAACGTCTAAGGAATCACAATCATAGCAATCCCTCACGTTCGTTCATTATGACTACGGTCCCCGGCTATCGGTTACGTAATCTAGCGTTTACATTCTCTATCTTTTAACCTCGTTAAATCTTTCCGTTTAACCTTCACTAAAGGTTTAAAGCACTTGATTGAATGTTACATTACGTGAACTACATGTTCATACTTCTTTCTTGCTCATCCTCCAGTAACTGTGAACTAAAAATCTCATTTACGGCATTGCTCTGCCGTGCCATTTATTGGCCGCAAGTTTTTTTTCTTTCCTCTCTCACCAGCTGCGGTATGACCTAATTCTCTCTCTTTTTCGGGCCGGTGGTGCTGCGCGTGAGTCCTTACTTTAGTGGGCATACCGCCATGTTAACACTCAAAAAAGATTTTCATATTGTACATGGCGCTGCGGCACCACAAATTGTACTACGGTTCACGCTTCTGGTAAATCTCTTGCGATGTGCTTTCGACACCATTATGCTATCATGAAGATCGACCTCGAGGCACAACTCAACAAGTACACTAGGGCATGAAACCTAGAAAATTTTTCTAAGCCTTTTACAAGCTTGAGACGCTGATTTCGAAAGCTCATAACTTCTTCTTTATAACTCGGAACGAGGTCATTCCATAGCCATTTTCTTCCTTATCTTACGTACTTTGATTACCCTCGAATATAACTTTGTTCTGAATCCGTTAACATGCCATTCAATTGGCTTAATCTTCATTCTTCGTTCATTTTAACGTTTTTAACGTTCTTTGTTTGTTCTTCCGTAATTCGGTCATCCAAACTCAGAATTCGTTCGTTCTTGAGTCCACGACTCACATTTTCTACGTTCTCTTACTTTCTAATGAAACCCTACATGATTGGGTTCATTTACTAACTTTCAAATTTTTGTTCTTCTTTTACGAAATTTTTGCCATAACTTCGTTATAGCTTAGTTTTAATCCGTTCCTCATGAACGTTTCTAACATTCCTAACCAAGCAATAAGCATCTAACTTATATGCGATGGTTTTAAACTTGTCCATCAACAATTTTTATACTACGATGGTTTTAAATTTATCCATCAACAACGTTCTTCGTGTTCTTCGCGTGTTCTTCGTTCGTTCTTCATTTTAATCGATATTTTGGATTACGATTTCACTTTTTCTTGTTATTTGATGTTATAGAACACCATTCCTTACTTATTTGACCTACTCATTCATAGGATTCATTCGGATCGCTCAAAATCCTTACGAATCTTATACTTCCTTAAGAAATTTATAAACTAAATTTCTGATTTTTATTTCTACATTTTCTTACGATTTCAACCATATGAAATCATTTCTAACTTAATCTACTTCTTATCTTCATTAAGTTATGTTTTTGAACATAAAAATTTAAAGAAAATTTATAGAAGACTAGGTTTTGAATCACCTTTCTCCTTTGATCTCTTTCCGTCGGACAAAGCGTTCATTCAAGCTAGCTTTTCCTCATTCTCTTTCTCTTCCTCTCCCATCCGAAGTCTCTCTCTTTCTCTCTCAAGTTATAGGAATTTCAAAATCCTAGATTTTCAAAGCTAGGGGAAAAATAGTCATTTTGCCCCTAAAGTTACTATTCCCACCTCCTCCACCAACTTAGCCACCAAGTTTACTTGGCCACCACCCTTACTTGGTGGCCAAGTGGCCGGCCCACATGCCCATGGGTCACCCCATGGGTTGCCCCAATGGTTCTTACCCATCCGTTTACCCATCGGTTCGATCCACTGTTTCTTTTCTTTGTTTGGGCCTTAACCCTAATTCTTATTGGGCCTAACTTGGGCTTAATTTCACAAATCATTGGGCTTGACATAATCCAAGTCCAATTGGATACTACAAAGTCCATGAACACAAAGTCCATTAAGACTAATCGTATTCTACGCATTCTTTTCTCGTATTCTCGTAATCTCTTCGTATTTAACTTGTACGATATTCGTATTATACGGCGTACTATTCTTCTTTCTATACTCGTATAATAACTCGTATCATATTCGTATTTCTCACGCATAATAACCCTAGTTATTATACGTACTCATTACATTCGCGGAACTCACTTTTCCTAACCCTTAGGTTTTGAGTCCGTAGGCGAAAACTTCGTTTTTGCCATAATTGAAATATTATTGAATATTCCATCACGTCTCAACATTTTACGTAATCAATAACTTCTCGGAATTTCAAAATAAATCTCCGAGAAGAAACGGGTGAATATTGCATATTTTGTCTTTTTTCCCGAAAATATTTTGTTCCCGAAATTTTTTTATTTTCGTCTTGAAAATTCTTACTCGTTCAATCTAGCTCGTAGCCAGAATCCTCCCAATTAATAATCATTCTAGGTTATAAAACGATTAATAAACACATAGCACATAATAGTATTAATAAAAATTCATTTTATTAATAACTAATTCTTTAAATCTTAATTTATGGACAATCCGGATTTCCGGGTTGTCACATTATCGATCGAAAAGAGCAAGTTCTACGGAACAAAGTTATATCGTCTATAAAGGTGTTATGGAAGAACCACAATGTCGAAGAAGCAACGTGGGAATTGGAAGACAAGATGAAAAAGGATTACCCTCAATGGTTTGAGTAATTTTTTTATAGCGAGATTCTGGGGACAGAATCCTTATAAGGGGGAGAGAGTGTAACACCCCGGAAAATCGAGCCAATTGTAAACAATTTTATAATGAATAAATTAATACTATTTATTATTATTATGTGTTAGTAAAATGAACATCGTTCTATAACCTAGAAAAGTCGAAACATTGTAGTATTTGAACCACGTAAATGAATTAAAGTGTGTGAATTTCCAAGACGAAAATAAAAGTTTTCCGAGAAAGTTTCTGAAAACACTATTCACCATTTACCGCTCGGGAATTATTTTTGAACTTCTGAGAAATACGTAACATTATAATATCAAGGTGAGATGGATTATGTAATAATAATCTAAGTATGGAAAACACAATATTTCGCATGCAGACTTAAATTGAGAATGTAAGTATTAAAAATCTAATGAAAGGAATTAATGTAATTTAGTATGAATTAAAAATCCAACTAGATTAAAAGTGTAAGCCCATTTGGGATTTAAATTAAGCCCAAGCGGTTAGTGCTATGTAGCCCAAAGCAAATAAATGCAAGCCCAAAAGATAAATTGATTAGATTAAGAACTAAGCCCAAATGATGATCCACTAGTAGAATAGGATTCATGGGGAAACTCATTGGTGTAGTAGTGGGCAAGAACTTTGAGTGATGGCGAAGATTACTTAATGAGAAAGATATCAATAGTAAGGAGGTTAGTTAAGGAGGTGGGATGCCTAATGACCTTAATACCCTAACCTTAGCTCCTCTATAAATAGCAAGCCCTTTTATTCATTTGTAGCTTGTTATTTTCATACAACATTAATCAACTTATTGGTTAGAGAGAATAATCACTTTGAAGCTTAACCTTCCATTATTAGATTTCCAAAGAAAGAGAAGTAGTCGTCAAAGGTAATTGATCTTGTCTCTTCTATAATCTAAATGAACTTAGATGCTAAGAACATAAGAGAAGTGGATAAGCAATGAACTTAAGCCGAATAAAGTCATGAATAAGTAACTTGAACCTAAATAAGTTATTAACTTATGATGAACTTGTCATATGATTGTCATATGAATTAGTATGTTGGATAAGATGTGAGAACATTGAGTAAAGGACTTAAATCAATAATAAGTCATAATGAAATAAAAATCATGTAGTGAAGAAATTGTTAAGTTATTAGCTTATGAAGAATAAGCCATAACCTAATTTTAATATAAGTTGTTGTATCATATAAGTTGAGGTGTCTAGAAAATGAAATGAATGTATTTGGAATGATGAAAAAAATCACTAGTAATGAAGTTTTGCCGGAATTCACACGATTAGACGATAATCGTCGAATTCGTGAAATTCTCGGAATGGAAGTCGTATTTTGTATTTGAACTCGGAACATTTGTTTTCGATGGAGACAAGTCGTATTTGGCATTATAGAGTTACGAACTCGAAAATGGACGGATTCCGACTTAGAACGAAGAAACGAGCGTTGAACGTTCGCAAACGTTTATCGTTTCGTTAAAAATGGACTAATAGATGTAATTTTAGAAAATGAAAACGAATAGATAAAATTCTTTCATGAACACGTAGAGTATATAATTTGTGAACCATAGGCTGTTGAACGAGCCAATTTGGACTTATAACGAAGGTGTTACAAGTCTGGGAATCTCACCATTTGAAAAATCTGTCAAACATTTCTGTGGCTTGGAGTCTGCGCCGTGGCACGACTCCAAGCCAATTAGCCGGCGCCGCAACGCTAAAGTGAGCCTCAGCCCCTGCAAACTCACGCCGCAGTGTAAGTAACAAAGGGACTCGCACCGCAGCTCCGAGTCTGGTTTTTGGGCAATAATAGGTGACGTCGCAACGCGACACCACGAGTAATAGTCGGCGCCGCAGCGCCAGCCTTATGACCTAGATAATGAAAAAGGTTTATATGTTGAGTATGAAGAGTACTTGGTGAGCAATTAAATAAGGATCTCAATGAAACATTGTTAAGACATAATTAAGCCTTAAGTATGAACACTTAGGGTTAAGTTAAGTCAATTACATATGAACGTAAGAATGATATAATGGAACGCCAAAACCAATAATAATAAATCTAATACGTAATTAGATTGAGAAGAAGGGTAAGATTCTTTAGGAAACATGTATGCTTATTCATGACCTAATGTGCTATGTGATGTTATCATTTACTGTACAGACCTTAAAGACTTAAAGTGCACGTGTTATATCTATAAGCAGACGCTAAAGGCAAGTATTCTAACCCTTGTTCTAGTTCGTTCTGGACAAGTCTTTATGATTCATGTATTCTTCGAATAAGTTAGTGTCTGATGAAGTCAATGCCAATTCCTTCAGCTAGACTTGCGATATGTTGGATTCTTTTAATCTTTCAAGTATGTATAATGATTTACCAAACTAATATTGTTGTGGTTTTCAAAAGGAGACTGAATATGCTAAATTTTTTTGTCGTCAGACGACAGGCACATGAGGTTGCCACAACTTAAACGTATACACGTTTAACGAATGTAGTGTTGATCAACATAGAGTACTATAGGCTGATCACCTGGACATGCTCGTAAGCTATGCCGGACTTACGGACTTAGTGTACGGACGTCCTTTTCAAAGTACTTATGAAATACTCACGGTCTTGTACCGGAATTGATGTTTTACTAAATATTGTTGTTGTAAAACGTTTTGAATGAAAAGAAGTGCTATTTTGAATCATCGATAGTACTTCGTAACTATTGTTCAGTTATTGAAGATATACGATTCTTATGTTTCAAGCATGCTAGTTTTATTAGAATTGTTGTACTTGCTGAGCTAGTTAGGCTCATTCTTGCTTGAACCATATGAATGCAGCTAAGACCGAACGGACCGATTGATCTGGCAAGGATAAAGGGAAGGCTAAGGCGAACCCATAGATTACCTGTGTTATAGAATTGGTTTTGTAATGATAATATTTTATATTATGACAAGAACAGATGTAACGGTTATAAAGAACCTGGGAGAATGTTAATATTACTTTGAATATATATAAGACATATTCGTTCTTTTAAGGTATTCCAATTGAATGATTGTGTGAACTGTAGCACCGTGTAGCACCATCTGTCGGGTTGGAAGATACCCAGATTTAGGGGCGTCACATCGAATGTATCCCTTATCTAACAACTCTTGTAATTGAGCCATCAGTTCTTTCATCTCTACCAGTGCCATACGATACGGCGCTTTATATACCGGTGTTGTCCCCCGTGCCAAATCAATAACAAATTAAATTTCTCTATCCGGTGGCAATCCCGGAATCTCATATGGGAAGACATCAACAAAATCCCTTACAATCTGTATCTGACTCAGTTCACCCTCGACTCGTCGAGTATCAACCACGTGAGCTAAATAACCTATACAACCCTTCCTAAGCAATCTCTGTGCTTGCTCCATCATCAGACAATGAGATTGTCTCGGCGATTTACTACCATAAAATACCACCTTTGACTTATTCGGAGTCTTAAGGTATACACACTTCTTCTTACAGTCCATAACTCCTCCGTGAACCGATAACCAATCCATTCCAAGGATTACATTGAACACCCCCAAACGAATCACTATCAAATCCACTCTGAGCCTAAATCTTCGCAATTTGATATAACAATTCCTAAATCCTCGCAATTTAATAATTTCCTTGTTCACTACTTCTACTTCTACGTTTGAGCCTCGATTGGGTTCATGGAACCTTTAAACTCTGGCGGTCCTACCGCCTTGAAATCCTTAAATGTTGTATTTGGTGGAGCTTGAGGTTGATTATTCATTGCTCCAGTCAGTAAGTTAACCAACTGCTGAACGGGGTTAGCATTGGCATTATTGTTGTTATTTGTAGACTCTTCCTGAGCTGGTTGACGTTGTTGTCTTCTTCGTGTCGAAATATTTCTGTTAAAAAGATATATGCTTATTAAATTCTCTAAATAGTTAAGACTTAACTCAACAATTTAATATAATTATTTAACACATTATCTCAAATAACTTGATATATATATTCATTCACACCAAAAGTTTTAACATCAAACGATAGCATTACCGCTATTTACATCATCTATCCTGAGATAAAGAATCTACAGGATTTAAAATATTAAAATATTCCTTCATTCATAAACACATCGGAATTTACATATAAAAACTAATTAAGTCTTTCATATAATTAACAAATTCTATCACTGTCTGTCAAGGTGCTGAATAGCCTTGCTACGCTCCTCTTCCATGATACGAGACATCGTCCTGCCATCCAGCATGTACGATGGAAGTCCTTCGAACTGGATGGGGTACCTCAAAACTCGATCCTGGGCCTCATCCATTGCATGATTAAGTGCAGAGTATGTCTCTCCGAGCTTCGCCTTCTTTGCACGACCGTCCTCTTCTGTAAGATCAGCATGACGTGACTCTCTTACCTAGCCTTCCTCTGCTATAATCAGCCTTTCAGAGCTGTCCTTCAGTTCCTTCTTCAGCTTCTCTATCTCCTCGGTCTTATCTTCGGTTTAACCCTTCTCGTGGACTAAATCCATTCTACATTTCCCAGTCGTGAGTGAAGAGTCAAAATCTCCCTCTCCTTCTTCTCTAGAGTAATCTGCTGAATAATAGCCCACTCAGTCAGATCCTGTACCTCATCTCGTAACTCCACGTTATGGTCGTATAATGTGTCGTATATCTCAACATTAATGGAGTGCTGTGGAAACTCCTCATCTTCCTCTTCCTCGTCAAATTCCTCCTCAGGATCCTCCTCAGGATCAGTCTCAGGTTCATGCTTCTGACCAACAACGGTGATCAATGGAGATGACTCCCTCTGTACCAACTGTTCCCTAACGACATGAATGTCTCTAGGCTCCTCCTATGTAGGTACTATAGGTACTCGGGGTTCCTCCTCCCCAGCTCGACTAGTTCCTCCAACGTCAGTCATGCTGCCAACAAAATTTTGAGTTTTAGTTACTACGTCGTACTAGTGAGCACATAATTAACACATAAGTACATAAAGTCTTTTATTATCTTCAATGAATTAAAAAAATTCATTTCCTAGAACTTGATAAGAGTTTTCCATCACTATGTTCTTTCTATAAGGCTACTACCTAAGGTTGTTCCCCCACCTAAGGTTCATAACCTACAGCTTTGATACCAACTTGTGACACCCCCAAATTCGGGTACTTCAATTCCACAGGATTTGGTGTTCATTGTACAAACCATGCAATAGATAGAAATAAAATCTTCCCATTAAGGGTTACAACATCAGAATAATAATACAATCCCAAGTTAAACTAACCTTAAACATCTGTGCGGAAATATAAACAATAAGTCTTAAGTAACATCAATTCTAATTACATCACATAAATAATCAGTCTTCATTACTTGTTAAGCTTGCCCTTGCCTTTACTAGTGGAGGGTTCGTCTGCTCTTTCGTTCTTAACTGCAATGTTATTGTTACGCAAGAGTGAGCACGATTGCCCACAAGTATAACAATATAACAATGAATAAAAACATGCGAGAGAAATAATAACTTCTAAAATAAAAGCTCAACTTTTAAATCAAGAATGAATAACAAGAATCAAAAGATTTCTGAGGGTCATAAGACCTTGAACTATGTCCTAGGTTATCAATGGTTATACTTGAAACCTTTAACAATCATAAGACTATGGACATTTCTACTCGTACTTAGGGGGGTCAGCCCTTAGTACCATACTATGCACAATATCTTAACGCTAACGCATAAGTAAATCCCTTTGCAGGGTTGTTCATCTCAGTTTGACATTCGAGTCCGCACCAAAGGAAGTTTGGTTTGGATAATTTAATAAGGGTTCTGAAATTTAGAACGTTCATCAACTATGGACTAGTCCAATCAATAAGGTTCACTGGTCTAACAAGGTTCAATAATATTGATATTAAAATTGAATAATAATCTCAAGAAGTATACAATAGAACAAATATTGTATAACAATTTCATATTTTGAAAGGATAATAAATCTTTAATATAACAATTCGAACTTGAATAATAGTAATGAGAATTTACTCAAGGTAAATAATAAACATGAACAATGATAACAAGTAGGGGTAGGAAACTTGCCTTGTGTGTAGATTACACTTTAATTAAACTCGTTCTTTGATTTAAATCCTACATATCATTTACATTCACAACTCTAGTTAATTATAATATAATTAACCATCATAAATTCATTCTTTTGTCTAAACTTTGGTTATGACTATACTTAGTCAAATATCACACTTATGGTCACATAATAACATTTAATGAATAATAAGCTACTTATGTATTTCATAATTCAATCCATATGCAATTATGTTATTTAATGTTAAGTATCTATTTTAATATCTCATTATACTTCTAGCACATCTCTATGTTCTTTAAATCAAGTTGTTATCACATTGCTAGACTTGAACATGTAAAACAATTCATTTCTTAACATTACGAGAGAGTGGTATTATACCACTTTTTGTATTTCCTGGTCTTCATTATTTGCATTTCATGGCACTACTGTATGGGACATAAAGCATGAGATCTGCATCATGCACATAAATGAATTGAGAATCATTATGCAATTCGTGAAAATTGCATAACACAGCAAAAAAAACTCCAATTAAATTTTACTACACGAATTTAATCATACCCACATTTTAGAATTTGTATATAAACATTACTCAATATCTATAGAATGATTTTAACCCATTAAAACACATAATTACAGAATTAAAATTTATAATTTTATTGTTCTTTGTGTTCTTGAAGATTTTGAACAAAAACATAAATTTTAACACTACGAATTTGTTATAACACCGAATTCGTTCATTTAAGGTTTGGTCTCTTCGTATCAACATGCATAATCAAAGAAGAGTGGGAATTTTATAAAAACATTTATGTTTAACACATTAAATTTACGTATAAGGGCGATATGGCCATAACCCAAACTCTGTAATTTTGAAGCAATCATATACGGTGTAATATAATGAAACTGATGATAGGGAATCATGCAATATATATATAAAACATGCTATACTACTCGAATTATTACATATATCCATATAACAACACAATTTCTCAATGACAAAGACTTTACAGGATGAATGAAAGCCATTTTTTATAAAAACTAAATGACGTGAAATAGAAATTGGGTTTGGAGAAATTATCCAGAGTATAATTTAGAAGAGATGATCACAAATGACTCTTTCACAACAACTTGTTGATTACACACTCCCAATTTCTATAAATCTCAAAATTTTATCTGACAATTTCTCAAACTCTTTCTCCCTCTCTATTTTCAGACTTAGAAAATGAATAGAAAAAGAGTACTTATAATAAAGGAAAAGAGAATCGACAACATCTTTGGTCGATTAATCCAAATGGGTAATCACTAGTAACTCTCACTAAGGCCATGTTTGGCTAGGCTTAATAGATTTCAAAATCATTTAATTTAATAAAGCTTTATCATATAGTTTAATTAATGTCACACTCTTTTCAGTAATAAAATCAATATTTTATTTAATTTACTTTAAATAAAATATAATAAATTCTCATAAATTCACATAGTCACATAAATAAATTTCTCATTAATAAATAATGTCAAATTATTAACTCTCTAATTAATAATTAAATTAATTAAAATACATTAGGCTTATTTAGTATTTCTTTTAATACAATAAGCTCAAATAATTACATATATCGAATAATAAAATTCTCTACATTAATTTAATAAATGTAACACCTATAATAAATGTAACACATATAATTAAATTAATCTACCACAATTTTATCAATTAATTATTTAATCTAATAATTAAACCATCGAAAATATTTATTTACTTCAATAAATATTAAAATTAAATTACAAAAATCTCGTTTGTCACATCTTACCCCCCTTAAAAGGATTCTGTCCCACGAATCACAACTCAATAATTTTGACCCGTTATATGTGAGATGGTAGCTTTGTCTTCGTCTGCATCAGTCTGCTGTTCTTTTCTCCTTAGGAATCTCAGAGTTTCAATGTCAGAAGACTCTACAGGTATATCAGTGGTTGACCCATGGGGTTCTTCTGTCATTCGAGCCTTTAGCTTCCTCTTGCCCTTGCTTTTTCTGACAAGGGCAGAGGGTTCTTCCTTATTAGTTTCTTCTTCATCTTCTTCAGTCTCCTTGACCACATACATATTTCTCGGAATTCCTGACTCTTTTGCATCAACAGTCCTACCACTAGACTCAGACATCATACACACATTCTCTGCTGGATTCCTTTTCCAGTTCTTGAACAGTTGTTGGGTCATTCGTCTGTTCGGATTGATTGATTCTCCTTTATCATCCCCTATCTTATCACCCAAAGCAGACTATAGGATGATACTGATGAATCGCCCGTAGAGCATCTTTCCAGAGCTCTTTGATTTCTTCGAGCTGAGAATCCACTTCCCAATACATTCAAGCACCAGGGCTCCATAGTTAAGTTGTATCCCATAACCGATGGCTGTCATGAGCTTGAGCTGCACTTCGTTTACAAAATCGTGGCCTGAGCTCTTACAACATATGCATTTTCCAACAATGTCTGCCAGAAATTCATACCTCTGAGGAAACTCTTTCTTTTTGTATCCTTTGACAGTGGGGAATTTCTTGTTATGCATCCTTTTAAGTCCTTCATGGAAATTGATGCCATCTACAAAAGAAAACCCTTTAGATTTGAAACCTAGGGCTAGGTTGATGTCCTCAGCCTTGAGCTTGATTTCCATGTCCTTGACCCTCGTCGTAATGACTTCATTCCCGAACGCCCCATTCTTGTAGAATTCTTTTATTAGCTTCGGGTAGATTTATGTACTTGTACCAGAGCTTCTTTAAGACCAGCCTTCTTTATCAGAGACAGAGTTTTGAGAAATTTGGGGTTAGCTGTCTTGAACTCATCGAAGTAGAGTCTGTAACCAGAGATGAAGTTTGAAGCAACCATTGATTCATTTGCACTGTGTGTGATTGTTTTGAGCTTTTCTGAAAGTTAGGGTTTCTGCTTGTAGAGAGAAAGAGAGAGATGAGCCTTTTTGAACTTCTGATTTCAAAAAAGGTGTTTTCTAACTATATTTATAACTTCCCTCTCTCTATTTTGCTTAGTGGGGCAGGTGTCGAATTCTGCTTGGCTCTACGAATTTGAATGAGGAGGATTGTCCTGATTTGCCCTTAGCTCCTTCTGAGCTAATGTGTCCTTAGGGAGGACTACGATCGTTGAGGTAGCCTTATGATTGTAGAGTCTTCTCTACATTCGTCGAGTCTGCTCAAAGAATCGTCGAGTCTCGAATCGCAATCGTCGAATCAAATCGCGATCGTCGTGTTCGCCAAAAATCGTCGTGTCTGCTTAACAATTGCCGAGTCTGAACTGCGATCGTCGAGTCTACCCGGGTCCTTGTGATGGACTTTTGACTCAGCTTTCTTCTCGGTTTAAGGTAGCTCAGGAAGGGCTAACCTCATAGAATGAATCAAGGGTCAGGTTTGTTCCTGAGGCGCTTATCAGAGAGATTGCTTGGTTTTGAACTTTATCATCACAGGATACTCCTTTGTTTTGTTGATGGAGCTCTGCCATCGTTGAGTCTGCACTTCTATCGTGGTCTTTCATGTCACTGCAGCTCTACGATCATGGACTTCCCTTGATCATGTCTACGATTTCAAACATAGTCTTTATAGCTGTATGGTTAGCACAAACTAGAGCATATATTTCATGGTTGTAAATTAAGCATGACTAGCTCACTTATTAACTTGTTAAACCTGGATTCATCTAGAGGCTTTGTAAAGACATCAGCACGTTGATTTTCAGTAGGGATATATTGTAAAGACATGGTTCCATTTTTCACATCATCCCTAATGAAATGATACCTTATTTCAATATGCTTAGTCCTAGAATGCATGACATGATTATGAGTTATTGCTATGGCACTTGTGTTATCATAGTGAACATGTATGGATTTGAATTCAAATCCATAGTCTGCTAGCTGATTTTTCATCCATAGTATCTGAGCACAACAGCTTCCAGTTGTTGCCTCCTTTTTAGTCTTACAAAAAGGACTCTAACTCATGCAAGCATACATGGGTCAACAAGTAGTACAGAGTAAGAACAGTATCGATTCACGTAGAAAAGTTTTAAAATTTAATTATCATACACCAATTGAATCACTATTTTTTATATGTTTAAACGAATAATTTACAATTATGCTTAACCTGTATTCAATTACTGAATAAAACACAAGACTAATTTAATGAAATCTAATTTTGAAAGAATGGGATTCTAACTTCATTTCATATTTCATCTAAACATTGCCATCATGCACAATAATTCATTTATTATAAAAAGTTAGCCAAGAGAAAAAATATAGACATAATCATTTTCAATGAATTATGACCTGTTTACATAACATCCACATTGCGATATAAATCATATAATCGACAATAATGCCAAAGTCACTATATTCCTATATGAAATTGCAGCAATATTGAATTGAAGCACAAACTCTTATATTACTTCACACGGTGAAACATTATATTTCTATCTGGTCCACAAAATATAAAGCTAAACATTTCAGCCTCATAAACGCATGCTATCATGATTACAACCATACTCACATGTCATTTTTCAATTCCATATAAGCATATATGACGAACGGTGATCAAACATTCATGAAATTCAATCAATCATGACAGAAATCCAAATGATAAACGAGCGATCAAGCAATCAGACAATTAATCATAGATTACATATCAAATTGGGCGTGGGCACGCTACTCCAGTAGCAGACGCTTGATTATTAAAATTGTCTTGAGGCGTCATGAGGTGTATTTCCGTCTCTCACCACTGTCATGCGCGCCGCCGAGAATTGCTTTGGTAAGCAACCACAGTGAAACAACCCGGGTCAAATCCCGAGTCCGGAACAAATCTCGGGTCAAATCCCAAGTCTGAATCGAATCAAATTCATCCAAATAAGGCCTCAAACCACTGGCCCAATAGTATCTTCTTGGGTCATCTAGCCCACCACAGGCTCCCAAAAGGTCATGACTTGAAGGTACTATTGGTAGTTACTTAATTCTTTATATACAGACAAATTTTCCCCCTATCTTTTGATGTGGGACAGGGGTGTTACAAACTCCCCCACTTAAATTTCTGGCATCCCCGTCAGAACCGATCACACACACAGCCCAAAGATCTTTGCCTCTCTAGCCATTGTGGGATAATACCAACTGGCTTCGTGTCCCCACCTTCGGACCTCCATCTCTCCATTGTGGGATAATACCACCAGCCTTCGTGTCCCCATCTATGGCAACTCGATCGGATGACCCGACCCGAGCTTTCGAGTGTCGGCTCTGATACCATATGAAACAACCCGGGTCAAATCCCGAGTCCGGAACAAATCTCCGGTCAAATCCCAAGTCCGAATCGAATCAAATTCATCCAAATAAGGCCTCAAACCACTGGCCCAATAGTATCTTATTGGGTCATCTAGCCCACCACAGGCTCCCAAAAGGTCATGACTTGAAGGTACTATTGGTAGTTACTTAATTCCTTATATACAGACAAATTTTCCCCCTATCTTTTGATGTGGGACTGGGTTATTCTGATGGTACATTACTTACATCTTTTGCACACGACTATCTCATCATTGCTGCTTGTTATTTGTCCTTCACAATCACTCAGTTCCTTGTTAACACATTCTGTTTACCACGCCTTTATTAGGTCCATACTACGGTGTCAACGCCACATCATGCCATATCCTGCATTTCCATACCAGAGGAGTTCTACTCAAGTAATGCAAAATAAACACAAAATGCAATTAAAAATATACTAAAATCCACTGTAGATGAACATAATTCTTGTGAATTGATATTAAGTAAGTAGGTATAAAACCTACTTATCAAATACCCCCAAACTTGAACTAATTCTTGCCCTCAAGCAATGTATACTACATTAAACACGGAAAATGTAACTACATGCTATGCAACTAGATTACGATGCAAATGAGTCCCACATTTTTCCAACCAAGATAGAACTCCAATCCAATATGCCTTAGCGTATTATCCAGATTCAATAATAAAACTTCAAACTGAGCTATAGACATAATATCATACACTCAATTACCCCATACATGCTATAAAGATGTTATGTGTGTGTGTTGTGTTCACGAAAACTTTATTAAAGCACATAATACACATGCTAAACTACTCAAAACAGAAAATTGCAGTCTAAATCAAGATTCATGTATACTAATGCAACAAAGACTACTGTAACATATCAATACAAACTAAGGTTCAACAATGGGTTTAAACTGCTTTTTTTTACTCACGAGGGCGATTTTCGCTCTTTTCCGTGATGTTTATTGCTATTTTTTCACATGGTTGTGTAATGCCTCATTCCATTAGGCTACAGTATTACCCCATAGTGAGATTTCAACTAACGACTCCCAGACCATAAAAGACCTTAGGGCGCTAGGTGTAAAGACAATCCTCTCGGGCGTACTTGCTCAAGTAACAAAGGCCCCGAAACAAGACTAACCATGGTAGTTTAATTTATTTTTTTATTTTTTTAAATATAATAATAATAAGCATACCCATGTTTTCCCAAAGCTTGATTATCAATGTTTTCATAGTTAAAGTACATTATCTACACAAATCTTTTTTTAAAACCATATTTGTGAACCCTTATGCCTATAAGTATTTGTGAACACATCAGTGCAAATCGAATGCATCTAACAACACTATGGATTACATCATGTAAAATGTTATATCTAAGCTTATGTTATCCATTAAACTAAACAATCCTTCAACATTCAAATTCATAATTGGCTAGACATAGATTCCACGTAGCTAGAAATGCGAGATATACAACTAAACATATAATGCAACTAACATACTAACACATATCATCATGACAAAACAGAAAATACAATATGCAAAATTAAAATTTAAACTAAAATGCAAACACTACATGCAACTACCTACTACCCAATACCCCTAAACTTCAAATATTTAGTGTCCCAATGAATGAAGGTATAAGGTTATAAGAACTCCCCTACTGATCAGCTGCACCATACTCTTCGGGTGGTGATTCCGGTGGTGGAAATTGCACGGTTGTCCCGAATTGTGGCCACTCGAGTATAGTACCCTACTGTGCAAACGCCTCTGCTAGCGACCTTGTCAACCCCGTAGCGAACGCTGCAAAGTTATAATACATAGCATCGACCTTCCGCTCCAACCTTCGGAGATGACGGTCACCATGGACAACAGTGGCTTGTGTTGACATTCCTGCTTCAGTTTCCTGCGTAGACTGTGTTGGAGGCACTAAGGATACGGGTTGAAGGATGAAGCCTTTTCCCCTCGGGTGTGGTGCACCTCCTGCCCAATCCTCGAATTTGGCAATTGTCGCATGAGTGATATCTTGGCTAGGCATTTGCATCTGTTCATCATCCCACTGGACTCCTTGTTGCGCACACAGACTCGCAATAATAGAGGCATTTGGGATACTCCCCGTAGTGCCCCCCCTCATGTAACGTAACATGCTCCAATTAATGAGATAGCGCACATCGATTTATTTGCTTGTGACTATTCCACACAATATGATAGCCCTCTCAGTTGTGATTTCATGCTGATGTATTGAAGGCACAAGCTTCGCACATATGAACAAATTCCAAGCCTTTGCATAGCGATTCAGGGCTGAGACTAGGAACGTGCGCGAGTGATTCGTTCCTGCCCTACAAGTCCATTACGTTCCTGGAATGCACAAGTCAGTGATAACTTCATCCAAATCCATCTCAAAACAGGCAGACTCGACCCAATTATCATTCCCAGTCGGTGGATTGTCGATTATTCTGAAAGCTGCCCTGATTAATTGAGGGCGGTAATCAACATGAACTCCTCGCACCATTGACAAACCACTCGTAGTATCTATAGCATTAGCATAAAATTCTCGGACAATACCCATAGGAGCAGGCATAGGGGTTGCACAAAATCCTCCCTATCCTCTTTCTCGAATCATATTCCACAGTTGCCCATCCTTCTTCTCAAGCTTGAAGCCTCGTTCCTTCACAAAGGTCTTTGACACTATTCTATAGTATTCCGTTTGTGCCTCCAGACTGAGAAATTTTGTATGATCCACAATATCCTCATCTTAACTACTGGAAGAAGAGGATGATGATGGAGTGACAGAACGTGCACGCTTAGGACCCATTGGAAATTGTTGTTGAAGAAGAAAATTTGTTTGATACAATTATGAGTAATGTAATCGTTGCACAGAGAACCCCCAAACGTATGGTGTACAAACCCACTGAAACCTTGTTTTATCAATTTAGATGTTGAACGTGGGTAGGAGAACCAATGCGATAATCAAGAAGTGGAGATGAGACGTTACACCGTCAATTTGGAACGATTTTGGAAAAGAAGAGTCGTGCGTGTCTTGGAGAAGAATAAAATACGCTCTTTTTGTGATTTGAAATAATGGCTGATATGGGGTAAGACACATTTTTAAATTTAAAAAATTTTCCAAGTCCGGTGTCAAGTCTTGCGTAGCGTGGTTTACGAATAGGGAAATGGCGCGGTAAGCGCGACTTTAGCGCTTGGACGCTCTTGACTCTAGGGCTGCGCGCGCGTGTCTCAATGCTTTCTTGGCCCTACCACCAGCGACCTCAGATTCTCTTGACCGCCATCTTGCATCATCAATACATCAAAGCAGCAATGAATCTATTCCAATACACATATTCAATCAACAACTATCATTATTAGATATCATGCATCCAAAATCAAAACATGAATTGATGAATATGCATACATGACTATCCTTACACAATACTTTCTCTACTAGTCCTATATCTCATCATACGCTTAGTCAGTTCTCATAATACTAATTTAACACAACGTATACTATGAATACTAACAGGAACATGAAACTAAATATACTTTACCAGAATTAAACAAGAGTTAAGGATAGAACTAATGGGTTGCCTCCCATCAAGCGCTATGTTATAGTCAATTAGCTTGATTATCTTTGAGTACTTCTCATGTTGAAGAAAGAATTGAGGTTACTTTTTGTCTGTCAACCTCACCACCAAAATAATGCTTCAGCCTCTGTCCATTCACTTTAAACGGCTTGTCCGGGAACTTATCGAACACTTCTACTGCACCATATAGGAAAATTGTCTTCACTGTGAATGGCCCTGACCACCTTGATTTAAGCTTCCCAGGAAAAAGTTTAAGTCTGGAATTGAATAGCAAAACTCTTTGTCCCGGCTCAAATATTCTCTTTATGATCTTTCGATCATGCCATTTCTTCACCTTTTCCTTGTATAGCTTGGAGTTTTCATATGCCTGTAGTCTGAATTCCTCGAACTCATTGAGTTGGGTTAGGCATTTCTCTCATGCAACCTTCAAATCAAAATTAAGCTTCCGAATTGCCCAATATGCCTTATGCTCAAGCTCCATAGGAAGGGGACATGCTTTGCCATAAACTAGCTAAAAAGGTGACATGCCCAATGGTGTTTTAAACGCAGTCCTATATGCCCAAACAGCGTCATCAAGTTTCAAGGACCAATCCTTTCTTGACGGATTCACAATTTTCTCCAAAATTCTTTTGACCTCACGATTGGAAACTTCGGCTTGGCCATTGGTTTGAGGATGATAAGTTGTAGCAATGCGATGGTTCACCCCATACTTAGCCAACAAAGCTATGAACTGCCTATTACAAAAATGACTGCCCTCATCAGTAATGATAGCTCTTGGAGTTCCAAACCTTGTGAAAATACTCTTTTGTAAAAATCTTAGGACCACTTTGGCATCATTTGTTGGAAGATCTGCCACTTCTACCCACTTTGACACATAATCAACTGCTAACAAGATGTACAGTTTTCCGCATGAAGAAACGAAAGGGCCCATGAAGTCTATCCCCCAAACATCAAATATTTCCACCTCGAGGATAGTGTTCAATGGCATTTCATTCCTTTTCGAAATGTTCCCGACTCTTTGACATCTTTCACATCTTTGTACGAAGCTGTAAGCATCCTTGAAAATTATCAGCCAATAAAATCCTACTTGTAACACTCTAGCCGTTGTTCGCTCTCCACCATAGTGACCGCCATATAAAGAAGCATGGCAATCCTGCAAAATCTCTTCAGTCTCACTATATGGGATACATCTCCTTATCATCTGATCAGCGCATTGCTTAAACAAATATTATTCATCCCATATAATCCACTTCACATCAGTCAAGAATTTCTTCTTTTGATAGCCAACCAAGTCAGGAGGTAACATCTTACTCACCAAGTAGTTTGCATAATCTGCAAACCATGGCACTTCCCCTTGCACCACAAATAACTACTCATCTGGAAAGGATTCATTAATCATAACCTTGTTATCTGCCTCCCTTCCCAGATTTTCCAGTCGAGATAAGTGGTCCGCCACTTGGTTCTCAGTTCCCTTTCTGTCCTTGATCTCCAAATCAAATTCTTGCAATATTAGTATCCATCTGATCAACTGAGGCTTTGCATATTTCTTTGCAACTAAATGTCCAATTGTCGCATGATCTGTGTACATTATCACCCTTGTACAAATCAGATATGATCTAAACTTATCAAAAGCATACACAACTGCTAGTAATTCCTTCTCTGTGGTGGTGTAGTTCAACTGTGCATCAGTAAGGGTCTTGTTCGCATAGTATATCACATTAAAAATCTTTTCCTTCCGCTGACCCAAAACAGCCCCCACAGCAAAATCACAGGCATCACACTTCAATTTGAATGGTATGTCCCAATCCGGTGCTATAATTACTGGTGCTGAAGTTAACCTCCCTTCAAATGCTCAAATGCAGACATGCAATCCTCCTCAAACTTGAACTGTGCATTCTTCTCTAATAAACTGCAAAGTGGTTTAGTTATCTTGGAGAAGTCTTTAATAAATCTGCGGTAAAAGCCTGTATGTGCAAGAAAACTTCGAACACCTTTCACTAAAGTTGGTGGTGGCAAGTTCTCAATGGTTTCTAATTTAGCTCTGTCCACCTCAAGTCCCTTCTTCGATACCTTATGGCCCAGAATTATGCCTTCTTGTACTATAGAATGGCACTTTTCCCAAATTAATACCAAGTTTGTCTCAACACATCCGCTCAGAACTATGACCAAATTTTCCAGACATAGATCAAATGAATCCCCAAATACTGAAAAATTATCCATAAATACCTCCATATTTTACTCCACCATATCTGAAAAGATAGCCATCATAAACCTCTAAAAAGTTGTTGGGCATTACAAAGACCAAAAGACATCCTCATGAAAGCAAAAGTACCATATAGATATTTAAAGGTTGTCTTTTCTTGGTCATCTGGAGCTATAACCATCTGATTGTAGCCTGAATACCCGTCTAGAAGACAATAGAACTCATGCCCCACTAGTCTATCCAATATTTGATCGATAAATGGCAGTGGAAAGAGTGATCTTTCCTTGTAGCTTTGTTAAGCCTGTGATAATCCATGCTGACTCTCCACCCCACCACTATTTTTGTTGGAATCAACTCATTGTTCTCATTGGAAATCACAGTCATACCACCTTTCTTCGGTACACACTTTACCAGGTTCACCCATGAACTATCTGAAATTGGATATATAATACCTGCATCTAGCCATTTCAACACTTCCTTCTTTACTACTTCCTTCATGATCATATTAAGTCTTCTTAATTTGATGTTCCACTGAAGGCTTGCTATCAGCTTCCTGCAGAATCTTATGCATGCAAAAAGATGGGTTGATCCCTTTTATATCTGATATAGTCCATCCAATAGATGACTTGAACTCTCTAAGAACTCTTAGCAATTTTTCAAAAAGATGTTAGTGCAGAAGAGATAATCACAGGTAATTTTGAATTTTCATTTAAAAATGCATACC
Organism: Panax ginseng; assembly: GCA_020205605.1. Taxonomy (NCBI): domain Eukaryota; kingdom Viridiplantae; phylum Streptophyta; class Magnoliopsida; order Apiales; family Araliaceae; genus Panax; species Panax ginseng. Next base: position 37,373,919 of record CM035147.1, read on the forward strand.
TCAAATGATCAGGAAGTGGTTTCAATTCAAGTTTTGGAGGTGTCTCAAGAGATGGTTTCAATTTTACTGACGATTCTCCAACTTTCTTTAATGGCTCAACAGGAATCTTGAATTTTTTGAATTGTGGAGTTTTATCAAGGAAATGCACAAGTTCTTCAAATTCCTCATCATCTAATTCTGAATTTCCAATAGCACTTCTCAATGGTTCATAATCCACCAAATTCTCTGCTTCATCATTTAGTACTTTGTCCACCAAATCAAACCTTGAAGCATTCATCTTCACCTGTAGGATATTTCATTAACTTGAAGACGTTGAAAGTAACTTCCTAATCATGAACACGCATTGTAAGTTCCCCTTTTTGAATGTCTATCAAGGTTCTTCCTGTTGCTAGGAATGGTCTTCCAAGTATGATTTGTATACTTTTATCTTCCTCATAATCTAGAATGATGAAATCAGCTGGAAAGATGAATTTATCTACTTTTACCAAAACATCTTCAACAATTCCCCGTGGATAAGTGATCGACCTGTCAACTAACTATAATGAAATATTTGTCACCCTTGGAGACGGCAATCCCAACTGATTGAATACTGACAAGGGCATCAAATTGATACTAGCTCCAAGATCACAGAACCATTTACGAAAGCTCATCTTTCCAATTGTGCATGGTATTGTGAAACTGCCCGCATCTTTTAACTTTGGAGGTAATTTGCGTTGAAGCACTGCATTACATTCCTCTGTCAAGGCCACTGTTTCAAATTCTTCTAATCTCTTCTTACTTGACAAGATACCCATCATAAATTTTGCATAACTAGGCATCTGTTCCAATGCCTCAGTGAAAGGTATGTTAATCTGCAGATTTTTGAATACCTCTAAGAACTTACTAAACTTCATGTCTTCCCTCTACTTATGCAATATCTATGGATACGGAACAAGAGGATGAACTATTGATATTTTATTCACGGGCTTCTCAAATGAACCTTCTTTACTCTTCTCTTCTTGCTGCTTTCCAGAATCTTCCTTATCAATTTTCTCCTCAGACAAGATTTCTCGATCGCGCGGCAGCGCGTCTTCCCTTTGTAAAAGTGGCGTGGGCACGCCATGCTAATTTTCTGCAACCTATTTTCCAGACCTAAGTGTAATCGCTTGACGTTGTTCCTTCCCTTCCCTTCTTGGATTTTCCTCTGTAGTACTTGGCAATGAACCCTGTGGTCTGTTATTAAGCATGTTCTTCATCAGACATATTTGAGTTTCCAGATTTTTAATAGCCATTTCTTGGCTTTTAATCATTACTTCTGTATTTGCCATGTACTTCATCATCATTTCCTCCATCTCTGACTTCTTTTCTTGCGGAGGTGTTGGTGGTGTATGATGTTGTTGAGAAAATCCAGGTGGATGCGGTGGTCTTGGTGCAAACTATTGCTAAGCTGACTGTGACTGAGATTGGTTATGTGGTTGAAACTGACTTTGTTGATTTCTTTGATCATTTGACCAACCGAAATTTGGATGCCTGCGGTTGTTGGCACTATATGTGTTCTGAAATTGACCTTGATCCTTCCTATAGTTGCTCATATATTGCATGACTCAACCGATAAAGACACTGTCCGCTGTATGATGTGACCTCGCATATAACTCACACACAAATGCAACTGTCTTCGCCTTGGTATTTATCAATGAGTCAATCTTCTTTGTCTTCACCTTGGTATTGGTTCTTGGATAAATTAATTCTTGAACTTGTTTTATTGAATTCTTATATCATTGTCATCATCCTTATGTTTATATTATGTTGAAAGTCATCTGTTGCCTGTTGTGCATAGTTAGACCTCGTATGATTATGACCAGGGATTATTCAGTATAATTATGACCGTAATGTTACAAATAATGTGGTAAAAGTCCTCATTGGCCCGTAGTGCATTGATGGACAGTTGTCGGCATGATCATGACCATTAATGAATACACAAATATTCTTGGCCCCTAGTGCATGGATAATTGTGGTCGTGATACTAAAGAATATCCTTGGCCGTAGTGTAGGGGTGATTCGATGATGTGGATTATTTATTAAGCTGAGTCCTAGCGATAAAAGTGATGAAAAACCTTTTAAATCATAAAAGATAGTAGATTTTATTCTCTACTTGACTCTTTTAATGGATTGCTTGTTCCGCTGCAGTTAAAGTTGATGTTTGTTATATTTTATCAGTTTAACACTGTTGAAGGCTAATGATAATTTATTCCGCATTATCTTAGTCATAATATTTCTTACTAGGCTAGTTGAGCTCAACCCTTTTGCTTTCATTGTTCTCTTTAGGAAATAAGAACGTAGCAGGGACTAGTCGGGGAACGGAGTGACGGTCCAGAGGATAGCATTAGTAGTCCTCACTATTCTGTGAAATAGTGTGTTAATAAATGTATTGAGGACTTATTTTGAGTGTAGATATTGTCTAGATGACAATATTTGTATTAAAACTCTCAGCATATATTTTGTCGTATTTTACACGACTGTTGTATAATTAGTTTGTATTTGTATTTAGTACCATGTATTTGGCGACTCAGAATAGGTGATGTATACCTATTTTGGGGGCGTCACATGAAAGACTGTGACACCCCCAAATCCTGGTACTTCATTTCCTCAAGTTTTGGTGTTCACTTAATCAAAACATTCATTTTTAACTACCCAATTAGAATAAAATTGAATAATAAAAACCTGCCCATACAGGATTAACCTTTAATAAAAATCTCCCAGGTTATCTAACCTTTAATAATTATTCAAATGCGGAAAACATTACATAACTTCTTTAAAAATAAAGTCTAAGATCAGCATAATAAAAGTCTAACATCTTAATAAAAGTAAAAATTACAAGTTTTCATCACTTGTACATTTTTCCTTTCTCTTCTGTAGACGAAGGTTCACCTACCTTCTCTTCTTTAGTCAATGCAATGAGTTTATAAATATGCAAGAGTGAGCAAAACAATTGCTCACTAGATATAATATGGAATCAACAGAGTATAACAATAATAATCGTTTAAAATAGGCTCATCAAAAGTGAATAGTACTCTATCAATAATAATCGAAATCAAATCCCAAAATATGGAAAATATACATCACTCGAGGGTCGTAAGACCATGAACTACGCCCACGAGTTGCAAGTAATCATTCAACTCCAACTTTAATAAATATAAGACTATATGGACCTCGTATTTGGGGGATCTGCCGTTAAGTACAATGTATTGTGCACAAACATTTTAACGCTATGCGTAAGTTAACCCCTAATCATAACAATAGGGTTGTTCATCTCAGTATTTAGAGTACAAGTCCGCACCAAAGGAAGTTTGGTTTGGATAAGCTTTCAAGGTTATTTGGAATTCAACGAACATCAACTAAGGAGTAGTTGAATAAAACCAATAACACTATACTATAGAATAATCGTGATTGAATCAATCATAGTAAACTAAAGTCATGCTTTAGGAATAATCTAGTAGCATATAATTTGAATAATTATAGCATACCTTGCTTGAAAAATACTAAGCCAAGGTTAATTAGGATTGCATACTAAGCATGCATAACAATTTGAACAATAGAAATGTTCGACATTAGTATATATAGTTGTGCATGCTAAACAACAAGTTAAATACAAGAATAACTTGCTCTAGAATAACTTACATCATTATATTGTAATCGAATTGAAAACAGTAATTGAATTAACAAGATAATAGATTAGAAAACTTGCCTTGTTCGTAGATTAAATCGAACAATTCAAATCACAATATCCTATATACATATGTCATCATGACATAGTTAGTCATTATAGTCCTATATACATTCATCATGTAGGTTTGATTATTTAATCACATAATCAAATTATAACACAAGTTAATCCTTAATAACATAATTATTCATAGTATAAAAATACTAAAATCAATATTTTATATTCCTACTATAATCACATAGTGTTTCTTAAAATTTCGTGTACAAAAAGTACAATCGTCGTAACGATTCGCTAACTCGGCGCGCACATGCTCACGATTTACATGTGGGTGTCAGCTACCACTTGCTAGGAGACTGTGTTGTTGCGGTGCGGTAAATACACTCTGTTGCCACAAGGATGTGGCGATAATGAAGGACGCCACTAATGTTCATGGGCCTCATGCAAGGATGCAGCTAGCGAGTTTGTTGTGGCACTTGACAATAAAGACAAGAAAAGCCAATTTTGGCCTACAAGCTCGTTTCTAATAGACTAATTGACATGCAATTCATACAAAACTTCATGTAAACATAATTCAAGAACTCCTAACATGTTTCTACCCATACAACAACATAAACAACTAATTTAAAACATCCAATTTCACTGTTTTTGATAAAAACTCCATTTTTGATGTTTTCAATGAAAATCAAAACTGTGATTTTGTTTTTCAACTAAAACAGTAAATTCAAAATATCATAGTTATGATTATACATACTCTATCAAATTCAATAGTCAATTTATCAATTTAATAACTAATAAAACCTTAATTTTTACTTTAAACTAAGCCATATTCATATATATTCATATAAACACTGTAATATGGTTTTCCTCACAATTACATACATACATGACTTAATTTCCCTATAATCATATATAAAGTCCTGAACAACCTTTTACAAACAATTATCATACAAAGTTATATATATCAACAATTCATATTGTTAAAATTATTTTACAGAGACTTTTTGGAAGAAGAAGAAAACTAAACTTTTAAAGAAAAAGATTAAGCTCCTACCTTTGATTAAGAAGATGATACCCTTCCCTTTTGATCAAGAACCTTCTTTTCCCAATTCCTTTATCAAAACTTTTTAGGATTTCTCTCAATTATCTCTAGAGTTTTCTTCTTCTCTCCCTTTTTCTTCTTCTTATATTTTCTTTCTCTAGTCTAAAATACGTACTAGGATTATAATGTATAAGATATAATATATATTAAATATATAATATAAATATAGATATAATGATATCAGTTATGGAAGTTTTGAAAATCAAAAGTCATAAGGCTTGTTTGGCTAAGCTAATAAAAATATAATCAATTAATCATTATGCCTTGTTTGGTAAAACACAATTAGATAAAAAACTTAATAAGCATTAGGCCTTATTTGGCAAAACTAAATTAAACTCCCTTAATTTATTTTAGTAACTCCTTTATAACAAGGTTATTTGTCACACATTAATTTAATTAAATTAATTCTAAAAATAATTTATTAAATCACTTTAACACATAAATCATTATCTCATAATTATAATTTCCTTTTTTTATTCAACCAACTAACACTTTATTTTAATCACAAATTCCAATTAAAATATTATAATTCATTTAATCATTATTAGCTCTCTAACTTAATTATTAAATTAAATTAGTATATAACGTCATAACAATTAATTTTCTTAGCTCCTTAATTATTTATTCAACAAATAAATAACTAAACCACATCAACTCAAATTGAATAATTATTTATTCAACAATAAACATATCCAATTGTATATTTATATAAATCAATAAATATTTAATATTTAATATTTAATTATTTAATTAGCAAATAATTAACTAAACCACATCAACTCAAATTGAACAATTATTTATTCAACAATAAACCTATCCATTAAATATTTGTATAAATCAATAAATATTTAACATTATAATTTAAAATTCTGGAATGTTACAAAGACCTTGGATTCCATGTGAGCAGCAAAGGAAATGAATATTATGATGGCTTCTAGTCTGACAATAGGTGCAAATGTCTCATCGTAGTCAATGTCGTCTTCCTAAGAGTAGCCCTTGGCCACTAGTCTTGCCTTATTCCTGGTTATTACTCCATCTTCATCCATCTTGTTTCTGAAGAACCACTTGGTTCCAATGACAGGATGACTTTTTGGTCTTGGTACCAATCTCCATACTTTGGTTCTTTCAAACTGATTAAGTTCTTACTCCATGGCTTCTATCCAGCTGGAGTCTTCCATAGCATCCTCTATCTTCTTAGGCTCCATTTGTGACAGGAAGTTTAGATAAAAACATTCATTTTGGGTGGCAGCTCTTATTTTGATTCTTGCACTCGGATCTCCAATGATTAAGTCTTGAGTGTGATCTCTTTCCCATCTATTTCCTGTTGGGACATCTGTCTTGATGCCTTCTTGTCTGAGGTCTTCAAGATCTATTTCTGCTTCTTGGTGTGTAGGTTCGTTGTCTTCCATAGGTCTCTCTACGATCTCATTTCCTTGCTCAACGATTTCACTATCTGGAACTACGATCGTAGTGTTGAGCTCGACGACCTCGTTCGTAGTGTTTGAACTATCGGTCATAGTGTCTTGAAGCACTGTTTTGTCTAAGTCTGTCTCATCAAAGATGATGTGAATCGAGACTTCAATACTCAGTGTCTTCTTGTTGAACACTCTGTAGGCCTTACTGTCTGTGGCATATCCATGAAAGATTTCTTCGTCTGACTTGGGTTAAAACTTTGTCAAATACTACTTACCATTGTTGAGAATGTAGCATACACAGCCGAATACATGAAAGTAGTTGACACTAGGCTTTCTTCCTTTCCACAGTTCCTAGGGAGTCTTCTTAATCGTAGAGTGTATGAGTGATCTGCTCGAAAAGTGCGATGCGGTGTTGATAGTTTACGCCCGTAAGTATTCAAAGCGTATGGGTTCTTTGCTAGTAGAGTTCTTCCAGCCTCTATCAACATCCTGTTCTTTCTCTCAGCTACTCCATTTTATTGAGGAGTTCGTGGAGCTGAGAAGTTATGACTGATGCCATTGTCTGTGCAGAACTGGTCAATTTTTGAGAATTCAAATTCTCTGCCATGATCACTCCTTATAGCCTTGATATTCTCCCTTTTCTTATTCATCACTAGTCTAAACATCTTGATAAGTTGGGAGCTTGTTTCATCCTTTGAGGTTAGAAAGAACACCCATGTGAATCTGGTGTAGTCGTCGAATATGACCAGTGAGTATCTTTTCCTTTCGAGACTCGTTGTTGGAATTATCCCAAATAGATCCATGTGGAGCAACTGCAGGGGTTTGTCAATTGAGTTGGCAGGTTTGCTCTTTAATGAGCTTCTGGTCTACTTTCCAAGCTGACAGGCATTGCACGACCTTTCTTTAACAAAGCTGAACTTGGGTAAGCCTGCAACTAGATCTTTTGAGGCTAGTTTGGACATGCTCTTGAAGTTGAGATAAGACAGTCTTCGATGCCATAACCAGTTCGTTTCTTCAGATGCTTTAGCCAGAAAACATATTGTCTCGTCTGAGCTTAGTTGTCCAAGATTTATTGTGTAGACATTTCCTTCTCTTGTTCCGGTTAGCTTTAAATCAGATGTCTTCAGGTCTCTGACTTGACATTGATTGTTGAGGAATGTTACTTGATGTCCCTTGTCGCAGAGTTGGCTAATGCTCAGAAGATTGTGTCGTAGTCCTTCCACATAGGCCACTCTACTGAAGGACACTGCACTATTTCCAGCTGAGCTATATCCTTTTGTCTTGCCAGAGTCGTTGTCTCCAAAGATGACTGAGGAACCTTCCTTCTCTATGTAGTTAGACAGAAGGGCTTTGTTCCCAATCATGTGCCTTGAGCATTCATTGTCTAGATACCAGGTTGTGATCGTGGAGCTCTTTTCTTGTGGTAACATTAAACTTTTATTTTGGTACCCATACTTGCTTGGGTCCTACTTTGTTAGTACCCTTGGGAACCCAAATCTTCTTGATTTTTGGTCTCACATGCATGGAATTATAATAGTATTTTGCAGCCTTGTGACCAACTTTATTGCACACAAAACATATAATATGATGCATGCTTGTGAGTGTCTGAGAATTCTTCCTCCATTTGGACTTTTGTGGATCTTTAGTCATCCTTCTTTTAAACTGATTTTCCTTCTTCCATGTGTCCTGGTGTTTCATGATTTGTGAGGAGTGTAACTTACCTCTACTGTACCTTCCCAATTGGTTCGTAGAGATGGTCTTACTCGACTCTACGATCCTTCGAGGTTGGTGAGTAGTGGGTTACTTACTCTTCTTTTCTCGAACCCAAAGCGATGAGATCCCTTACTCCTTGGAATATGGATTGAATCAGTAGAGCAGGGTTTGATTGACTCATATTTCTGTGAGGATTTCACAAATATAATGCATCAACTAAAACTTGAAGCATTACTAGTGCTAGTTTCCTTTACCTTCTCCACACATGGCTCTGAGGTAGATTCCCCAATGCCTAAACCTGTTATGTCAAAGACACTTCTCTGGCTACAGATCAGGGAGTCCATGGATGAAGAGGATTTATTCCATATAAAGATTGTCTTTTCTAGTTACTCAATTTTAGAGGTCAGACTTGACTCTCTTTGTGCATTGAGCTCGTTGGTCTGTTTTAAGAGTTTATTCTCAGCTTCAAACTTGGAGAGAGAGTCAGTACTTAGAAGGGTTGTTTTTAGTTCTTCTTGAACTTTCTCTTTCTCCTTTTGAAGAAGTGAATAGTCCTTAGACAGAACTCTAAACCATTTCATGTATTGATGCAGATCAGATGGTATGCCAGGCATTGTAGTTCTTAAATCATCAATGTCTATATTAGGAGAGTTGAAGTCAAATACCTCATCTATAGTTACTTCATGTATGTTGGAGTTCTATTTGTCCTTTTACATTCTTGGCCATTACACAAAAATTTGCCATTTGAGGATCTTCATCATCTCCAGATTCAGGAGTTGAGTCATTGTCCGAGTCACTCCATGATCCTCCAGCTATAAGGCTTTTGTCTCTCTTCTGAGGCCTTTTGTTTCCTTTGTATTCCTTCTTTGGATGTGATTTCTTCTTTAGTTCTTCTCTGAGAGGTTTGTTGCAGTTGGCAATGAAATGGTCAGGTTTCTTGTAATTGTAGCATAGATCATTCATTTGCTCATGGCTGCTATAGGTGTTGACTTTCTTTGGCTTATTGGTTTTGCCTTGACGCATGAACCTTCTGAGTCTTTTTCACCAGCATTGCAAAGTCCTCATCATCATCTTCATCATAGTCAGAGTCAATTTTAGTGTTGACTTTGGAGGTGCTTTCAGTTGCTTTGAGAGCAACACCCTTATCCTTCTTTCTTCCTTCAGATAGAGTTTCTGCTCATTGTCAGCTCCAGTTCGTATGTGAGAAGGTTTCCATATAACTGTTGAACAGTCATCTCATGGAGATTCTTTGACTCTTTAATAGCAGTGGTTTTGGCATCCCACTTGCTTGGTAAAACTCTCATGAACTTAATGATTAGATCTTTGTTTGGATAGATCTTTCCAAAGGCTCGTAGAGAGTTGAGCAGAACGTTGAATCTCTCGTAGGTGGCAATGACATTTTCGCCTTGAACATTTGCAAACATTTCATATTGTTATGTCAGGAGAGATTGTTTGTTTTCTCTAACTTCTTCTGTTCCTTCATGCATGATGAGCAGTGCTTCCCAAACCTCCTTTGCTGTTTTGCTGTTGACCACATTTTCGAACAAGTCATCTTCTAAGGATTGAAACAAAATGTTCTTGGCCTTTTTGTCGAGTTGAGCTCTCTTCTCATTGTCAGTCCATTCTCCTTTGACCTTGAACTATATTCTGTTTGGGTCATCTGTAGTTGGTGCAAGCTTTGTAGGAACGTAGGGCCCATTCTGAACAGTTTCAAATAGATCTTCATCTATTGAATCCATGTATGCTTGCATCCCAACTTTCCAGTTGGCAAATTTATCTTTGTTGCACATAGGTGGCTTGCTGCCTCCTCTAGTCTTTGATTCACTTGGTAAGTGTGCCATTGGATCTACTTAAGCTTTGTAGCCTATATAATAGAACCTTCTTTGATACCAATTGTTAGTTCCCGAAGGCACAATAGTTATCTAGAAGGGGGGGAATTGAATAGATATTTAAAATTCTTTTCATTTTACTTTGTTAGTTTGATAATGATTAAAGCACACCGAAATTATGATTTTTCTAATCTCCCTTTTAGAAATGGTGAGTTGATAAGAGTGAGGAAATTATAACAGTTATAGCAGTTATAGCAAGAATGTAAGAGACACAACAGTTTTAAGTGGTTCAGAGCACTTAAAGCTCCTAGTCCACTCTTCTATTCCTCGAGTACGAAATCCACTAAGAATATCTTTTACACTTTCTGAATCTCACAGATTCCTTCTAGACCAGCAGTCTAGGAACTTCTTAGTTCACTCTTGAACTCTTCAAATCCAGCAGACTTGGTTCTTCATAGTTCACTTAGAACTCTTCAAGTCCTTCTGACTTGGAACTTTTACTTCAGTTGATTGGTAGTTGTTGAGTTCTTGGTTGGTTCTACTCAATTGCCGTTAAGAAATTGTTCGAAAGAACTGAGTAGCTGAGCAAGCTTTCTCTTTTTCTCATATCGTAGAGTTGAGCGTTCAATAATTTATTCAATCTTCATCATTTGTGGAACATAAACGTTTTACGAATTAAAAATAATTTTAAATATTTTGGGTATTCGAATCGTATTTATGAAGAGAAATATTTGTGATTTTGAATTATGTTCCGAAGTTGGAAGCCTAATTCTCCATTATTTGTTTGAAAATTTAGTTTTTAGCGTTTATTGATTGTGTGGTGATATTAATAGTTTTAATACTGTTAGTTACAAATTGGAAATTGATTTGTTTAATAAAATTAGGATTAATAGGAAATTGGTAATTTTGAGGTTTAAATTCTTACTAAGTCTCTAAGGGAACGATACTCTACTTATTATTATATTACTTGTTGACCACGTATACTTGCGTGATGTGCGTAACTAGATTTTACCCTACAATTGCCCAATGGGCCTTATGTTCGAGCTCCATGGGAAGGTGAGAAGCCTTTCCATACACCAGCTGAAATGGCGACATACCTAGCAGTGTTTTGTAGGCAGTCCTATAAGCCCATACCGCATTATCCAGCTTTAGCGACCAATCTTTCCTCGTGGGGTTCACAATCATTTCCAATATTTTCTTCACCTAACGATTTGACACTTCTGTTTGGTCATTTGTCTGGGGTGGTAAGTTATAGCTATTCGATGATTCACCCCATATTTGGCCAACAAAGCTGTAAAGTGTCGATTGCAGAAATGGCTTCCTTCACTAATGATCGCCCAGGGAGTCCCGAACATCATGAAAATACTCTTTTAAAGAAACCTCAGAACTACCCTAGTATCATTCGTTGGTAGAGCTGCCACTTCCACCCATTTGGACACGTAGTCGACTGCCAGAAAGATGTACAAATTCCCATAAGATGAAACAAAGGGCCCTATAAAGTCTATCCCCTAGACATCAAAGATCTCCACCTCGAGGATTGTATTTAAGGGCATTTCATTTATTTTCGATATATTTCCTACCCTCTGCCATCTATCACATTTCTGAATAAAGCTGTAAGCATCCTTGAAGATAGTCGGCCAATAAAAACCTGCTTGCAAAACCATGGCCGCTATTCTTTCACCCCTCGTAATGACCTCCATATACTGATGCATGGCAGTCCTGCAGTATACCCTCCATCTCGCTATATGGAATGCACCTTCTAATCATTTGATCAGCACACTGATTGAACAAGTACGGTTCATCCCAACTAAACCATTTCACATCATGTAGAAACTTCTTCTTTTGATGCCCAATCAAGTCAGAAGAGATGATATTGCTTACTAGGAAGTTTGCATAATATGTGAACCATGGCACTTCCTAACAATTGCGCATCTGGGAAGGACTCATTGATATAACTTTGTCATTTGCATCCATTCCAAGATTTTTCTAATCGAGATAAATGGTCCGCCACTTGGTTCTCAGTCCCTTTTCTGTCTTTGATTTCTAAGTCAAATTCTTGTAGAAGAAGTATCCACCTGATCAGACGGGGCTTGGCATCTTTCTTCACTACCAAGTATCGGATCGCCGCATGGTCGGTATACACAAGCACTCTAGTCCCAATCATGTAAGCACGAAACTTGTCGAATGCATACACCACTGCTAGATGCTCCTTTTCTAAGGTAGTGTAGTTCAGCTGGGCGTCAGTAAGGGTCTTGCTGGCATACTAGATAACATAGAAGACCTTTTCCCTACAGTTCCCACACCAAACTCACTTGCATCACACATCAGCTCAAAAGGCAGGTCCCAATCCGGAGCTGTAATCACGGGTGCCGTAGTAATCTTTTTTTTTCAAAATTTTCAAATGTAGTCAGGCATTCTTCATCAAATTTAAATTGGATATCTTTTTCTAATAAACTGCAAAGTGGCTTTGTAATCTTTGAGAAGTCCTTTATAAATCGACGGTAGAAGCATACATGCGCCAAAAAACTACGAACACCTTTAACAGAAGTAGGTGGAGGCAAGTTCTCCCAATTCAGAACAAGATTCGTCTCAACACATCTTTTAAGTACTATTACCAAATTCACCAAACACAGGTCAAAAGAATCTCCAAAAACTAAGAAGTCGTCTATGAAGACTTCAACATTGTGCTTAACAATATCGAAGAAAATAGCCATCATACACCTCTGAAATGTGGCCAGGTGATAAGTGGTATTTATACCTACTTATTGAATACCAATTCACACAAAATATGCCCATCTCAAGTACATTTTATTGTGTTTTAGTTGCATTTCATGATAGTTTGTATTGCATTTACTTAAAACTCCTTTTGGTGAATAAGTGCAGAAATTGACCTAATTTGGTTGTATTAGAGGGTACGAGGCTAATGAATGCGTGAAGGTGAGGCACAAGCAGGGATATGTATGGCATGAAGGTATAATGGAGCAAGGAGACAAACCATGGAAGGAATGAGCAGTAGGACAAAGCCACACCAGCAGCAATATTGCAGAATCAAAACAAAATCTCTACAGATCAGATCATGCTGCATGTGCCATGCCATATTAGGGCTTTGGGGCTACGCTATGCTGATAAGCCTACTGGACATCCTGACTTACTGTAAGTCTCGCGCCCGCGTGAGAGACACATTGGAGGAGCACGACGTTGACTGAAGTTTCTAACTTTATTTTATTTGAAGCGTAACTGAGAAGGGGGTTCAACTAGGGCTTATATATATTAGACGTATATCAGTTGTAAAAGGGGATTCCACCCCTTGGGGGCTAAAGCTACTATTGTTTTCTTTCTTCTTTGAATACATAGATTAGAGTAGATTAGAACCCTAGATTAGATTAGAGTTGAAGATTGAAGCAATCGAAGAGCATTGGAAATTCAGAATTGGAGCAAGAGGAGAATCTCAGATTTACATTCCCAGATCCCTAACTTCTCTTTACTTCTATCTTTATTTCTCAATGTATAATCAATTGTGGATTATGGATTTTGATTCTATGATGAGCTAAACTCTATTTTGAGATTATAATGGATTCTATTGATTAGTTTAATCTGATACACTTCATTGTTAACCTTATTGATTGCTATGGGATTGTCTATTAAGATTCATGCTTATTTGCTTAGTTGATTGGCCATCAATTACTAGGATAATCCATATGAACATGAAAGACGGAGTATGGGTTTAGATTTGATCTTGATAGCTTGTGTTTGTATGTTATACATGGTGATGGAATATATGATTCGTGCTTAGGATAGACATATACCGAAGCACCGCTCGTAGTCAATTGAGAACTTGGGCTTAAACCCTAATTATTTGTAAATCATATAGACATATAGTGGTTTAGGTAATTTGGGTGTTCATGTGTATTCTTTCAACTAGGGATTATATTTGATATGGGTATGGTACATCGAGAGATGGCTATATTTCACTTTTGTGTTCTCGACTAACAAACCGGTACAATTAGTTTGGCTTAACATGAAATGTATGGATTTTAATGAGTCAATAGATGAAACTATAATCTCATGTCTTTATTATCTAGTCTCACTCTAGGAATAGTTAGGTTTATTTAATTTTGTAGTTTAAATACAAAATATAATATCATTCGTTTAAATAAGACTAAGATGGTTATGGGTTCATGCTTGGTGAACTTTGTTAGTTAATTCTCTGTGGGAACGATACTTTACTTACTCTTTATTACTTGTTGACCACGTATACTTGCGTGTTGTGTGTAACTAGAAATTACCCAACAAGTTTTTGGCGCCGTTGTCAAGGAATTAGCTTAATAAATTTTTGCCAACATTAATTTCAATCAAATTAGTCTTAATTTAAACATTTTTTTTGTTTTAATTATCTTCTTATATTTCTCTCTTTTCAGGTACCATGGGTGACTTTGCTTATCAATGGCCTTATGCAAATATGATTCAACCAAGGGACACAAGCACTGAGGGACTCAATATATTTTCTACATTGTCAGCACAAATTGCAACACTTTCTTGAGAGGTTGGATATTCTTGCAGCCCAACGCACTCGAGAGATAGTAGTTACATGTGAATACTGTGCTGGCGAGCATCCGAGTTATTAGTGAAACATCAAGGTTGGACAAGTGCAGTTTCGAGGTGATTACTTTAACAACGATGTTTGTCCTAATTATCAACAAGGTTGTGGGTATCACCCAGATTATGAATGGAGTTATAACTATCCCAACCAATACTGCATCCCAAGTCCAACACATCCATCAGATTTCTCATATCCACCTTCAACGCAACAAAAGGAAAATTCAAGGTTAAAGGAATTCATGTCAAAAAGCATAGCAGTCCATGAAGAGATGATGATGAGTCAGGAGTTATTAAACCAAAATCTTAACAAACAGACGGGACAACTCATTAACTCCTCAATGAATGGTCCTCAATACATGGATTTTGAAACTGAACAAGATAATTCAAGAGTGGAGGATTTGTGGTTTAAGTTTGTAGCACCAACTGAGGAGAAGATGATTGAGAAAGAGAGGTCAATTCGGAATCTGCAAAATCAAATGGATCAAATACTCGAAGCCTTGAACAATCGCCCTCAAAACATATGGTGCTATGACATGGATGATGAAACTGATGAAGTGTAACGACCCCAAAATTCATACAATTTAATTCTCGACTTCAGTCGTTAATAATACATTCAACCTCTAATTTTACATATTTAAACAATAATACAACCATTGAAATTTGCAGAATAATTAAAATTTTCTATTACAAACTATCCTCGTTCCCAAAACCTTCAACCTTTACATCTAAATATCTTAGAATCATTTTAATACTACAATAGTTTACATTCGCAAAACAATATTATAATTCAACATTAATACATTATTTGAAACCTTAAACATGGTTCAAATAATAATAACACAACCAAAGTATATAAATCTTCAAGTATCACATCTGATTCATGTCTTTTAAGTAACACATAACTTTACCTTGAATCTTGAACCTGCAAAAGTGGTTATTTGCAAGGTTGAGCTCGACAGCCCAGCAAATTTAACAATCTATCATGTTTCAAATAACACATAATTCATGCATTATACATTTCTAATTTATCGAGTTACATTATACAACATGCATGTGCTATCACATATCATATATAAATTGATTTCCATAACCCAATTAACTTGGTCATATTTTGACTTTAACAATTCATAAAGCATGGTATGTAACTCACCACATAATCACATTTAATCCACAAACATAATAGAACTGAAAAACTTTCCTTGGATGTTGTTTAATGTTTATAACTTATCTGCTCTGTGATGATCCTACACAAATTGACATACTCAATATAAACTAATTTTATTTACATTAACTATAATATTTTGTTCATGTCTTAAAACCATTCCTAGGTTCAATATAATTTCAAACGGGTTTGCACATTTCATTATGCTACATATACGTTCTACATATCATTTCCTGAATTACGCTCACATAGTTATGAAAACTTACGTTTACATTACATTTTTATCGCTTTCTTTACATTTAAAGTGAGTTTTCACGATATATAAGCATTATATAATATCTATACATCTCTCTCGATGTTTTGTTACATGTTAAAGAGCCACAAAACCACCCAAAAGAGTTCCAAAAAAATTTCACGCAGAACAACCCATGGCTGCTGCTATCTGCTGCTGCCACAAGGCAGCAGTCCCTCACCTTTGACACCCACTTCGCGGCTTAATAGCATGCAATCTACTTATCCAATCGTAAGGCATTTTTTTAGTATATTTTTTTTCATGGCATACAATACTATTTTTAATAAATACTAACCTCTCATTTTGAGTTTGTTAAGTAGTCTAAAAAAAGCGTGCCAAAAATTGACGTTAATAGCAATCTTCAATTTTTTTCCCAGCTTTACCCTCTCTAGCTAAAACAGTCATACCTAATTCGTTTCAAAACATTTTTGAGCGTTTTTTGAGCCCACGCGAAGCTAACTTCTGAGGCTACAACTTTCATTCTTTGACCATTTCCAAATTCAAAACATAGAATTCCGAAAAATTCGTTCAAGGTGACAGCCCTGAGTTGGTAGACAGTTTTGACGCGACTACTTTGAATGGTCATAACTCTTTGCTCCGAAGTCGGAATTAGTCCGTTCTAGAGTCTATGGAAAGCTAATTCAGTGTACTATTACATACCAAAAGCCCAGAAGTTTGTGGAAACATTAACGGATCGAAACACTGTCCCGAATAGCACGTCCTGCTGCTGACTTTCAGTTTGACAAATTCGACACAATTCTTTCCAATCACCGTAACTCCCTCATCAGAGGTCAGAATGAGGTCATTCCAAAGCCTATGGCTTCCTAACTCAGTGCACTACAACTACTCAGAAACTCAGAATTTTTCAAGTAACATAGCTATTCTAGAATTTGACACTATAGTCACTGTTCATTCAATTTTCATTTCTAGACATGGTTTACTAAAATCTTCACCACAGATTCATTTTAACTCCATTTTGGTTCATTCAAGTTAGGAAATCTTCAGAACTTAGAGGGATATAACATACAATCATCAAATTAAGCTCTTAGACATAAATCAAAAGCACAAATGGTCCTCTAGCTCAGTCCTAAAAACTACCCAACAAGGTTCTTTGGAAATCTTTTATTTTATGAGTTTTGGTTACACTTGTATGATGTTAAGGCTTCATATATCTAATTACAATCATTAGAACTCATTTACATAATCAATTACAAGCCAAAATAAACATAGTAAACTAACTAGTTTACTAACAAAACTAACTAAACTTCCAAAATACAAACTTTAACTAACATACTAAATACAATATTTAAAATAATAACATTACCAAAAATTAAATAAGAAACATACCCGAAAATACGAATTCCACAAACTGAATACATTCTCGACCAAAATTTAACTAAGAAGATCTTTATAAAAAGTCCTTCCACAACAAAGCCTTTCTCAAAATTGGAGGCTTTATTGTTGGTGAATGAAACAAAGGATCAAGCCCTTCTATTTATAGCTTTAGCAAAGGGTAAAGTTCTCAATTTAGTTGATGTGGGAGTTAGTTTATACTAATTCTAATTTGTTTATACTAATTTTTCCTATTTTCAACATGCTGAGTGTATTCATTCATCACGAATTCGTTTCTTAACCAATTCGATCCGTTCAAGTTGTGTTGTTTTCGTTTTATAGAGGAGAACAACAATCATCCATCAATTTAAAGTTTCCATCATGAATTCATCATCAAATTTAGTCCCAAAGTACAACAAAACACACATTACAATCAAAACCCAAATTACTCTTCTTTAGTATAAATACATGAATTTGACTTCTGAAAATTTGTTTTTAGATGACCACTATCAAATTATAAATATCTAATAACATATATAACATCGTAACCCACAAATTCATTAATCAAACTCCAATTTTAAAAGAAACTCAAGAACACATAAACTAGAAATATAAACTAAATTATGTACCTTTAATTTCTTAAGAAATAAAATTAACCTTATCAGTAAAATTATAATTTCTATTCAACCATTATAATCATAACATTATTTAACAAATTCTCACTCCTCTAATTTAATTATTTAATTAAATTAGAATATCACAATTATACTCGTGTAATAAAATACGTATAAATCTCATCTATTTTATCCCACTTAAATAAACTATCCCATAACAATTTTCATCAAATATTTATTTAATATCATAAATATTCATTTTATTCTATAAAGTTTCCAACTAAAATATTTAATGTACTTAATAAATATTTTACTCACATTATACTAATATTTACATTTTCATGCAATATATTACCTTATCACTTTATTAAATCAATTATACTTGTATTAATTCACTATTTTAATTAAGTGAATTATTTACACTATTTATGAAACTTAACTCATAATAATTTCCATTGCCCACAAGGCATAATAATTAAAATTATATTATCCCATAACATAATTTCAACTTAATTAAATTAACTAATATTATTTAATTTCTTTAATAGTTCAATTAACTATTAAATCTCACATTCTCCAACATATGAATATATAATTCTCTTCACACCAAATCATATAATTCAAAATATATACACCTCATAATAAGAATTTTAATTATGAAATTCTTATTTTAATAACTTATAAAAATTCGGGTTATCACATCATTCCCTCCTTGTAAGGATTCCGTCCTCGGAATCAAAGAAACCTCCCTTACTCGATTTTCACCAAATCTCTTTTCAAAATTTACTCAGAATATTACATGAAGAGCCAGAGGTGTTCATGCCACTGAATGAACTGAAAGGAATGGACATTGAGGAGACAACTGGGGGTTATGGAAAATGAAGATCATGAGCTTACTTGTATAATACTCCAAGTGCCTTCTCAGTTAGAATTGAAAAATTCAGTGAAATTTGCACACCCATGTCCCCTTGGTAGTCACATCCAAAGCAACAATTTCTGCGATTATGAGGCCTCTTACAAACCATGGTGGGCTGAGGAAGAGATAATAGCAGAAGAAAATCCTGTTGTATCTGTCATGCCTCAATGCAAAAATCTATTCACAGATACAACGGGAGAAGAACCTGGCGATGCAATAGAAATGGAGACATCATGTACAGGAAATATGCAAGGTGACTTCAATCCGAAGACTCTCATGATGGGGAACCTACCAAAGAACATAGCGGTTCTAATGGATGGAGGGTTCTTATCTTATCGTAGAGGAATCGGATAGCGGTGTCAAGAAAAGAGTCCAGCTAACGGACTATAAACCGAGCGCTTGATGGGAGGCACCCCATCCAATCTTTCTCCATCCTTGTTTAATTCTTATTTAAATTTCCATATTTAGTAGATGTTAGATAGTGGTAAATCTTAATAATAGTTTTATTGTTTCTCCTCTCAGGTTCAATCCATTTGCTATAAGCATTCAGGATCAAACAAAAGTCAAAAATCAAGCTTGCTAGAAGTATGTGGTCGCACATTCATACTTCAACTACAAGCCAAACACCGCTATGGTGTGATAGCTCGATCATGAAAAATAAAAATTTAACTTGTTAGAAATTATGACTCAAGCATTCGGACAGTTAGAAGCCCACACTCAGTCTCCAACTATAAAATATCTCAAACTTAGCCATCGCCTTATATACCATCGGATCATAAGGAGGCGAACGAAAATGACATTGCCACTTAGGGGAGTATTCTTTCACTTTTTATTACAATGAGGGCATTGTTTATTTTAAGTTTGGGGGTATTGGGTTTAGTCAGTAGTTTAGAGCATATAGTGTAATTACATTATATAGAGTAATTTCATGTTACATATAGCATGTTAGTAGTTATTAGTTTAATTTGTAGTAAATTTTTTCTTTTTGTTTGCTTAATATCTGTTTTAGTTGCATAACATTGCATAATCCCAGGCTTTTAGTTACTTGAATTCTAATTTGGCCAATGATGACATAGAAATTTGATAGATTTTTGAATTCAGTGGATATCTTAAGCTTAGTTATAATTTTATACAGGATATAATTCATGCTTGCTGTTTAGATGTTACCAGGTAGCACGACAATGTTCTTATTTGCTTGTTGGTTAAGATTAGCATGCTTGTCTGTTGAGAGGAAAATATTGTTTTTAATGATAGAATTGTGTAGGAAGTGAGTAATGACTCTGAAGACACTTAAACTCAAGTTTTGGGAATGCATGGGTATGTTTGCTTTATAAAAAAACAATTTTGAATAATTACCGTGGCTAGTCTTGTTTCAGGACATTTGTTACTTGAGTAAGTACGCCCGAGGGGATTGTCTCTACACCTAGCGCCCTAAGGTCTTAATGGTCTCGGAGTCGTTGGTTGAAAGCTCTCTAAGGGGTAGCACTGTTAGCCTAATGGAATGAGACATTGCACAGTCATGTGAAATATATATATAAGAAAAATTAATAATAAAAAATAATCAATAAACATCGCTGGAAAGTGCAAAAATCGCCCTCGTGAGTAAAAATAAAGCAGAATAAACCCATTGTTGAACCTTAATTTATATTGATTTGTTGGAGTAGTTGATCGATGTCTCATTAGTATATGTAGTTCTTGATCTAAACTTCAATTTTCTGTCTTAAGCAATGTAGCATGGTATCTTCATCTTTGTCAAGCTTATCTGTGAACAAATCACACACACACAACATATTTACAGTAGGTTAGGATTATCTGATTGTATGTCATTACGCCTTGAGCTTAGTTGATGCTTTATTCTTGAATCTTGATATTTCTCTTAGGTATATCTTATTGGAATTCATATTTGGCTAAGAATGTGGGATTCATTTGCATAGTAGTGTAGCTTGTATAGCATGTAGATTACATTATATTGCATTGCTTGAGGGCAAACAATAGTTCAAGTTTGGGGGTTATTTGATAAGTGGTATTTATACCTACTTATTGAATACCAATTCACGCAAACTATGCCCATCTCAAGTACATTTTATTGCATTTTAGTTGCATTTTAGGATAGTTAGCATTGCATTTACTTAAAACTCCTTTTGGTGAATAAGTGCAAAAATTGACTTAATTTGGTGGTATTAGAGGGTACGAGGCTAATGAATGCGTGAAGGCGAGGCACAAGCGAGGATATGTATGGCATGAAGGTATAATGGAGCAAGGAGACCAAGCATAGAAGGAATGAGCAGCAGGACAAAGCAACAGTAGCAGCAATATTGCATAATCATAACCAGAATCTACAGACTGTGATCCGCGTGGCATATTAGGCCTAAGGGCGCGTGCGCCTGCATGCGATAGGGTCGGCCGGACATCCCGACTTCTTCATCAGAAGTCTCGCGCCACGAGAGACACATTTAGGGAAGGCGCCTCACACGGACGTTGACTAAAGTTGCTGACTTTATTTTATTTGAAGCATAACTGAGAAGGGGGTTCAACTAGAGCTTATATATATTAGACGTATATCAGTTGTAAAAGGGGATTCCACCCCTTGGGGGCTAAAGCTACTATTATTTTCTTTCTGCTTTGAATAAGTAGATTAGAGTAGATTAGAACCCTAGATTAGATTAGAGTTGAAGATTGAA
The DNA here is from genome assembly GCA_020205605.1 of Panax ginseng. Classification (NCBI taxonomy): domain Eukaryota; kingdom Viridiplantae; phylum Streptophyta; class Magnoliopsida; order Apiales; family Araliaceae; genus Panax; species Panax ginseng. Next base: position 37,395,274 of record CM035147.1, read on the forward strand.
GCAATCGAAGAGCATTGGAAATTCAGAATTGGAGCAAGAGGAGAATCTCAGATTTGCATTCCCAAATCCCTAACTTCTCTTTACTTCTATCTTTATTTCTCAATGTATAATCAATTGTGGATTATGGATTTTGATTCTATGATGAGCTAAACTTTATTTTGAGATTACAATGGATTGTATTGATTAGTTTAATCTGATATACTTTGTTGTTAACCTTATTGATTGCTATGGGATTGTCTATTAAGATTCATGCTTATTTGATTAATTGATTGGCCATCAATTACTAGGATTATCCATATGAACTTGAAAGATGGAGTATGGGTTTAGATTTGATCTTGATAGCTTGTGTTTGTATGTTCTACATGGTGATTGAATATATGATTCGTGCTTAGGATAGACATATACCGAAGCACCGCTCGTAGTCAATTGAGAACTTGGGCTTAAACCCTAATTATTTGTAAATCACATAGACATATAGTGGTTTAGGTAATTTGGGTGTTCATGTGTATTCTTTCAACTGGGGATTATATTTGATATGGGTATGGTACATCGAGAGATGGGTATATTTCACTTTTATGTTCTTGACTAACAAACCGGTACAATTAGTTTGGATTAACATGAAATGTATGGATTTGAATGAGTCAATAGATGAAATTGTAATCGCAGGTCTTTATTATCTAGTCTCACTCTAGGAATAGTTAGGTTTATTTAATTTCGTAGTTTAAATATAAAATATAATATCATTCGTTTAAATAAGACTAAGATGGTTATGGGTTAATGCTTGGTGAACTTTGTTAGTTAATACTCCGTGGGAATGATACTTTACTTATTCTTTATTATTTGTTGACCACGTATACTTGCGTGTTATGCGTAACTAGAAATTACCCAACACCAGGGCATTACACAAACTGAAAGATATCCTTCTAAACGCAAATGTACCGTACGGACAAGTAAAACTAGTCTTTTATTTGTTTTATGGAGCTATCACTATTTGATTATATCATAAGTACCCATCTAGAAGGCAGTAGTATTCATGACTTGCTAGCCTATCCAACATCTGATCAATGAACGGAAGGGGAAAATGATCTTTCCTTGTAGCCTTGTTTAGTCTGTGGTAGTCCATGCAGACTCTCCAACCCATCACTGTCCTGGTAAGTATTAGCTCACTATTTTCGTTGGATACCACAGTCATACCCCCTTTCTTTGGCACACACTGCACCGGGCTAACCCAAGAGCTGTTTGATATCGGATAAAATCCCTGCATCTAACCACTTCAAAACCTCCTTCTTAACCAATTCCTTTATAATAGGATTCAGTCTTCATTGTTTCTCCACTGATGACTTACTATCATCTTCCAACAAGATCTTGTGCATACAGAATGAGGGGTTGATCCCCTTTATGTCTGCTATGGTCCATCCAATTGATGATTTAAACTCTCTTAGTACTCGTAGCAATTTGTCTTCTTGGAAAGATTTTAGTGCAACAAAAATAATAATAGGAAACTTTGAAAATTCACTTTAAAATGCATACCTTAAATGATCTGGAAGAGATTTAAGTTCAAGATATGGAGGCATCTCAAGAGAAGGCTTGAGTCATGCTGATGTCTCCCCATAAAGTTTGAGTGGCTCAATAGGAATCTTAAATCTTCAAAACTGTGGCGTTGTGTCAAGAATCTGCACATATTCTGCAATCTCAGTATCTTCTATCTCTGAATTTCCCAATATATCACTCTTCAAAGGCTCATTATCAACCATATTTCTAACTTCTTCATTCAACATTTTATCTACCATATCAATCCGGAAGCACTCTTCCTCGTCGATGGGGAACTTTATAGCCTTAAAAACAATGAAAGTAACTTCTTGATCGTGCATTCTCATTATCAACTCCGCTTTCTAGACATGTATAAGAGTGTGCCCCGTGGCTGGGAAAGGTCTCCTAAGGATGTTTGGTATATTTCTATCCTCTTCATAGTCTAAGATGATGAAGTCATCTGGGAAGATAAATTTGTCGACTTTGACAAAAACATCTCCAACAATACCCCTTGGATACGTGATGGATCTGTCAGCAAGTTGTAGTGATATTTTCATCGGCCTTGGAGCCGGCAATCCCAATTGTAACACCCCAAAGTTTGGTCTATCTTCACACCCGGATTCTGTACGTCACTATTCCATCTCCTTCCAAACAAACATCATTATATAGCTAAATATAACAACATACATTCTCAAATCCTAGGTTCCAATACCTTATAACCTTATTCATTACAAATAATGATAATTACATTATTCTTTACATCTTACAAGAATGACTTTCATCCGCCACCAAGGATACATATCAGTTCATTAAACTAATCTATAGTTCAATTAAATTATTCTACATTACAAGTCTTGGCTTGATCTTCTCTAGCTCATTCACATACTGAATGGCACTTCGTCTGGATACTGGTCAACTTGATCTATATGGGATCCTTAAGTTCTTTCTAACATCGTTCCCGACTTATAGTATGTCGAGTCTGTCCCAACTCAATGGAATAACAAGTTATTTTCAGCTTGAAATCCTCCTGCGCACTATCATTATTATATAACATCTGTGTTATTTTCTGGTCTTTCTCAACCAGTTTCTTATGAAGCTATACGACCTCATTCTTATAATCCCTAGCTTTATCTGTTATGAGCACCTTCTCATCAAGCTCTAACTCAAAGTCTAATTCTACAGACTCCTTGGCCCCATAGAGATCACTAATCTCCTCTTTTTGGTTCTGCACCATATTGTGCAGTTGCACGTTACGGTCAAGCACCGAGAGATACAATGCCCTTATCATATCTATAGGTGTTGGCTCTAGTACAGGCATCACTGTATTAACTGATGTTACCTCCATATCATCCTCCAGATCTATCATCATACTAAGATATGATGCCAATCCCATAGACTCCTCGGAATAGTCCTCCTCCGAAAAATACTCCTCGGGCTCTGATTCTTCTAGAATCACTAGTGGTATCTCCGCTATGAGCATAGTACAGTGCTCTCTACTGCTCACTTTAACTCTTCTATCATCACATGTATATCTCTATACATCAAGCTATCAATCGACATCTACAATAACACATAACAAGTTGATTAGTACATAATACACAATAATATAAGCATAAATCACATTTAATTTATTTAGGGTTAATTTCCATCTTTTAAATCTTTGGGTACTGAGTTTCCTGAATACCTTATTGACTCATTGAGCTCAAGTTTACTTCCTTCAGACTTTTCAATTCCTAACGAGGTTATTAGCCTAAGGTTCTTTCCCCCTTAAGTTTTATAACCTAATGCTTTGATACAAACTTGTGACGCCCCCAAATCTGGGTATCTTTTAACCCGACAGATGGTGCTACACGGTACAACAATTTATATAGTCATTCCATTGAAATAACAACAAAATGATTGTATTTACTATATTCTTATTACAATAGTAATAAATCCTTTCTCAGGTTCAGAAACCGAATACATTCTTCATTAATCATAAGTATATTACATACAAATACACTAGTCTATTACGGGACAATTAATTATCCATCTTAGCTTTGCCTTTATCTCTTTTAGAACTCTTAGTTCGTTCGACCTTAGCTGCAATCACATAAATCAAGCAAGAAGTGAGCATAACTAGCTCAGCAAGTCTAACAAAGGATAATATAAACACCACATCGGGAATTATATGATTATCTTCTATAACTGAACAATTAGTTATGAAGCACTATGAAACATTGACTAGCACTTCTCATTTCATAACAACAATTCCAAAGTATATATAATAGCTTATGAATTTTGAACCGGTCAAAAGACCATGAACATACTCTCTTCGTTTTCATATATGAAAAGGACATCACGGCCCTACGGCCGTACGTCCGTCATTACTTACGAGTACTTCTAGGTGATCAGCCTATAGTACTCTATGTTGATCAACATTCATCCGTTAAACATATTTACGTTTAAGTTTTGGCAACCTCGCGTGCCCGTCGAATAATCGATGAAAATACATTTGTTTGTTCATAGACAAACTTACCTTTGAATCCGTACTAAATACTTGGCATATGATAGCGTTAACAGTTCTATATCGAAAGACTTGTAAACAAGTCAATCAACTCTTCAAGATTAGTTTAGCCAAGTTAAAACTGGCATCAACTCTTTCTTTAAAATAATTCATGCATTTTCAGGACATTAATCACAGAAAACTTGACTAACACGGAGGTTAAACAAGCGTTAAGAAAACTTGCCTTCAAGCGTCTTCGAATATAATATTCAACAGGTCTCAGTCTTTACAGGATCTACATGATATATTCACATAGCACACTGTAATTAGCGACCAAACAACTAACTTTATTGTTTTAACCAACTTCTTTCTCTTCTATGTCTTACTTGAATTTATTCCATTAATAATGTTAATTCGACTTACTATACTTCATTACGGCTTGTTAATGCTCTTACGTTATTAACCGACACTTGGTCATCATTGGTGAGGTACCAACGTTGAATATCATTCACAGTTTACTTGTTTACACTTTTGCGTTCTTCGTTTAATTTTTGTTAAACCATACTTAACCTTCTAACGTTATAACTTTATAAGTGATTTAAAGTTAGCCTTATCATGTACATTAAGTACATTCATGTCTTAATATTGGTTTATATTCAATTGGAATTACAAACCTAACTTGGTCAACCATTTCCCATTTCTTGCGTTTGGCGGCGTTTATAATCGAGTCAGCCATGCACATGTCGACCCGAGCCTTAGTTGGCTTTGACAGTTAACTTTTTGTATGAACTTCCAGGCCTCATTACGTATTTGTTTTACATCCGAATTGGCTCATTCAAAATTCCACAACTTACAAATTACCTACTATAGGTGTTCATGCAAGAATCTTTCACATTCGAATCCATTAACTCGAAATTCACCTTTTGGTTCATTAATCGAGCGTTCATTTATCGTTCGTGATCGTTCAATACTTGTTTTCTTCATTCTAAGTCAAAATTCGATGATTCTTGAGTCCACGACTCTTGAATGCCCTATCTCATGTGTTGACATTGAAAACCGAAGTTTCCAAGTCACACAACAACTTTTGATTACTAATCCGAGATTTCTACGTTTTCGACGTTTAACGTCTATTTTCATAAAATTCACCATAACTTCGTTACTCGTGTTCTATATGCCAAATCAAGTGGAACACTCCATTGATTCATCATCTACATCCTAACCAAGCAAGATTCACATACCCTATCTAAGATTGTTTTCAATTTGTCCATCAACAACCAAGTTCACGTTTAAAGATTTTTACGGTTTAAACTTTCGTAAACTCTTATGATTTCTACTTAAACATGACTTATCAAAGTTTTCATTATTAATAGTCATCCTTATTCTTCCTCAATAGACATGCTCCACCAATCTACGATTCTCTATGAGAAAGAAATCGAAAAAGGTCGATGACTAACGTTTACGAAATATTACCTTTTTTTCATTCTTCACGTTCTTGACTAAGCGTATATGGTTTGCTTTGAAGTAGCTTGATTACTTGTTTCTAGCTCTTTCTCTCACTCAATATATGTTGGCTAGTATTTATAAACTACCAAAGGCACTAGCCAAGCTTCTATTTATAGGAAACTCAAATGTAGGGTAAAATGGTCCAATGGCCACCTCCTTACTATTCCCACCTCCACAACAACTTAGCCACCAAGTAATCACTTTACTTGGTGTCCAAGTGGCCGGCCCACATGTCCATGGGTCTTCCCATGGGTTTTACCCATCCCATGACATGCTAATTTGATTTGCGGTTCGGTTTCTTGGATCGGGCTTAATTAACTATAACGTTGGGCCTTAACTTGGGATTGATTACACAAATCATTGGGCTTGATATAAATCCAAGTCCAATTGGATTATACAAAGTCCTTAAACTCACAACCCAATAAAAACTAATCGTATTCAACGCGTATAACCCACATATACTCTTCGTTTAGTATTCATACGATATTTGTATTATACGTCGTACTATTATTCATATCATACTCGTATATCATACGTATAATACTTCTAATCATCATACGCATTACATTTTCTTCTCGGAAATCACTTTCACTAACCCTTAGGTTTTAAGTCCGCAAGCGATAACTTCGTTTGCCATAACTGAAATATTATTAGATATTTCATCTCGTCTTATAATTCTATCATTACGCCTTTCTTGGAAATTCAAACTTAATTCCCGAGCAGAAATGGATGAATAGTGTATTTACAGAAATTTCTCGAAAAATATTTATTTTCATCTTAGAAATTCAAAATAATTAATCGTAGCACATAGCCAAAATATTAACCACATCCGCACATTATAGGTCATAGAACGACCTTTAAATTGTTTACTCACATGAAAATTCAATTAAATTCATTTAATACACATAATAAAATAAAAATTTAATTCATTAAAGATCCAATTTTTCTCAGGAGTTAAATATACATGAGAAAAGATTCACATCCTCGTCATATACATATTGATAACGCGACATACTATTCCAATGATTATCACTTAAATAAGCTAAGCAGTTGTTACACCAAAGCACAAACCTCTGCCCATACAAAGGTTTATACAACTCAACTATCACATGAGTCCTCAATCGAAATCTTATAACTTTTAACTTCTCTTTACTTAATACGAATTTTCTTTAATTCGTATGCTAACGTTTATAACTCAATCTGAGTTCTTCTTCCTTTACTTACTTTATAGTACTATTCATTTATAGCATTAGCTATAAATCATCCATCGTTTAACAGAACAACTATTATTACGATTCAATATGATCACATGGTGATCTTCTTACTTAATCGTTTAACTCAACAATTTTCTTATCCTTCTCTCTATGATTATAGTCTTAGGTACTCATACCTAAGATTTATAACCTATCAGCTCTGATACCATAATGTAACGAGCCAAAATCTGATCTATCTTCACACCCGGATTCTGTACGTCACGATTCTATCTCCTTCCAAACATACATCATTATATAGCTAAATATAACAACATACATTCTCAAATCCCAGGTTTTAATTCCTTATAACCTTATTCATTACAAATAATGATAATTACATTATTCTTTACATCTTAAAAGTGTGAATTTCATCCGCCACCAAGGATACATATCAGTTCATTAAACTAATCTATAGGTCAATTAAACTATTCTACATTTCAAGTCTTGGATTGATCTTCTCTAGCTCATTGACATACTGAATGACACTTCATCTGGATACCGGTCAGCTTTATCTTTACGGAATCCTTAAGTTCTTTATAACATTGTTCGCTAAAAATGTTTTTATTTAAAGCAAGTGTGAGCATTCAATTGCTCAGCAAGTCATAGCAGTTGAACAAACAACTTCAGCAATCTAAACATTCATTTAAGACTTCAATAACCGAACAAAGGTTATGAAGAAGCTCAAATAATAGGAATAATCTCGATTCTTATCATCTTAAAACATTAGTCACATTTACTTTCAAATACTTTCATTCTTCTACCTTTTCCATACACATCATGTCTCGTAAGAATCATTAGCACAGACTTAACAATAACAGTTCATGAATAAACAGAACATACTCATATTGAACAGTTCATCTCATAGAAACACCAAAGTGTTCAAATTGTGGCACAAGGCCTCCTACATTCTACCACCTTGTACATATATCGCACATATGCACATAAACAAAACTTCTCAAGTTCAACATCTAAAAAGTTTAAGAAACTAGCATTCATATAAAATGAATGAAGTTAGGAAACTTTCTTGACAAGACAAATTACATACTTACCACGCCGAATCGCTCATTCCAATTTATATATAATACATAAGGAAATAACACATACACCAATTAGTCATATACTTGACTTATGCATTGGTTTACGGAATATTCAATAATATTTCAGACGTGATGGTATATTCAATTATATTTCAGACGGAATTTTAAGACGTGATGGAATATTCAATTATATTTCAGTTATGGCAAAAACAAAGTTTTTGCCTGCGGAATTAAAACCTAAGAGTTAGGAAAAGTGAGTTCCGAGAATTTAATGATTTCGTATAATAATTAGGGTTATTATGCGTAAGAATATACGAGTGTAATACTAGTTATTATACGAGTATAATACAAAGATTATAACGACGTATAATACGAATATCGTACGAACTATATACGAAGAGAATACGAGAATGAGATGCATAGAATACTATTAGTCTTAATGGCTAAGTAAAGGATAGGTTAAGTAATAACTAAGTAAACTTAATAGTTATGTAAAATGCTTATGCTTAAAGGCTAAGTAAACTTAAAGGCTAAGTAAACTTAAGGGCTATGTAAACTTAAGGGCTAAGTAGACTTAATGGCTAAGTAAAAGTGGAGGCCAAGAAAACTTAGTGCTTAAGTAATGAATAGTAAGGAGGTATGGGGGGCTAAATGACTATTTTTCCCTAGCTTTGGATTTTCTATAAATAGGAAGCTAACTTTCATTTAAATGGGATTTTCAAAAATCCTATAATATGAGAGAGAGCGAGAGAGAGAGCTTGGAGAAGATGTAGAAAGAAGAAAATGAGTATGAATGATCGGATCGAAGGTTATCGTGAAATAGAAAAGCTTGTGAATCGCCGGCTTTGTCTAGCGGAAGAAAAATAAAGGAGGTAACCTAAAACATAGTCGAATTTAATTTCTCTTTAAGTCCAATATGTTTTAAAACATAACTTAATCAAGATAAGAAGTAGATGATGTTAGGGATGCTTTCATATGGTTGAAATCATAAGAAAATGAAGAAATAAGAATTAGAAGTTTATTTTATAAATTTCTTAAGGAAGTATAAGATTCGTAATGAATTAGAACGATCCGAGTGGATTATATGAATAAGTAGGTGAAATAAGTAAGGAATGATGTTCTATAACATCAAATTCCAATAAAAAGTGAAATCGTAATCCAAAATATCGACTAAAAATGAAGAACGAACGAAGAACATGAAAAACACGCGAAGGACACGAAAAACGTTGTTGATGGACAAATTTAAAACCATCGTAGGATAATTATTGTTTATGGACAAATTTAAAACCATCGTAAGATAATTGTTATTGATGGACAAGCTTAAAACCATCGCGTATAAGTTAGATGCTTATTACTTGGTTAGGAATGGTAGAAACGTTAATGAAGAACGGATTAAAACTTAGCTATAACGAAGTTATGAAGAAAATTTCATAAAAGACGAACGAGAATTAGAAAGTTAGTAAATGAACTAAAACGAGCATGGTTTCATAAGAAAGTAAGAGAACATAGAAAACTTGAGTCATGGACTCAAGAACGAACGAGTTCCGAGTTCGGATGACCGAATTATGGACGAATGAACGAAGAACATTAAAAACATAAACATCAACGAAGGGTGAAGATCAAGCCAATTGAATGGAATGTTAACAGATTTAGAATGACGTTCTGTCCAAGGGGTATTAAAGTAGGTAAGATAAGGAAGAGAGTGGCTTTGGAACGACCTCATTCCGAGTTATAACGAAGGAGTTAAGAGATCGGGAAGTAAGCATCTCAAAATTGATTTAACACTTGGAGAAATTTTCTAGGGTTAGGGCTTGGCACCGCGGCTTGGTACAATCGTAACCTTTGATGGTTGACATATGGGAGCTGGGCTAAACAATTCCTTCAGAGAGAGAAGGTATATACGAAACTGGCAATTGATCTAACTCACTGTGATGGCAGTGTAGATGAGACGGGAACTTGTTTGTTGGTTGGTTGTGGGAAACTGTGACACCCCCAAATCCTGGTACTTCATTACCTCAAGATTTGGTGTTCACTTAATCAAAACATTTATATTTAACTACCCAATCATAATAAAAATTGAATAATAAACCTTCCCTTAAGGGATTACATTAATAAAATCTCCCAGGTTATCTAACCTTTAAGTACAATCATTCAAATGCGGAAATTAAATAAATACTTCATTACATCAATCAAATTAATGTCTGATAAATAACTGTCAACGTATTACCAGTATTTAATACTTGTTCATCTTACCCTTTCCCTTACTGGTGCTTGCTACATCTACATTTTCATCCTTAGTTGTAATGGTTATATAAGCAAGAGTGAGCAAACAAAGCTCACTTGAAATAAGAATGGATAAAATTTACAACATTTTCCAAATAGTAGGCTCAATAGAACTAAATGATATGTTCTATTAACATTCTAAAATATACTATTGAGGGTCTAATGACCACAAACCATGTCCACAGTTATAAGTAATATTTCAACTTTAACTTTAACAGTCATAAGACTATAAGGACTCCACGTACTTAGGGGGATCAACCATTCGTACAATGTATTGTGCACAAACATTTCAACGCTAAGCATAAATCCCTAATAATAGGGTTGTTCATCTCAGTATTTAGAGTACAAGTCCGCACCAAAGAAAGTTTGGTTTGGATAGGCTTTCAAGGGTAATTTGAAGTTTAACGATCATCAACTAAGGAACTAGTTGAATCAACAATGCTTGATAACACAATAGTTGTTTACTAACAACATAAAATATAACATTTGAGAATCATAGGTGAACTGACTATATTCTAAACTCATGCTCAAAAATAATTAGAGAGCATAAGTATTGATCAAAATGAAGAAAATGATAACCTTGGCTTGAACAATAATAAGCTAGGTTTGTGATCTTACCAAATTAGAAATTTAGTTACTGAACATGCACTAATTGATAGCAAGATGGAAACAATGCTTACTTCACATGGTAATAAACTATACAAAGTGATTGAACCATTCAACACAAGGAATTAAGGTTCAGGAAACATTTATTATAAAAGAATGAACTAGAGAAACTTGTTTAACTATAAACAAGTTAGAGTAAGCCAACAATGATTAGAATTACAATAACTTAAGATTAATACATGCTCAATGTAAATAGATGAGATTTTGGAACTTGCATCATCATAAATAACTATATATAAGAAACTTGCTCAATGTAAAAAGATAGGTTTAGAAGCTTGCACAATTATTATAAGAGTAGAGTTAAAGAACTTGCCTCGAGCGTAAGCTATAATATTAAACTTACGTTCACCTAAATATAGGTTTAGAATCACCATCTATTAGATATACTAACATTCACATTCCAACATAACATGCATTTCTAGTTAGACTTATTATTTTAGCATAAGTCCTAAGCTACCATACAAATATCAGAAATTACAAGTGTTAACCTTCACAACACTTGTTTACTAATTATCATGCTCACTAAGTTCTAATATACCACGTTCCTCACTTACTAATCATTGAAACTTTGAATTTATCAATTACACATCATGGTTTTGTTTTAACCTTCTTACCACATGTTTGACACTTAATCATAACCTTAGACCAAGTGATAAGGTTTCCCCAAAATCTGCAGCAGCAGCAGAAGGCTCTCTCGCCTCGATCGATTAGTATGGCACAACTGCGCCCAACACACAATGAGATGCGCTCACAGTAGTTCACAGCTTTTTAGCCTTTGTATTAAGCGTAGAATTCACTGGTGCAATGCACAAACGAAAGCTTATACGACTATGAACAAAAGAGCCAACTTTAGCCCAACAAACACGAATTTCACCCACTAAACAGTAATATTGACACATAAAATAAATATAAAACTAGCATAAACATGATTGCTAACATATTCATCAACATAGAATAATTTAACCACACTTTTAACTATTTTAATTTCTCAAATTTCTCATTTTCATATGAAAACTCCATTTTTGAGTTTCTTCACAAAAATCAACACTATAAACACAATTTTTGTCCAAATCTCTTCGTTCAAGTTACATTATCTTCGTTTCTTAATGAACTAGCATAAACAAGCTTCAATTTGTAGTTTATCATACTAATTGACCATCATAATTGGTAATTTTACCAAACATATGAGAAAACATATACTGTCATTATTTTTTTTCTACTGTTATCCAAAAATTAGCATATAATTCTTGCTTAAACACAAACTCTAATCATGATTAACACATACAACTATAAGTACTCAGTTTTCTACAACAATTCAAGAGAATTTGAATTCACAGAGGATAGAACATACATGACGTAAAACATATCAGAACATATATGTATATGTAATACTAAGATTATGAACATACCTTCAATTTGCTAAAACAACCTTGTTAATTGCAGACAAATCTCTCCCAATTTCTCTCAAGTTTCACTCTCAAGTTTTCTTCTCTGAATTCTCAGTGTTTTTCTTAGGCTTAGCAACTAGACTATCTAATGCGTAAAAGAAAACTGATATAACCTTAATACTAATACTAATCAGGATATCAGTTATAAAATAACGTATCAGTTATAATTATATTATATTTATTATTTATTTTATTTTATTTATTTTATCTAGATTATTTAAATTCAAAATTTGAAAATCTAAAAGCTATAAAGCTCCGTTTGACAAAACTCTTTAAAATTAAAGACTTAATATACTTAAGCCTTGTTTGGGTAAACTCAATTAAAACTACTTTAATTTATTTTAATACTCATTATAATATAGTTATTTGTCACACTATAATTAATTAAGTTTTCATACTTAATTTAATTAATACCAATAATAATTTATTGAATAAATCATTTAATCACATAACTCAATACAAATAATTAACCATCAAATTGAAATATAAATATAATAATAATTTCCTTAACTCATTAATTATTTATTTAACAAATAATTAACCAAATAAAATCAAATCAATTAAACAAATATTTATTCAACGATAAACACATCCATTAAATATTTATATAATTCAATAAATATTTAAACATTACAATTTGAAATTCCAGATTGTTATAGAAGCCACTCAGAGTACCATATGGACTACTAGCAGAGAAGCGATGTATGCTGAGTCCTAGAGAAGTTATAAGAAGAAGATAAGAATGAAAATCATTAAAGATGATGAACGTTTTGAGTAAGACATGTTCGTATGTCATGAAGTCGTAAATTGGTAAAGGAAGTTAGTCGCGTAAAGCAAGAACGCGAACCCTAAGAAGTAAAGTTAAGTAAACCAATGTGTAAGTTCAATATATGACTAATTGGTGTTTATGTTTTCTCCTTATGTGTTATATAGGAATTGGAATGAGCAGTTCGGCGTAAGCTGTAGCTGTGCGTAAGGAAAGTTTCTTAACTTCATTCATATTCTAAATGAATGCTAGTTTCTTAAACTTCTCAGATGTTGAACTTGAGAAGTTCTGTCTACGTGAGAATGTGCAATATTTGTACAAGGTGGTAGAACGTATGAGGCCTTGAGCCAAAATGTGAACACTTTGATGTTTCTATGATATGAACTGTTCTGCGATTGAGCTATTCAATACAAGTATGTTCTGTTTATACATGAACCATTATTGTTAAGTCTGTGCTAATGATTCTAGCCAAATAGGATATGTATGAAAAAGGTAGAGGAATGAAAGTATTTCAAAGTGAAAGTGACTGATGTTTTAAGATGATAGGAATTGAGACTATTCCTATTATTCAAACTGCTTCATATCCTTTGTTCGTTATCGAAGTTCTAAAAGAATGTTTAAACTCTTGAGGTTATGTGTTCAACTGTTATGACTTGCTGGGCAATTCAATGCTCACACTTGCTTTAAATGAAAAACAATTTTAAGTGAACGAGGTTAAAAGAACTTAAGGATCCTGTAAAGATCAAGCTGACGGTATCCAGATGAAGTTTCATTCAGAATATGAATGAGAGAGAAGATAAAGTGAAGACTTGTAGTATAGAAAGATGAAATTGAACTATAGACTAGTTTAAGGAACTGTTATGTATCCTTTGTGGCGGATAAAAGTCACTCTTGTAAGATAAAATGAATAATGTATTTATCATTAGTTATAATGAAAAAGGTTATAAGGTTTTTAGAACTTGGGATTTGAGAGTGTATATTGTTATATTTCAGTATATAATGATGTATGTTGGATGAATGATGTACTCGTGACGTACGAAATCCGGGTGTGAAGATAGACCGGATTTCGGAGAGTTACAATCATCCTAGGTTTTAGAACGATTAATAAACACATAGCATAGAATAGTATTAATAAAAATTCATTTTATTAATAACTAATTCTGGACAATTCGATTTTTCGGGTTGTCACACCAATTGATTGAATACGGACAGAAGCATCAAGTTTATGCTTGTCCCTAATTCACATAGGCATTTGTTGAAAAACATCTTTCTAATGGAACAGGGTATTGTGAAACTGCTCGGGTCCTTAAGCTTTGGAGGTAGCTTACACAGTAGCACTGTACTGCACTCTTTTGTTAAGGCTACTGTCTCAAAGTCCTCTAATCTTTTCCTCCTTGATAGAATGCCTTTCATGAACTTCGCATAACTTGGCATCTGCTCTAAAGCCTCTGCGAAGGGTATATTTATCTGCAATTTCGTGAATACCTCCAAAAAACTTAGCAAATTGTTTATCTTCTCTTTGCTTCTGTAGTCTCTATGGATAAACAACATGAGTATAAACAGGTGGTGGTTTGGTTATGGTTTTCTCAGGCAACTCATCATGATCCTTCTCAATCACATTCTGTTCAGAACCTCCATTAACCAAGCTCTTCTCAAATTCCACTGACCCTTGGAGCGACCGCGCGGGCTCCCCTTCTATATTCAGCGCGGGCACTATAACCTAAAAGTCTGCAATCTGCTTCCCTGATCTTAGTGTAATGGCTTGACATTGCTCTTTTCCTTCCCTTCTTGGATTGGTTTCAGTAGTACTTGGCAAAGCCCCTTGTGGTCTACTGTTTAACAAGTTGGCCATTTGACCCATTTGAGTTTCCAAGTTCTTGATAGCCACAGCTTGTCTCTGTAACGATCGAGAAATTTGTAATTTAATTTAAATAATTATTCATTAAATAAATATTTTAAATAATTTATTTGTTGGGAAAAATAAATATTTGGTGAATTGTGATGTAATAATTTAGTTGAGTATGTATGTTAACTAGATTAATGAATTGTAATTTTATTATTTGAGGATTTAATCTAATGAAAATAATTAAATTAAATGAAGTGTTTAATATTTAAGAAAATAAGTAAATTAAATAAAATAATGTTTTAGTCTAATTTAATAATTTAAATTAGATATATACTTATTTATTATAAATAAATATAATTATAATAGAAATTATTATAATTACTATTAACTGTTATTTAAATTAACTAAACTAAAGTTATTTAAATTAACTAAAGTGTGACAAGTGAAAACTATATAATATAAGACTATTAAAATAAATGGGAATGGGTGAATTGGTGTGTGGCCAAACAAGGCCTTGTGGCCTTTGGTTTATTTAACTGACGCCTTTTTATTTTTTTAACTGATAAGTATGTGGGAGGTAAGGCCTATCAGTTATATTACGCGTCTTATTTTTTCCTAATAGCTAACTAAAAAGAACATAGAGGTAGAGAGAAAGAATACAAAGAATTGAGAGTTGGAAAAGGAGTAGGTTGAGAAGGATTTGCTAGTGTGACAACCCGAAAATTTGTAAAATCTTGAATGATTAGAATAAAAGTTAAAGAATAAAACCTAGAAGAGAATTTGAGGCTTTATTTAAAATTTTTAAGAAGAACTTATGGTTTCTTAATTGAATGAGAATAAAGAAATATGGGTTATAAAATTTCAAAACCCTAGAAATGAATTGATATGTATCCTGAATGAATATCAAGAATAAGGTATTATGATACCTATAAAATTTGATGTGAATTGAATAGTGTAAGAAATGTTATACTAATAAAGGTGAAATTTTATTAACAAAATAAGATTTCACAAGAAGAAAAGCTATGAGGTTAAACGAAGATGAGTATATGTATAGAAATATATAAGGTGCTATATATATATTTTAGCAAAAGGAATAATGAATTAAGTTAATGATATAAGGATCAAGATAAAACTATGTTAGTAATTAACATAGTTTGAATGTGGGTCTTGAGTGGCAAATAAGAAGATAAATAAGTTTAAATTTATTAGCTACTATGATTAGCAATAAAAATGGCATAAGATAAAACTCAAAATTTTATTTAGAGATAGAATTTTGAAGCACGAACTGCTCGGTTGCGTCTGGAACGTCAAGTTTAGTTAGAAAGGATAATAAACACAAAATGTGCAAAGATTGACTTTTGGTCAAAGTCAACAGTTGACTTTTTATAGAAAATGTCAAATTGGAGTTAGATGTGAAATATATTATGATTATGTGAATTATGTGTGTGATTAGATAAATATACATTATATAATGTGTATACATTTATTTTATATATAAAAGTGAATTAAGAATTAAGTTATGTAATCTAATATTTATATTAGGTGTGATAAATAAATAACCTAAAAGGTTATAATAGAGGAGAATGTTAGTATATAAAATATATACTAATTCTAAGAGATTTAATTTATATATCTCAACTAATAAATTTTATAACCTAATTATAGCAAGTCTAGTTGGGTTAAGAAAATAAATGTGCATGAGTAAGGATTTATGTTATAATTGAGGAAATGAAAACCCTAATTAAATAATGGATGAATTACATATTCTATTACATTTTTGAAAATAATTACAACAATAGTGTACTCATAAAATATTTACACAATTAATAAAATTTTATATTTAGTTACAATATTAGTGCAATTAGGATTCCTTAATTTAAGGAATTAGTATGCAATTAGGATTCCTTAAAATAGGTTGAACTTGCCTTCATGATTAGTATGACAACCCGAGAATTTTGAATATTTTTAAATTTTTTATTAATTAATTTAAGGTTCAATATTAGAACCTAGACAGAAAATAAGTGTATGCGTTTAATATTTTTAAGATGGAATTTTGAGAATTTCAAAATTTTGTGAAGGATTTAGGTGAATTATTCAGGATTAAGGAAATACGTGAAAATATTCTATGTATATAGTTGTATATGTGTACAGTATGTGGTTAAGGGTCAAGGGTTGACCAGATAAACAATATCTGTAACAAACCCTAATTATATATTAAGAACGTCAACGTTCGGTTAGAAAACCCTAGCGTTTAACAAGAAATCCTAAAATCGGTTCTGGAAACCCTAATTTTCGTTCCGAGAATTTGAAACCCTAATTCGGGAATTTGAAACCCTAATCTGGGAACTTAAAGGATAATTATAATTCTTAAGTGATATTAATTATAATGTTAATTAGGGTAAAGCTTAATTATTTATTAAACCCTAATTTCAAATTTATTCAACCCTAATATTTGGATTGAAACCCTAATTTATAATTAAGGAAAACCTAAGTGTTAATTTAATAATTTTAATGTTAATTAGGAAATATTAATCCTAATTTTAAAGTTATAAGTAATTAGAAAACCCTAATCTAATTACTAAAATTTAATTTCTAAATTAGAAAATTTATTTTTTCTATTAGAAACCCTAATTAGTGGTTTATAAACCCTAATGACCATTTTGACCCTAATTGCTAAATTAGCAAGATTTAAATTATGATTAAGAAATGTTAATATAATTAGAAAATCCTAATTATAATTTAGGAATATTAATTTTCAATTTTATAAACATAAATTGGAAATCCTAGAATTTATTTTTCTAAACCCTAAGGGTTTCCAAACCCTAAACCCTAAGGGTTTGGGCAAAAGGACTTGTATGCCATTAAAATTGTTTGCGAAAAGACCATTTTACCCTTTTTGCAATTCTTTAATGAGTTGGTGTGTAGATCTTGACCTATTATGGGCTGTTCACCAACCCTAATACTAGCATATGACTTATATCTCAGCAAATTAGCAGCTATACCAGCCCCATTCAATGAATCAACTAGATTAAAAGAGAAAAGTAAGAAAAAATCACTCACTTTATTTCTCAAACCAACCAAGACTCTCTCTCTCTATAACTTTTGAAATCTAGAGTGAGAAGGAGTGAGAAACAAAGTTATGATCACCACTTAGCTCTTCACGAACAACAGCAAGGATCAGAAATCAGAGATCAAAGCTCAAAGTGGTAAAGAACCCTAATTTTTGAAATTTATGTGTTTTATGTTATATGTTATAATTGGTTGTTATAAGTCATGTTAGAGAGTGTCATTTGATGATCTGGGTTGCTAAAACTTGGATCCATATCATCTAGATGCTCCAAAATCGAGTTTTCAAAATTCTGGAAAAAGGTTAAAAAATGGCCTGACAGTCGAATGTCAAGCCCTCTAGTCTTTATGTGTTTGATATTTTATGTGTTTGATGTTTTGAATCCGTTCTATGTTCTAAGGAATGTGATCTATTACTTTAAGCAAGTTCAGATCAAGTCTAGATGAAAAGTTACAAGCGGTCAAACATCGTTGACCACTCACGAAAACTGAAATCTGGGCAGCCCAGATTTCCAGATTTCTTCTGACAAGAGTTTCTGAGCCTCGGATCTTGCAGTGGTTTGCTTATTTGGCCATGTTGTTGTTTTGGTGTTGTAATCGAACATAAGGACTACATAATAATGGCTTTAGATAACCTATATCCTTAACAAAATCCTAAATAATCTTGGTCAAAGTATCGTTGACCGACTGTTCTTGACAAAATTTGGAAAACCCAGAAATCGTCAAGAATGCTTCCTCGACATCATTTCAATTTACCATGATCTCTTATATATATTGTTTTTAGATTGATCTAATTAGTTATTGTTGTAATCTGTCATCATGACTACAAGTAGGAACCATTAACTCTTACACACTAGACACATAATTCAAATTATGAAGCTTCAAAGAAGGGACCTTTGCACTGTTTGAATTTCTGGGTAGCCCAGAAATTCAAGAACAGTTCTGACATGAACTTTGGTGGCATAGATCTATTAGTGGTGAAATGTTTTGGCCATGAACTTAATATGTAGTTGTAGTGTTGCACGTATGCTACAATCTAAGAACTTTATCCAGCCCAAAAACCATTTAACCTTGAATTTAGTATTGGTCAAAGTACCCACCTTGTCCACTGACACGAATTTCTGGGCAGGCTCAAGAACACCTCTAGCGACGGTTCTGTCGCTATAGGGCCCTTTTAGCGACAGTTTAATTAAGAAATTAATTATTAATTTACAAAAATGATTTATTTTAATTAATAAATTGAAATAAATAGATTTTAATTATTAAAAATACTAAATAAATTCCAAAAAATTATTTTAAATTTTGAAAAATAGTTTTTAATTATTTAGAGTATATTTCATAAATATTTAATATTTTTGGAATATAATGGTATTTAATTTATTTAATTATAATATTAAATAAATGGTTTAAAATGATTTAAATACATGAAAAATCATGAAAAATAATAGTATGGTAAAAGAAAATATTTGAAGTTATTTTAAGTGACTTTTAATATGTTGGGCTAAATTTCATTAATTAATAAATATTAATTATAATTAGTTTATTTAATAACTATATTAAATAAATTAAGGAAAAATAGAATTAATGCTTTATAAATCATATTAAAATGATTTAAGTGTTAGAAAATATTTTTAGTTATAAAATATAACTTTTGATATTTTGCATTGAAAATATTAATAGTTTAATATTAATAGCAATTATCGGATAAAGAATTTAATCGCTTAAAAATCATATAAATATGATTTTAAAGTATTAAAAATACTTTGATATATTATAAATATATTATAATATTATGTTATGTATTTCATTAATATTTGATAATAAATAAATATGAATGATAAAATAATTATGTGGTATTTATATTATTTAAATACATTTTTAATGATTGAAAAGTCATGATAAATAGTAATAATTATTTAAAAATTATTAAGAGACTTCGATAAATGTTTTAACTGTTATAACATTATTTAAGATAATTGTTAAGTGTTAAGTCAGAGTTTAATTGAACTTAGACTCGAATAATTGTCCGGCTAGACCGTCGGGACGTTAGAACTTTGTCGAACTCAAGTCATACTGAAATAGTTTGACTTGATATTGAGTCTTATGTGTGTTATAGACTGAAAGGGTTATGTGTTATGTGTTTAGGTTATTCTATGTATATATATTATAGTATTATATTGTGATGATATCATTCTAATATTGGAGATCTATATTACTAATATTAGGTCTTCGGATAAGGCGATATAAATTGTGTAGCGGTAATCAACGGTTCAGGCAAGTTTGTTTTACTTATCTCTACTAAGAGTTGTTTCATTCGAATATGCTTATGGTTAATCATTGCTGATTGCCATGTATAATTGTACTCTGTACATATTGCATGTATAAGTCAGATATTAAAAGGCTGATCACCTTCATTACCAGTTGGTTCAGATATATTTGTTCATGTATAATACTTGTTCAGTCATAAATTTGTTCTTGCTAGTTCACAATTATATTGTTGAATTATAGCCAGCTTATTATTCAGACTCTTTCAATCATGATATATCATTATATTATTGAATTTAAACTTGCTGGAAAATCCTTATGCTCACCCTTGCTATATCATGATAAAACATTGCAGATTAAGACAAATGCGTTGGATACAAGAAAAGGTTAAAGACATAAGTTCCAGCTTAAAGTTAATGTGCACAATTAGTTTTGTAATAGTATAGTTTGATAATAATGTTATGACTTGTGTAATAAGTTAAGGTTACTCAACCTTGGGGAATAGTGTGTAATGTATTGTATAAACAATTTATGTTTATATCTTCCGCAAATATAGTAATAGTGATAGAATGATTGTACCGGATCCGCGGTGATTCGGGACCTCGAATTTGGGGCCCTCACAATTAGGATTCTCTCTAATTACTTGCAAATTAGAGAGAGATTGGAAGACGACATATACCATGGGCTTGAAAATAGGTTGAACTTGCCTTCCTGCTTGGGCAATTGAAGTTTCATCGAGTTTGCAATAGCTGCAGTTGAGTACTAAAGGGCATACAGAGATCATGTGAGGAATTACATTGGCTCCCAAAACCTGATAGAAGATCTGTGAAGGATAATTCAACCCTCCCTAAGGGTGACAACTTCTCTGACCTATATCTTTTTGAAGCAGATACAACGTCAACCTTCTCATTATCTATGGAAGGTGGCCATATCATTGGCCAACTTTGAATTCATTCGTCGTGAGATTGAAAAGACGGTTACAAAAATGTTATTCACTGTGCTTGATGAGAAGCATTCTGTTATAGTACAAGAATAGGTTATCCAAAAGATTATTGGGGGATTATGGTTGGGTCAAACCAGTCAACAAGAGTGGGCGGAAAGAGTGGGTGGTGCAGTTTCAAAGTTATTTTGTTTGATGAGATTGAGAAAGCCCATTCTGACGTGTTTAATGTGTTCCTTCAAATACTGGATGATGGTAACCAACCATTCATATTAAGGTAACCAAACTATCATATCAAAGTAACCAATCAACCTCCACACTTTAAATTTTTTCTTAGTGTAGTTGGTAACCAAACATTCAGATCAAGGTAAGCAAACCTTCATAGCAAGGTAACAAAACCTTCATACGAAGGTAACCAATTCACATTCACACCTGAAATTTTTTCACAGTGAAGTTGGTAGCCAAACCTTCAGACCAAGTTAACCAATTCAATTTTATTAAGTTACCAATTTCGTTTGAATGTGATGTAGTTGGTAGCCAACCATTCATACAAAGGTAACCATTTTAGTATTTATGAGTAACAAAATAGTCATAAAAAAAATTCAGAACAGTAAAAGTTACATCTATTTATTTTTATACATTTTGTAGGGCGAATCTTCTTCTTCTCATTGGCGTTTTGGACAACGGAGATTCGCGGCGGTGTAGCGGCTGAGTAGCGGAAGAGAAGCCGACGGGAAGAGACAACTAAAAAAGTAAAAATATTTTACACAGCCCAATTTACATGTACAATATTTTATTTATTTATTTATTTATTTATTTGTTAACTATTTTTTCAAAGTGTATGTGAGGGAGATGAAGATTTGAATTTGAATATTTGAATTTGAATTATTATTTTGAATTTGAATTTGAATTTGTTTTTGTTGTTAGATCCCAAATATTTGAATTTGAATTATTAATTATGGCAGTTATTTTTCCTTGATTTTAGGTTTCCTTATTAATGTGAATTGTACTAATTTTGTAATATGGATCCTGATTACACTCTTTTTGTAATTATTTTGTTGATGCACTAATGTTGTAATTACTTTCTAATTGTTGTATATTTTTGTAAAGAACCCTTAAATAATATTGGAATTGTATTAAGAGTGTTGAACTATGTAAATTTTATATGGCCCAAAGGATTAAATTTTAAAAGCCCAAGAGATCAAATAAGATGGCCCAATTTTTAGCCCAAGTGGGAGAGGGCATTTTAGACATTAAGTATGCTAAATAAAGAAATAAAATCTAAGCAAGACTTGGAAGATATAAGGCCACTTGGCCGGTTATAGAGAAGAGGAAAAAGGAGGGGGAAGTATGTGATTTATTTACTTTAGTGGTTCACCCACTCCTACAAACTCCTTCTATGTGTCATTTCCTCATTTAGCCAGCACTTTGTTAATGCTTCCAAGTAAAACTTTTGTGGTTTAATGAGAGAAAGAGAGAGAATTAGTGGGAGCAATTGAGGGGCACATGTCCGGATGGTGTGGAAAAAGAAAGGAGGAGGAATGAGATAGTTTTAATATATCTATATATAATCTATCGTATTTTTATTTCTCTTTCATCTCTTTTATTATTCTAACAAGAACTAAAGAGAGAGAGAGAGAGAGAGAGTATGTGTGAGAGAAGAGAGGAGCAATTCGGCAGCTATGGAGGAGAAAAGGAAGAGGGGAGGCAGCCATGAGAGGTAGAGAGGAGAGAGAAGGGTCATCCCTGGAAGAAGAAGAAGGAGGGCATGTGAATCAAATGTATAAATACATTTTGTTTATGTATTTTTGATTATTGTAAATCAAAACTTAAAACTATGTTTCTAAACTTAAAAACCATGAATATACTTGTTAATGAGTATTTCATGTTTAGATTTACCCATATTGGGTGTTGATTTAGTTAGAAATCGAAAATAAAGAAAAGTGATTTTTCTAGTTTATAAGCCATAAAATTTATATGTACTTTGGATTTCCACTGTTTTAGATCTACACCTTCTTTTTGCGATCCGTCAAAGAGAGGTTCTAGATATGTAAGTTATCTACTAAACTCAAGTAGTAGCACTAAAAAATGTTTAGTATACAGTCCGTAGTGACTGATTAAGCAAAAAAGGTTTTGTGTCTTTTAAGAAAAAACTAACTGTTTTTGGACAGTCAAGAGTAGGGGCAGTTTAGTCATTTTTTGGACATTTAAAAAATGTGGAAACATTTGGGAGGATACTATGATAAGTTATCTAACATCTCCAAGTGGAATCATTGAAAAATGAGTTGTAGATTTCCGTATTGATTATTTTTAACAAAGTAGGAAAAGTGAATTTTTTTTAAATGTATACTGCCAAAGATTTTGCAAGGGCTGTTTCGGCTACTTAAATTCTGAAATAAATTTCGGCCTTTTAAGGCATAAAAATATATTGTATTAAGTACCTCCTGTCCAAAAATGAGCTCATTCCGACTTAAAATGACCAAGTTATGACCATTTCAATATTTGTGATTTTCCGACAAAAACGGCTATATCCGGAGTTCTATAACTCCGATGGCCACGAAATTTAAACTGGAGCGTCACATTAACACGTATTAGATTGAGCATGATAGGGCTAATTTCTTAAGCTACGCACTAAAAATGATTTTTGAAAAATACTAAAGGAAGTTGGAAAATTATGGAAAAATACTTTTTGTGTATGAAATATATGTATATATGTTTGGACAAAGGATAGAAAAATAATTAGCTGATTTGGTATTTTCGTGAAAAGGGTATGGAATCCAGCTTGCTGGATTGAAAATTATGATGAATCCAACTTGCTGGATTGAAAAGAAGCTTACTGAATTGAATGATTTAGAATCCGGCTTGCTGGATTGATGGATTGGTGAATCTAGGCTTGCTGGATTGCAATCTAGTTGCTAGATTTGTAATCCAGTTAGCTTGATTGAAGTTTGGGTTGCTGGATTTGGAATCCAGTCTGCTGGCTTTTGGAATCTAGTCTGCTGGATTGGCAATTTGGTTGCTAGATTTAGAATCCAGGTGGCTGGATTAGTATTTAACTTATTAGATGTTAAAGAATAACTTATGAAATGAAAAGGAGAGTGTTAAATCATAAGGGATATGATATAGTGATTAAATAATTATCAAAGGATGATAATATTGCAAATGTTGTAAGGTGTTATTTAATATTTAATTATGTGATTAAGTGTTAGATAATTGATTGATAAGTAATAATATATTGAGATAATCGGTATGTTATACTAATTGAAAGATCAATCTTGTAATTGATAGGACTTTCATGAGAGATTAAATTAGATTGCTTAGCGGTAATCAGCGGTACATGCATGTTTCCTAACTCAACCTTGAGTTGTATTTTTAAAGCATGTTAGTGAATAATTATTGTTGATTATTCATGTCAACTTCGGGATTTTTTAGTTGTCCCTTTCCGTTACTTGTTCTTGGTGTTCTCATTTTAGGTGAGATTTGTTTGAAAAAATAAGTGAAAAAGGTTCGACATGTATAATGTCGAGGATGGACTGTTAAGAGTTGCCAGTTGGTTTTTTAAATGGTTGTACCAACACAACCGAGAAAAAATTTTGCGCATTGACCCAGTGATGTGACACTGCTAAACGGGTCAGTGAAATCGAGATTCATTAGGGTCCGGGGACTTGATTATGCGAAGGGAAGGTGTTAAGCACCCCCCGACATCCGTGTTACCACGGTGATCGCCTCTTTTCAAGAAACTATTATTTGAATGTGTGTGTGTGTGGGTCAATGTGTTGTTTATTTGGAAGTGGTGCGAGGCCTCGTTCTCACCTATATACATAGGGTTTGAATTTCTGTAAAAATTCAGTTTTAGCAAGATATGGTAGTGATGTTTGAAAAGAGGTTTTTTAAACCCTTGTGCTCAATAGTAACTGAGACCTTTTACACTTCTATTTTATTAAGTGTTCGGCTTGATTGATTTTATTTTCGAGATGCGAAGCATCTATAAGAAAATAATGTACAAAATAATGCCGATTTCCTTGTGGGTATGAAAACCATCTGAGGAAATTCAGACACCGCAAAATAATTTACAAGCTGCTTACAACTGAAAATGTCCATCACAAGAATCGAATCTAGATCCAATAGGCTGAATCTGTGATCACATGATTCCTAGGCTCACATGATACCGCAATTTGTATGAAAGCGATGAAGCGTATATATATATAAGCTATATATATATATTTTTATATATATATATATATATATATATATATATATATATATATATATATATACCAACATGATCAGCCACCACAAAGCACCTCCATGGGGGGTCAGAAAATGTAAATAAAGCTGTAAAAGCTATCAACCGCCACGGAGGAAACTCCAGGCGGGACGAAACTTGAATAAAGATGTACAAAGCGATCAACTGTCACGAAGTAAACTCCAAGCAAGACGAAACGTAAAGAAAGCTATAAAAGTGATCAACCACCACGAAGTAAACTCCAAGTGGGATATGTTAAGCAGCATATGTATATGTGGTATGTTATTAATATTATGTATATTATATTATTTATATTATATTACCAACCTATGTTTTTTATAAATTAAACTTAAAATTTTGTATACAAATTAGTTAATTCTAATGATTAAATTATAAATTTACTTAATAATAAATTAAATAATATTATGTTAGTAATGGTTAAATTTGTAATAAAATTTATTTTGTTAATTTGTGTAATTAGTTCGAACAGAGTGAATTTAAAGAGTTATATTTGGAATATAAATTTTGGAGTATTAATAATTGATATAAGGCGATGAGTAAAGGCATATTAAATAGATTATGAATTGTTTTGGAATTATTAGTTTGGATTATTTTTAATTTGAGGTGAATATGTTTAGGTTGTGAATAATGTTTTGTATTTGATATCGTTGGCATTTGAGGGTAAGATTTTGTGGAGTGTGCTATAAATGGTTTGGAAGTATCAGGTACGGATTCCGTACTCTTTCAGCGATACTCTTGTTAAATTTGATTTGTTCGTTTGTTTCCTTATTTCGAATTATGTTGTGATTTCACATAATTGTTTCATGTGAAATAAATATATTAATTTCATTTTGGAGTTGATACACATGACTCGTATTTGTACTCTTTGAATTAGGATATCATGTGTAGTATTTATTTTTGATAATTATAGAGAGGTACATGTTGCTACCTTCTTTTTGAGACTATAATTTGATTTGGTTCAACATATACATATATAACCCTTTTGTTGGTATTATGTCGCATGTGTTGTGACATGGTATTTTTGTTAGAATATACCGTAGGGTATACCTGAGCTATAACCACCTGTGGGGGTACCGCAGGCATGTCGTCTTGACACGAGAGGCATGACACTTTTTGTGGCGGTGTGATTAGTCCACGGCATCTCCGTTTTGGGCTCCGGGGGAAGTTGGCCATTTGGTGTTTTGTTGTGGGAGGCGTATGGGTTAACCCTAGTTTTCTGTTCTGCGGATTTTTGATGTTGTACCAAACACACATATCCGATTTACATACATTTGGATTCGCGGTCCAATGTGTGATTTGCCTGTGTGGCATTATTTTGGTTGCTTGTGTGGCATCATTTGACTTGCATGTGTGGCATTATTTTGACTTGCCTGTGTGGCATTGTTTTGACTTGCCTGTGTGGCAATGTATATTTTTGAGCTCACACGGTATGAAATAACACCCAACCATTTGATTCAGCCTATTATTTCATTGTATTAGTTTTGTTTGTCCCTGTTCAAATCAGTTCATTGAGTTAGTTACTTCAGTTCTTTAATTCTTTATTCTTCTATTGGTTTCGTCAATTCTGTTGATTCAGATATATTCCATTTAGATCTTTGGAGATTATATTTTTCATCCGTATTTACACTTGAGGCTTTGTTCAGTATTTTATCGCAGTTATTTTCATATATCAGTTGTATATCTTTTGTATATCTGTATCCGTACTGGGCAATTGGCTCATGTTGTGTTTTTCTTCCCAAGAGTTTGCAGGGGGTGATTAAGGGCTAGTGTGATGAGAGTGTTGCCTTGACCATCTAGGTTGATTAAATTTTTGGTTTTGATTATTTTGATTCTAGTTGGAGAATTATATTTAGTACTTCATTGATGGATATCATTATTAATATTTTGAAGTTATTAATGCTCTGTTTACTAATTTTGAGGTTTGTTGTGCTTTGCACGTGACCTCCCTTTCCTTTTCGGGAAGGGGGTGTTACATCTAGTCTCAATCGAGGCATAACTCGATAATGTTAGTCCATATATATATAAATATACATGTATATACAAACTGAAATAAAACCACGGACTGAAGTTCGGGCAAACACACGCAACACGACTCTCAACGTGAAGAAGGGTGTGTACAAAGATGAAGAGAAATGCTTTAAAGTGTTTAAGAAGGCTTATAGTGGACTGTCAAAGAAGACCTCTATATATTTAAAGTAGATAAAACTCGGCTCCCGCCGGTACAAAAGTAGCTATATATGAGCTCACAAGTGTATAAAATGAGAAATCACTAAGTATATTGTAAGTACGGAGATAATTTGATATGGCTTCCTCGCCTCCTTTTTTTTCTTAAAATGGCCACCCCAAGCCCTCTATTTATAGAGGGGGGAGCCGCAGGTGTACCTGTGGCCAGCCACAGGTGTACCTGAGGTTGCCCGAGTTTCTCGGGTCACGTCATCTCGCAGTACGTGCACGTAGGCACTGCAATGTCCGCTCGAACTATCAGAATTGCAATCCGGGCAACCGACTGAGGTATATAGGACCTATTTCGGACCATCATTGTCGAGAGTGACGCAATGGCATGGGATTAGAGGTTGTACGAAGTCAAGAAGATAGGACGGTGCCCTCCGATCTTCAAGCTTCAAATTTCATCTGTTACCCTGCGTAATAGTCACTCAGGATTGGTTTTTCTTGATTCTTGTGGGACATCGTTGTGTAGAAATGTATGTATGAGATGTTGAGACGACGTGATGTGGCCTTGAGTTGGCGAGATGACGACTTTGCCCCTCACCGGAGTTATCGCCGGTTTGGGCTGGTAAAGTAGACGTTGCTTAGGGTTATCTCTGAGATTAGACTGCTGCAAGTGTTGAAGGTCCTCAGTATAATCTCTGAGGTGTGTCTGTCCTCCCGGTATTATCTCCGGGCTTGGTCCTGAGTGCCTCGGTGTGAGTGCCGAGGTTAAAGTTGATTGCATGCATTTGAAATAAACATTTCCTGGGTTATCGCCGGAATTGCACTCCTTGGGGTTATCACCAAGGTTGGTAGCTGCTATTCCCAGTGTTGGGACTGAGACTGGATACCTCGGGGTTATCTCTGAGGTTAATCGGTCTTCTCTGGTAGAATTTCCGGTGTTGGAACTGCATGCCTCGGTGTTATCTCTGAGGTTAGAACTGTTACTCCCGGTGTATGTTCTGGGGTTGAGACTGAATGTCCGGTAGTATCCGGATTGGATGTGAGCTGTCTTCCAGGGTTATATCTGAAAAATGAATCTGCATTCCTGAAATCTTAGTGACAGGTGTGCAAAAAAGTTTGAGTGTCTACAGATGCCCCTCTTTATCATATTCATGTAATGCAATGCATGGGTAGGATAAAGAATCCTAGACACTTGAAATGCAATGTGATGTATGATGCATGTGTGCGGGATTGTTGCCCAACATGTTGGGGACGATCATCGGATCCTTGTAATGTTTATTGAGGATTGGCAATTATGACCCGATTGGATGTGTGATCTGAATCTGTTAGGATGTTGATGTTGGGGATATCACCAACGTCCTTAATCCTTGATACATACTTGATTCCGAAGACATGCCTCTTATGTGTAAGAGATCTGTGGGGATAAAGCTTTGTCTGTTTTGAGGATATGTATAACATATTCCATCATCGATCATCTTTGATGATGCTGACTTTTTCCTGGTTTGTATCGCCGGGATATTCCAATGTTCTGTTGGATTTACTGCCAATATTATATGTTGTCGGGGCTGCCTGACCTTCGTTGATGTATACTTCACTGACGTGTGAATCAACGAATGGAAAACCATGTGGGGTAGACTATCAAGGCTGCTTGACCTTCGTTGACGCGTGAATCAACGGATGCTATGCGTTGTGACCCCCGCCGGGGATCCGCTGGGGAATATGAATGCCACAATATGCAATCATCGAACAACTTTCGATGCCTCGATGGGTTTACTTGCCATCGGATGAAATACCGTCAAGGTTGCTTGACCTTCATTGATACGTACACCAATGGAAGATAACGCGTGGTGACCCCGAGCCGGGGAATTCATTGTAACCTTGTTGATGTATGTATCAACGACTGATATCATCGGATGGCTTCCGACGCTTCATTGGATTTACTTGCCAATGGTCATACTGATGTCAAGGCTGCTTGACCTTCGTTGATATGTGTGTCAATGGATGAACACATGTTGTAACCCCCGCCGGGGACTGCTTTTGATACTGCGTTGTGACCCCCACCAGGGATACTTTTGATACTGCGTTGTGACCCCCGCCGGGGATCCTTTGAGCGTGGATGCTATGAGTGGGCTGTTGAACGAGCACATACCTGATGATGTCAGAGTCAGGGATTGCATTCTTCGGCGATTATTCCTAATGATCATTAGAGGCTGCTTCAAAGTAGATAACTCTTCTACGATGTCGTTCGCTTTAGTCAGCGCCACGCGTCATGTGGACCGTATTAGAGAGTATGATTGGGGTTCCTATACCTTTGCCTATTTTCTCAGGGTCATGTGTATGCCCTCGTAGGGTTTGACTGAGACGTGGTTAGGATTCTACCCATTTCTACTGGAGAGTATTTCTCTTGTCATTTTATATGTATAGGTTGAGAGTGTTTACTGACCGCAGATGTGTGCCTTTGTGTTGGTAGTTTTGGACCTATGAGAGGCTTCCATGTTTGCGCCCTGTGAGCGTGTTAGGTTTAGATACCTATCCACGAGTATGACGATGGCATCATTCTATATTGGCGGAGGTCCCTATAGCTGAGGGTTTCACTCATTGTCTCCTACAGCTGGAGTTGTTGACAGCTGATATCATTACATGGATTCCCTATTCTGGGGAGCACTTGGCCATCGATTTTGAGGATGGGTACCCGACTGGCGTCGAGTATGTGATCTCCACCTGGAGAGTTCCTCTCTTTACAGATGGAGGATGGGAGCTCTATTTAGGAGAACGTGCTATTAGGAGCACCACATGGGAGATTCGTATGCCGATCTTGCCTCTTGCCAGGCGTCATTGGCCTGTATCATAGTCACCCGTCATTAACATCCCATTGTTGGGGGTAGACGGTTCTGCACTATCAGAGGGCCCCTGCACTCAGGAGATATTCTAGCATTGGTGGTTCCCTCACACCATTGGAGCCCAGACCCGCGCCACTCAGTTCATGGGGGATATGGTTCCAGGATCCATGATGATGACGGATTGGCTAGCCTGTGTCCGAGATCCGACTCATGTGACACAGATTGACAGTTTGACCCAGCGGTTGGACCGGTCTTATTTCTTTATCAAGAATTTGGGCAGAGACCCGGCAGAGGAAAATTCGTTTGATCCTTCCAGCTCAGGCGCTGTCCCCTCAGATGACCCATTTGGCTTTGCCGGCGCAGATCCTCCTTTGTATAGGCCTGACATCCCTGTTGATAGAGATCTAGTGACTCAAGAGGAGTTACATTAGATGGACAGGATTGATGTTGTAGACATTGACACCATTGTCTTCTTTTGATGTGTATTCTCGTTATATCTTTTGATAGGCCTCTGTTAGCTATTGGGTGGTTGTGCCCCATTCTAACTATATATTTTGATAGGCCTATGTTAGTAGTAGGGCGTCTGTGCCCCATTTCCCTGTATTTTTAGTTGTACAGAGATGATGTATGTAGATGATGATATACTTAGGAATGTATGTACAATTTTCCATTCCCTATATCATATTTCCATCTATTATCTGTAGTGCATGTATCATGTTATGCATATGCATATATTTCTAGAGATATTCAGAATTAACCCTTGGATGGTCTTATGACACGGCCCGTACAGATGTCTTCTTCGACAGTTAGCTGTATTGATCATACCCCACCATTATTGGTGGCATCTGGTATGCGATCGTGGTATGATAGCATGTCACCATCAGACAGGGTGACCGTAGATCATTTGTTGCAGCATAATATGACCTTGTTGATGTTTCAGGTTCCCACAGGATTCTTGGATGGCATGCTAGAGCATTGGGTATCAAAGAGGCAGGTTTTCCGATTTAGGACCCAGGAGTTGACTCCCACTCTGCAGGAGTATGCACGGTTGACGATACTGCCACTGGACAGACCTTGTATGTATATGGCTTTGGGGTACATGAGTTGACGTTTCATGACCCTCACTGGATTGAGGCGTAGGGTGGTGCAGGATGAGCTTACATCTGGCCACGTTATATCCAAGCATTTTCTGTTTGATAGATTTGGCTCTGAGGATAGTTATACACGACATTCTGGGGATTTCACCACACTGGAGGATCATTGGCGTCTAGCCAGGGTGGATGTACTGCTGTTGTGCGTACTGTCGTATGTCTATATGCCATGGTACATGCATGAGATAGACATTGGAGTCATCATGGCAGTGAGAGCTCTCAGGGAGGGTCATACCATCATTCCTATGATTATATCAGAGACTATGATGTCAGCTAGATACTACTGCACTTTTCCGACAGGAGTGTTCACATGTAGTTCGGTCATGCTGTACGTGTGGTTTATGTCACACTTGAGACCGATCGGCACTTTTAGACGGCATGGATATTGTTTCACCCATGATATAGCCATGTTATACTCCTTTCAGCCATCGGAGTGTACGGACGCTATGTCATGGTCTATATTCTTGGCAGATATCAGAGATCCGTTTATCATATTGTCGTGCTCAGGGCTTAGCTCACCCTACAACTTTATCACTCATGCTCCGGGCATGGATTATCTCCCTCTGGCTGGTTTGAGGGGTATGACTACCTATCACCCGATGGCCGTGATGTCGCAATTTGACCAGTTTCAGGATTTTCATCCTTTTGAGGGGGCACTAGGTCATCGTTTAGCTTCTCACTATCTCTCAACAGAGGATCGATCCCGTGTGTACGCTTGTTGGGATCAGCATGAGGTAGCGGTTTTCTCTATTATCCATCTGGGATGTTTGCCAGAGTATTTTGCGTGGATGGAGATATAGATTTCATCGGCTATGGCAGTATCCACAGTACCGGATAGTGATTCAGACAATGGAGAGCCCATTGAGGACATTGATTCCCACATCGAGGAGGAGCTACTTGCTGGGTTGCCACCATTTCATTTAGATTCTCCCAATGCCAAAGACTTTGCCGTGATCTGACATTCGACACGATGATTTGAAGCGTAGTCTTCATCTGATGACGTTCGAGAGAGACCAGGCTAGGGCCTTGATGTTGACTGCCTTTGATGGGAGAGACGCATCTGTGTTAGAGAGAGAAGATGCATTAG
Source organism: Panax ginseng (assembly GCA_020205605.1). Classification (NCBI taxonomy): domain Eukaryota; kingdom Viridiplantae; phylum Streptophyta; class Magnoliopsida; order Apiales; family Araliaceae; genus Panax; species Panax ginseng. Next base: position 37,427,879 of record CM035147.1, read on the forward strand.
CTCGTAGAGACGCCGCCATTATTGAGCGGGATGAGGCTAGATCAGCCAGAGATGCAGTGATAGTTGAGCGGGATAGTGTCGTATCTGCCCGGGATATAGCCGTCACAGATAGTACTGCAATGTGGTCCCTTACCATTGGCATGATCACAGAGATGAGCGCTTACATTGATTATCACCTGGTCACCATGCAGATGGCTGCAGATTTATTGGGCCATGTACAGGAGACCACAGCTTCGCCTCCTTCTTCTGAGAGGGATGCCATGTTGGGCTTGTTAGCTCGCATATATCCTAAGTTGTAGATGGGCTTGTATTTTCCTGCACAGACCAGCATAGCCATTTTGTCCTGTACAATTTACATTGTGTATATAAAACAACATTATATATAGGGGAAATATATTTTTGATCACTTCCCTTTTAAATATGTCTGTTGCTTGCTTGATATTTGCATGCTTCTTCAGGGCATGTGATCTTGATGTATTCTGAATTCCTCCTGGATGGATGGACATTAAGTTGTCTCTAGACAGTTCAGAATAGATCATTGATCTGTATGTATCCCTACCATCTTTGGTGTCTTGGGACTTATTTCTTTATGGAGATGTGGAGAGCAGTGTGGCCTTCCTCTCTGAGATTGACCGTACCACAGATGGTCGCCAGTACCTCTATTTATAAGAAGCCTAGTTAATTCCATCTCTTACGAATCGGTGTTGCTCTTTGAGGCACAACCGCAGCTTAGATGGTTGCCGAATCTCCTATTTAGGAGGAGTTCAGGTAATTACATCCCTTTGGTCTGAGGCCGAATGAAATGTGATGGATTGAAGGATGATCCCAGTACCAGTTGACAAGGTTTGTGTTTTGGTACGGGGTGATGAGACCGAAGCATAAATGGCTGCCTTTGTACTCCTATTAGAGAGGAGATCAGTTCTGCGTAGTTCGAACCTAGTGTAAGAGGTTCAACGCTGTATATGGCAGGAATGGTGTAGGAATTTTGTTTTTGTTTTTGTTTTTGTTTTTGTAAGGGAACGGTAGAAATGTTTTTGTTGTTTTTGTTTTATTGTGACTGGGCCATGTAAAATGGTTGCCTACGTACTCCTATTGAAGAGGAGATCAGGTCGACGTAGTTCACCCCTTAGGGTGAGTTAAAAAGCGTGATCCCATATGCAGGTCAGAATGCGGGGAGGAGAAATTTTGATCCTAGGTTGAGGATAAACTGCAGGCGGGAAAATTTTGATCCCATGTTTAGGGGGTAACAAACTGTAAGTACGAAAAGGTTCAATCCCTGGTGGGATGACCAAAGTCGTAAGAACGCATAGAAGCCAGGCTGCTGGCATAAAGATTATGTTTCCCTGAGGGGCAAAGTGTAGAAAAGTTGTATGTGGTAAAGGGTTAAAGAACCGGAATGGCTGGTGATCTGATGATCCAACACTAGGATGTTTGCTTGATGGTAAATTCAGACTTAGTACCGTTTCACGGTGTCCGAGTCGATGAGTTATAGAAATTCATCGCCGTCCATTTCTTGTAATCTGAGACCACCTCCTGTCAATAATTCCTTGACAATAAACGGGCCTTCCCAGTTAGGAGCAAATTTTCCTTTAGTTTGAGCTTGGTTGTCAATGATCTTCTTTAAAACCAAGTCATGTTGTTTAAACTTCCCTAGCTGGAGTTTTCTGTTATAGGATCTGGCGATCCTCTGTTGGTATAACTGACCATGGAAGATAGTCGCGGTTCGCCTTTCGTCTATTAGAGACAATTGGTGATACCTGTCTTGTACCCATTGGTCTTCATCCAGCTGAGTGTCTATCAAAACTCAGAGGGATTCCATTTCTACTTCTATAGGGAGCACTACTTCCGTCCCATAGGTTAAGACGTAGGGGGTTGCCCCAATAGAAGTTCGCATTGATGTTCTGTAGGCTAACAAAGTAAGAGGCAATAAGTCAGGCCATTCTTTGTGATTGGCGGACATCTTTTGCATGATCTTTTTGATGTTTTTGTTAGCCGCTTCAACAGCACCATTCATCTTCGGACGATAGATGATAGAGTTAAGATGTTTGATGTGGAATTTACTGCATAATTCCTCCATCATTTTGTTGTTGAGGTTCTTAGCGTTGGCTGACACAATCACCTCTGGTTGTCCATATCGACAAATGACATTGTTTCTGATGAAAGCAATGATGACTTCTTTGGTAACCCTGGGGAAGGAGGCTGCTTCTACCAACTTGGTGAAGTAATCGATCATGGTGAAGATAAATCGATGTCCATTACTGGCTTTAGGCTCAATGGGCCCGATAACGTCCATTCCCCACATTGAGAAGGCCAAGGTGAACTCATAGTGTTGAGTTCCCGTGCAGGGGCATCTATAACATTCCCATGAATCTGGCACTGATAGTATCTCCTGACGTGGTCATTGCAATCATCTTTGAGAGAGAGCCAATAATGTCATGTCCTGAGGATCTTCTTAACAAGGAGAGGGCCGCTCATGTGTGGGCCACAGACTCTACCATGGATCTCATCCATAAGCCTTTGAGCTTGATCTTTGTCTAAACATATGAGGAGACCTAGTCCTACATCTCTTTTGTAGAGCGCATCTCCACTCAGGTAGAATTTCATAGCAAGTCGATGGATCCGCCTTTTCTCAGTCGGGCTCGCCTCAACGGGTTTAGATCTATCTCGTAGGTACTCCTTGAGATACTGATACCAAGGATACTGGATGGGAGGTAGCTCATCTGATACTTCTCCAACGTAGTTCCCATAGGTTGGTGCCTTGTGCAGAGAAATTGTGACACTTGGCAAGTGTCCCTTGTCATATATTTGAATCAAGGAGGACAAAGTTGCAAACGCGTCTGCAAAATCATTCCTATTTCGAGGAATGTGTAGAAAGGAGATTTCTTCGAACTCCAAAACCATCTGTAAAACTTGCCGATGGTAAGGCAGAAAATGTAGCTCTTTGGTTTGATAGATTCTGGTAGATTGTCTGATTACCAACTCTGAATCTCCAAAGACAGTTAACCGCCTGCTGCCCATTGAACGGGTAAGTTTTAGCTTCATGAGATAGCCTTCATACTTAGCTGTGTTGTTGGTGCTGACAAATTGCAATTTGACGGCGACGGGATACTGCTCCTCCGTACTAGATACTAGAACTGCTCCAGCTCTAGAACCTTCCATATTAACAGCTCCATCAAAATACATCTTCCATGTTTGGCGCGTGTGACGAACGAGATTTTGTAAATTAATTTTAATATTTATTGAATTAAATAAATATTTTTTGATGATTTAATTATTGGATCAAATAATTACTTGATGCAATTGTGGTAGATTAATTTAATTATATGTGTTATATTTATTAAATTAATGTAGAGAATAATTATTATTCAAATATATAATTATGTGAGCTTATTGAATTAAATGAATATTTAATTAAGCATGATGTTATTTAATTAATTTAATTATTAATTAGAGAGTTAATAATTTGACATTATTTATTAATGAGAAAATTATTTATGTGACTATGTGAATTTATGAGAAATTGTTATATTTTATTTAAAATAAATTAAATAAGATATTGATTTATTTTATAAAGGAGTGTGACATTTATTAAACTATATGATAAAGCTTTATTAAATTAAATGGTTTTTAAACCTATTTTGCTAGCCAAACAATGCCCTATGGGGAGTTGGAGCAGTTACCCATTATTGGGTTAACTGACCACTCAGTGCGTCAGTTCTCCTATTATTATATCATACATCTTTTATTTTCTTTCATAATTGTCTTAGTCTAGAATACATATTAGAGGGAGATACGGAGAGATAGTTTAGAATTCAAAGTTATTTTAGAGGATTGTGAGAGTCATCTGAGAAGGAATTCAACTTCTTTTAATTCTACGCTTGGGTAATCCCTTTAACCCAATTCTTTTCTACGTCACTGAATGTTATAAAATATGGCTCTCCAATTTCTGTAAAACTCTCTGTGGTTGGAAAGTATATTGACTATGTGTTATACACGTGATTTCATGTCATAGTAACATGCTTTATATATATATTACATGATTCCATATCATGAGTTTCGTAATATAATGACTTGTTATTTCAAAAAATTTACAAAGTTTGGGTTTTGGCCATATAGCCTTATGCGTAGTATTTCATGTGTTGATCATATATTATCCCTAAATTTTACACTCGTATATTATTATACATGTTGATACAAAGAGACCAAAGTTTAAAAAATGGATTCAGTGTTATAACGAATCCGTAATGTCAATTTTCATGTTTTATTTTCAAAACCTTCAAGAACATCAAAGTCAGTGAAATTATATATTTTAATTCTGTGATTATGTGTTTTAATGGGTTAAAATCAATTTATAGATGTTGGGTAATGATTATGTATAAATCATAGCATGTGGGTATGTTAATTTAGTGAAATTAATGATTATTTAGTGTCCTTTTCGCTGAACTCTGTGTTCTTCGCGAACTGGGAATCAAAGTCTAGAGTTTCAAATTCATGCTTCAACTCCGTAGTGAAGTCCCGTGTGCCATACCAAGTGTCCGTAACAGAAGCGCCATCGCTACCACAGAGCGAAGACCAAGTGTAACAATGGCGCCGCAGCACCACTCTCCAGAAAGTTTAAGAATGTAATTTTTAATTAATTAAGTCTAGTAATGCGTTAGTAACTTAATGCAATGAACATGTAAACATGTTAGAAGTATAATGTGATGATAAAATAGGTGTTTAACATGTAAATAACATAATTGCATGTGGATTGAGTTATGGAATACATAATTAAATTATTATTCATGAAGTTATATTATGTGACAGTAAATGTGATAATTTGACTAAGTATAGTCATAACCAAAGTTTAGACAAAAGAATAATCGTTGATGATTAGTTAAGTTATAATTAACTGGTATTGTGAATGTGAATGGTATGTAGGATTAAATTCAAAGAACATGCTTAGTTAAAGTGTAATCTACGCAAGAGGCAAATTTCCTAACCCCACTTGTCATTATTGTTCAAGTTTATTATTTACCTCAAGTAAATTATTAATTATATTATTCAAGTTTAAATGTTATATTAAAGATTGATTATCTTTTCAAAGCATGATTCAATTATACAATAATTGTTCTATTGTATACTTCTTGAGATTATTATTCAAATTGAATATCATTATTGTTGAACCTTATTAGACTAGCGAACCCTTATTGATTTGACTAGTCCATAGTTGATGAGCGTTCTAAATTTCAGAACCCTTGATGAATTATCTAAACCAAACTTCCTTTGGTGCGGACTCGAATGTCAAACTGAGATGAACAACCCTGCAAAGGGATTTACTTATGCGTTAGCGTTAAGATATTGTGCACAGTTTGGTACTAAGGGCTGATCCCCTAAGTACGAGTAGAAAGGTCCATAGTCTTATGACTATTAAAGGTTTCAAGTATACCCCTTGATAACCTAGGACATAGTTCAAGGTCTTATAACCCTCAGAATTCTTTTGATTCTTGTTATTCATTCTTGATTCAAAAGTTGAGCTTTTATTCACATGTCCTTTATTTACTCGCATGTTATTATACTGTTATTTCATTGTTATAATTATGGGCAATAGTGCTCACTCTTGCTTAATAAGGACATTGCAGTTAAGAACGAAAGAACCGATGAACCTTCCACTAGTAAAGGCAAAGGCAAAGTTAACAAGTGATGAAGACTTGTTATTTTATTAGATGATGTATTTATGTTTAAGACTTGAGTTAATGATGTTGTTTAAGACTTATTTGTTTATGATTCCGCACAGATGTTTAAGGTTAGTTTAACCTGGGATTGTATTATTATTATTCAGATATTGTAACCCTTAAGGGGAAGATTTTTATTCTTTCTATTGCATGGCTTGCATTTATTATGGGTAGATAGATAGATAATATTTGTACAGTGAACACCAAATCCCGTGGAATCGAAGTACCCGGATTTGGGGGTGTCACAACGCGTATCATACTGATGGTGTTGCTGAACTGTCATTACTCCCTCATCGGGGAAGTATGTCTCCAAGGGTTTAAAGTCCCCTAAGGGTGCGGCGGCCAGTTGATCTACAATTCCTTGACCTGTCAAATTGTTATAGGATCAACTGCCATCTAGACAGCCGTCAATTTAACATGGGTTTGTTGAACACGTACTTGAGAGGATCCATGCGGGATATGAAATGTGTTGTGTGACCATGGAGGTAATGTTGTAACCTCATAGAAGCCCATGCTAAAGCATACCATTTTTTCTCAATCAGAGTGTACCTGTGTTCACTGTTGCTGAATCTTTTGTTGAGGTAATAGATAGCTCGTTCTTGGCCTTTATCGTCTTGCTGTCCCAGCATGCAGCCCATGGCGTTGTCACTTATGGATAGGTACATGAACAGGGGAACATCATCCCTGGGTGGTATCAAAATGGGAGCTTTGACTAACTGTTCTTTAATGGTGAGGAAGGCATTTTGACACTCATCATTCCATTTGGAGGAGTTCTTCCTTAATAGCTTGAAGATTGGCTCACAGGTTGCTGTGAGTTGAGAGATAAACCTGCTAATGATGTTGATTCTTCCCAAAAATCCCTATATTTCCTTCTTTGTCTGAGGAATGGGCATTTTCGTAATGGCCTGGATTTTGGTAGGATCCAGCTCAATCCCTTTGTGGATGACTAGAAATCCTAGCAACTTGCCTGATTTAATGCCAAAGGCGTACTTGGATGAATTTAACTTCTAGTTGTACTTACGCAACCTATTGAATAGCTTTCTGAGATGGTCTAAGTTGTCTTCCTCCTTCCGGGAGTTGACAATGATGGCATCCACGTAGATCTCGATCTCTTTGTGCATTAAGTCATGGAAGAGAGCCATCATAGCTCGCTGATAGGTGGCTCCGACATTGATGAGGTCGAATGGCAACCGTCTATAATAAAAGTTTCCCCAAAGCGTGATGAAAGCAGTCTTCTCATGATCTTCCTCAGCAACCATGATTTGATGGTACCCCGCAAAGCAATCAGCAAAGGAGTACATGTAGTATTGAGCAGTATTTTCAATCAGAATGTGGATAAAGGGTACGGGAAAGCTATCTTTAAAGAAAGCTTTGTTCAAGTCCGATAATCCACGCAGACTCGCACCTTTCCTCTAGGTTTAGGCACGGGAACAATGTTGGATATCCATTTAGGATATGTAGACACCATGATGATGCCAACTTGAAATTGTTTCACAATTTCTTCTTTCACCTTTAAACTCCACTCAGGTTTCAATCGCCTGAGCTTCTGCTTGACTGGCTTGAATCCCTCTTTAATCAGAAGTCGATGAAGTACAATGTCAGTGGACAAACCCACCATGTCTTCATGAGACCATGCAAACACATCCTGGAATTGGGTTAGTAGCGTAACCATGTCATTCCGCTGGTTTGGGGTAAGTTCTGAACCAATCTGGATTAACTTAGGGCTTTCTAAGGTTTCGAGATTAAATGAAGTGGTTTGATCAATGTTGGGTTTAGGTTTGTCTTTGACCCATTCTTGAATTTCTGGAGGCACCTCAATGTCCTCATGTATTTCCATCAAGGCTAAATTCATCTCTACATCAAATAACATATCCATCACGTTGGCTGGCACCTTTACAAGAGGTTGTGCGGACTCAGCAGTTGTAATGTAGACGAATATTGTGTAACTGAAGGTGGAGGAATCTGAGGATGTTTATGTGGATTCCTGTTACTAGAACTGGTAGAATAGCCTAGCCCAGCTGTCCCAGTTTGACTAATAACTTAGATGGGGTACCTGATACCCTAATGATATTTACCCAACCCTTGTTTTGGTTGATGACCCAAGGATACCATTTCTTGCGTAGCCAACATAACTTCGGCAGAAATCTTGGGTATGAGAGGTAGCGTTCCAATAGCACGGTACTGAGCGTTGCTCACCTCCAAGGTGTGAAAATTGACCGGCTCAACATCTGAATTGATGTTGATGTATGGTATGTCACTATGTGGAGGACACTCTGGCTCAACATTGACTGTGACTAGGCTGTCGTTGATAATGTATTTCAACTATTGATGAAGGGTGGGGGGACTCCCCCGACCATATGAATCCATGGTTGTCCCAAGAGAAAGTTGTATCCCGAATCTATCTTGAGTACGTGGAAAGATACGCAGAATGTATGGGGACCAATTTTGATTGGCAGTTCAATTACTCCAACCGAATTCCGGCGGGCTCCATCAAAAGCTTTAATGACCGTATGGCTGCTCCGGATTCGGTTGAGATTGATATTCATCTTCACCAAGGTAGTATATGGACATATATTGAGAGATGAGCCTCCATCTATCAAGACTCCAGCTAGCATATATCCGGAGGAGAAGACCGCAATGTGCAACGGCTTGCAATGACCGGTTCCTTCGGGCGGGATGTCGTCATCAATGAAGGATATCACATTGTCGTTGAAAATATGATCAACCAAATTTTGAAATTTTTCTGCATCCACTGATTTTGGTAGATAGGCTTCTTCTAAAACATTCAGCAAGATCGTCCGGTGCTCGGAAGTTAGGACCAAGTCAAAAATTGAGATTTGTTGTGGAGAACCTTTTAAGCTTAAAACCACATTGGGTTCGTTATGACCCATAGTGCGAAGGAATTTTTTAATCTTCTCCATGGGTATTTTCCCCTTTGATTTGATGGTAGGCTTCATCACCCGTTGGGGAAGATACCGTGGATTTTTCTTCGACATTGTATCAGTTATATATGAGGCGGATCCTTCACCTTTTCCATAATTACATAGCACTTTATGTAAGCTAACAATAGGATATTGTGCTCTGCATGGAAAGTTGATTGGCTCTGGACAGGCCACTTTCAAGGATTGTTGCTTCCTCTGAGTTGAATTGCTGGTATGGTGAGAGATTTGCTAGTCTCATCATTTTCTTTGGATATGACTGCTATTAATCTCTTCCACTTAGTAGGACATGTATTCTCACTCTCACGTAGCATAGTATCATCGTCTACGAGTTGCAAGACACCACTGTCAATTAGATTCTGGATAAGGTGGCGGAGTACCCAATATTCTCCTGTGATGTGACCGTGAGAATGGGAGTGATATTGACATACTCCATCAGAATTGAACCGTCCGGAATGGGGATTAACTGGAGGAAGAAGGGAAGTGATTCTTCCTTCATTGATCAGCATCTGCAGGATTTCCTCCATAGGTTGACCCATGTATTTAATTCCCTTTTATTGGCGAAATCCCGACGGCCATTGGCATTTGCTCTCCTTATCACTTTGTCTTCCAGCATTTCATTTTCTGAAGGTGACGAGAGTATATTCGTGACAAGAGGGAGGAGACTAGCATGCTCTTGGCTGACTAACTGGCGTGTCACTTAATGCTGATAGGTCACCAGTTCTGCCAATTGCTCAATCTGCTTGCACAGAGCTTTCATCTTACGTTCCATTGCAAACTGGAATTTGGCATAATCCCATTTATCAACCCCGTCTTTGGTGGTCTGAGATGATTTGTCATTATAATTAGAACTTTTTCCATTGCTCCAATTAATCATGTTGACTTCTTCTTCTTTGTGTTGAGGAAGAGGATTGTCTTGTACGTGAGGTTGATCTGGCTTGGTGACCACAATCTCATCGTTGTCTATCAGGTCTTGGATTTTGTGTTTCAAGGCCCAACAATCCTGAGTATCATGCCCAGGTGCCCCGGCATGATAAGCACATTTCCGAGCAGCATTGAAACCCCGTCCATTAGGGCTCGTTGGTGGAAGAAGGTGCGTGATTTTCTTCTGTATTGTCAGAAGAGTGAGAATATTCTCGAGTGAGTCCCCTAAAGGTGTGAATACTGGAGGGCGTTTGACTGCTCCACCTTTTGGTATTGGAGAGTTCGAAGACTGTGCTTGAAAGGGAGTGTAACTTCTCCTTTGGATAGGCGTGTTCTGATTGCCTTTTTGACCCTGTAGTATCAGGGAAACATCTTCCTCTTTCTTTTTATGGACCCTCCGGGGGTTATTTCCATAATCTCCGGATGGGATGTGCTCAGCAATAACTTTAAGGGCAGCTAGGTCTTGAATCTTTTCGGATTTCAATCCCATCTCTGCCATTTCCCCATGTTTGACCATTTTAAAAAATACTTTACCGATGTTGTAAAGCCCCCAAATCTGAGTACTTGCAATCCGAACTCGGTGCTTCACGATACCATTTCTATGAGCGGAATAATACTAATATTAATAATAATATAAAAATCAAACTTAATTTACATTTATCAGAGTCTAAACCCAAGTACGCAACCTTTACTATAATTCTTTACATGATAGATAATATATATCATTTCCTTAATACAGTCTAACTATTACAAAAGATACCATTAAACATATTCTGTTTGCTTTACTTTTCACTTGTTCTTGTCTGAACCTTCAGGTTGATCACGCTTAGCTGAAAACATTTAAATTAAGCAAGGATGAGCATTTGAGTGCCCAACAAGTAATAACCATTATAATTATATTTAGCTGAAAGAATTATATGCTTTCTTTGTACATCATTTCTACAACGAATTAATAGTTGTGAAGTATACTGAGCCGATAATATTAACATAACAATTCTATCTCAAATTTTTGAAACTACATATTGACTTTATATATAGATATTAGTTGACAGGTTATGAACATTGTTTTTAGTTTTTGCTAAGGTTTAGCAGAACTTCATCTGCAAACCGTTATAACTTACAGGCACGAGGGTGATCTACCCAATGTGCCATGTATTGGTCAATACTACATTGCAAGGACGATGTTATCGTTCACTCTGTCCGCCTTGGGCGCATAAAAGTTTTCCCTTGATCGGGATGTTCATACTTAGTTTGGAATCCGAACAAAAAAATTTTGATTGGATACAAAAAGGTTTTAACTTATTCAACGATATTTCTGAATTTGTGTCTAGTTGGGTCAAATAGCTTAGACGACTTTATATATATATATATATATATATATATATATATATATATATATATCAACATGTGATTAAGTACAATGGTTATCCAAGTGGGGACACTTGTGTAACCATATTTAGAAATTAACGAACAGAATATATCTGAATTACCATATACTAACATGTTGATAAACAATGATCGGATATAGAATATATCACAATAGGGTTAATAATATAGCATAATAATAATATAATTCTGAAACTTCTTACTCATGTTCATTGCATAAAGGAAATGCAAAGGTAAGATACTTGCCTGATGCGCTGCTTACAATTTGCAACTTAGTTTTGTCTTTATATAACACCTATCAGTAATAAGATCATTTGATCGATTAGAATAACATACTATAACACATAACACAGCTTATTACAGTCAGCACATAACCTAATCACATTTTCACATATGTTCCACAACCATTGAATCACAAATAAACACATATCAAATCAAATTATCTAAGTCCAGATCAATTTCTAAAACATGTCGGTGTACCGACGACTTTATCGGGTAATTATCGAGTCTAAAACTCTATCCTGTAGTTTAATACCCGTACGAATCAGTTATATTATTTTTAAATGACTTAATAAAATTTTAAAATATTTATTATAATTTATCATGAATTTTCAAACACTGGTAATCATTATTAAATGATTTACATATTAAACAACTCTATTATCATTAATATTTAATTAATATTAAACTATTAATGAAACCATTGCCAAAATGTTAAAGTTATTTATAATAACTCAAAATACTTTTAAAGTATTAATATTACACTTAAATAATTTTTAAAAAATTAAAATTATTTTTAAATAATTATCATTAATATTAAAGTATTAATGTATTATTTATCAAAATATTAAAAGTCATTAATTATAACTTAAAATATTTTTAATTCATTTATATCCTTTTAAAATAATTTTTAAATAAATAAAACCTTTTTAAAACTATTTATTTAATATAATTATTAAATAAATCTATTATCATTTAATATTAAATTATTAATGAAATTTTCCTTTAAATATCAAAAGTTATAATCTATAACTTAAAATATCTTTAAACACTTTATTTTCATTTTAAATGATTTTTGTAATAGTATAAAAATCATTTTTAAACTAATTTATTTAATATATTCAATAAATAACTTAATTATCATTAATATTAATTAATTAATAAAATTCATCACAAAATATTAAAAGTTATCAAAAATAACATAAATTATTTCCTTATACCATAATATAATTTTAAATGATTTTTCATGTATTAAAATCATTTTTAAATAATTTATTTAATATTATAATTTAAAAATTAAATACCATTATTATTCCAAAAATATTAAATATTTATGAAATATATTTAAAATAATAAAAATATAATTTTTGGATTTTAAAATAATTTTAATATTTTGTATTTTTAATAATTAAAAATTAATTTTTCTATTTATTTAATCAAAATAATTAATTTTAGAAATAAATTGTCATTAAAGGACCTATAGCTTTTAAAACTGTCGTTATAGGTGTTCTTGAAATTTTGTAAATGCATAGTCTCAGAAGACCCCAACTTATTATTAATAAAATTTAATTTTCTATTTATTATTTTGAAATAGTAAGGGTTGATTTGATTAATGTGGATAGTTATGGGTAAAATACGCAAATATTTTAAAATAAGCAAGTGGTTATAAAATATTCATTGTTGTTTCGGGGAATATTCGTTTGGTCGTGGAATATTCTTGCTGCTTGGAGAATATTCGCATTTACTGCCAGTGCTGATCTTTAATGGGCCCCATAACTTGAAAGCGATTGGATGAAGAAAACGACAAATATAAGTTGTTTAAAAAATAACTGGCGTAGTTATTACAGATTATCTTGTTAAAATACTCGGTGGTTAAAACACAAGAAGACACTCAGTATTGCACCAATTATTGATTCTTACGTAAGAAGGCACTACTCAATAATGGTTACAGTTATTACTGTTCAGTATTTTATTGATTTAATAATTGCTGCGTTGATATTTTATATTGCTATTGTTTCAATAATTGTCATTACACAGTATTTTTTATTATCAAAGCAATAATTCATATTATCTGAATAATATTATTAGATAACATTATTGGCAATCTCTAGAAAGTTCTGTCTAAGGAGAGGTTTGGTCACCTAATTGCGCGCTAGTAAGGAGAAATTCTTATTGAAAAGCCCCCTCTTTCTTGAGAACTGCCTGGTTGTCAATATTTTGATTCTGTAATATTATTTGTGAATAATTAATTATTGATTCATATGATGAGGAAAATATTGATTTTATGTGGATATAGATGGAGAAAATTTTTAACGTGACAATTGTTAAAAATTGAAATTTTATCTTTTTCTGATAAAATAATTTATTTAAATATATTATTATATTTTAATAATATAATAATGATGATATTTTTACAATGAATGTGAGATATATGATTATATGTGGAGGAGGAGTATTTTTGTTACCAAAAATATTTAAAGCATGTTTTATGTGTCGGTGGACCCCATTTCTTGACTGAAATTTGATTATAGCCTGTAAAATCGTCTGTTTGTGGATTTCGGTCAATTTCTGTTTGGAATTTGGAAAAACATTCTTCTGTAAAGTTGTAGAGAATTGAATTACCTATAAAAAGACGCGAGTTTCGAATTTTCTGACAAAAAGGCTATTTATTGTGAATTATTGAAGTTCCGAAGCTCCGAAATAATTGATTTTTGGAAGTTTAAATTATTTTAAATTAGAAAAACGTTTTTTCTTACTTTTTCTAGAAGGTGGCATGTGCTTATTGAGCTGAAATCAGATTTCAAGAGTGGCATAGGAATTTTAATATATATATATTTATATTTTATTAAATTTTCTACTTTGGTGTTCTAAGCATTTTCCTATAAATAGGGTGCTTATGTTAGAATTAAAAATCACACCAGAAACTGAAATTTTCTCTCTCTATATTATCGAGCGTATTCTTGTGAGTATTTTGAGTATATTTTGAGTATTGCTATACTGGTGCAAGTTCAAGTTATAGCCTATATCCTGTGTTTCAATTTAGAAATCTTGATCTTCGAGGTAAGGGATATTATTTTTTCATAATGATATTATTTCTTCAATATCATTATCTTTGAAATATTGATCTGAAGTTTTATCAAATTTGGAACTTTTGGTGTCGAAGTTACTATTCACGATATCGACATTATTCACGATATCGACACTATTCACGAATCTGGCACTATTCATCAAAAAAATGAATGTTTTCCTTTTTAAGTCTAAAATATCTATTATGGATACTAGCTTTGATTGTATCCATGTTTTGATCATTCTTGAATTTTACACCATTATGATTATTTTTGAGGTATTTTTGGACATGGATAAAACAAAGTACTAATCCTTAATCCTTAATCCTTAATCCTTATCATTTTGTTTCAATTTGGATTCGCTTCTTTAAAAATATTTTCATCATCCTCGGTCTTAAATGATGATATTATTGAATATCTTTGGCTGTAGTGCAAAGATGAATGATTTCGATGAATATCTTTGGCCAGTAGTGCAAAGATGAACAGTGTTTAGATGAACATGACCAATCGATGAATATCTTTGGCACGTAGTGCAAAGATGAATATTTGATTCCGGATATATATTGATTGATGTTACAGGATAAAAGATAGATTTATGAACTTTTAAATTCATACATAGAAGATAGTAGTTTGCATTCTCTACTTAACTCTTCTAATGAATTATTATTTCCGCTGCGAATATTGATTTAAAACTTGTTGTCTATTGTATTCTATTAAATTTTTCCCCGTTGAAGACTAACGATAATTTGTTGTATATTATCTTAGTCATAATATTCTTTACTGGGCTAGTTGAGCTCACCCTTTTCCTTTTTGTTCCATTTTTCTTCTTAGGAGGCGAGAATATAGCGAGTACGAGTCGGGGTATGGAATGAAAGTTCTAGAGAGAGTTGTTTAGTATCCCTCACCATATTTGTAAAATAATGTATCAATATATGTGATGAGGATTTATTTGAGTATAGATATTGTCTAGAAGATAATATTTGTATTCAAACTCACAATTTTACTGTTGTAATAATAAAGTTGTAGTTGTTTCTGTACCATGTATTGACAACTCAGAATGGGTGATGTATACCTATTTTGGGGGCGTCACATAGTCAGTAGCAAAGGGTACTACTTTGACCATAATTTGATTCATGATCCTAAGGTATTCTGGTCCGAGTAAAGTGTTTAGAATGTAGTACAAATGCAATATTATCATCATCAATCAAGTTCATAGCCAACTCATAACAGATCAGAGAGTTATAAGCCCTCAAATCCTTTGTTCAAAGTCGCTTCTTCATTTCGGGTTTTCCGAAATGAAGAACAGCTATCTACCGCTTCTTTTCGATCTTTATAACTTTCTGTACAGATATGATTTTTGTGATCTAACACTTAAAGTATGTAAATGAAGAGATTTAATACACAAAATACATATAACAGCAACAGAATAGCCAAATCATGATCGGTCAATCGTTGTCAGAAAAATCGCTCTTGAAGGTTTCTGGGTTTTCCAGAAATCTTCATAAGCACACGGTCGAGTCTACTTTGACCGTCGATTACTTTGAGCATGTTTGTCATTTAGGTGATCTAAAGGTTTAGAAATGAAGTCAATATAACATACTATAACAATGATACAATAAAACACATAAATCACATAACACAAACTAGATTGGGACACATGAACAAGCTGTCAGACCCATCTGGGTAACTTCTGGGTTACCCAGAAATAGAAACTGAATGGTCAACGCCTTTTGACCGATCACTACATCCGATCCCTTGCTTTCTAAGGTTAAATAGTGTTCTGGACTTGTAGTTCACATGTCATACCATAATATAACTACCCTTAAACATCATAACAGCTTAACAGTAGTGAGATCAAGGCCGGTCAAAGTCACTACCCGAACACGTTCTTCAGTTTTTTGGGTTTCCCAGAAAACTGATTTCGTGTTCGGTCAACGGATTTTGACCATGAATAACTTTTGAAATATATACGTTCAATGATCATGAAACCTCTTTCAGAATACTAACAACATTACAGAGGACAAAGTAAAACCTTTAAAACACCAAAAACATAAACAACCACAGATCTACGAGGATTGACATTTGGCTGTTAGACAACAAAAACCAAATTTCCAGAATTTTCAAATCTTCAAATTCGAGTCTCTAGATGTTATGGATCCAACATCCAGCAACCCATATCATCATTATACACTACATACAACATATTTAACACAAAAAATCTAACATCTAACATGGAATCAATGGAAAGATTTTTCAAGTTAGGGTTTTATACCTTCTTTGATTAATTTCTGATTCTGGCTCCTGATTTGTTATGGATGCTAGTAGGGCTCGGCTTTGTGACTGAAATGTCTTAGAATTCGGGAGTGTGGAGAGAGAGAGAGACATGGATGGGTGCTAGATAGCAAATGAGCCAATTCTTTGGACTTCCACTTACTTTAATTACTCCACATTGATTCTTGTGGTTGAGAATGTTGTTATGTGGCTTCAATTGGCTAATTCAAAGTGTTGGGTCATGGCTCAAGAGATGTGGCACAATTTTTCGCCATAACTATATTTACTTTAAATTGTAAGAAAATGGTAATTTGGTCATTTGTCTTGTTATTTTAAGGGTATTCTTGTCCATGGTACTTGAATCTAGGGTTTAATCACTAGATTTTAAACCTTAAGGTTTCCCAAATAATTTCTAGGGTTTGAAAAATTAAGATTAAAGTTCAATAAAATTTTAATTAGAACTTACTAATTAAAAATAGGGTTTTTAATAGAAAATTAGGGTTTTAAAAAAATATTTAGGGTTTCTTGATATAATTATGGTTCCCCAAATTATGAATTAGGGTTTCCTAATGAACATAATTATTTACTAAAATAATAATTAGAGTTACCATCATAGCAATTAGGGTTTCAAATTGGAAATTAGGGTTTCTAATTTACAATTAGGGTTTCTATAAAATAATTAGGGTTTACCTAATTAGCATAATATAATAATGGTCATAAATCACGTACCACGAGTTTCTACCAATCGCAAACTCCGGTTTGACTTTCAAGTTAGGGATTAACATAGTAAAATTAGGGTTTAACAAATTAATGCTACCGTTTTGACATGCCACAACATAATTGACCAACCATTATCTATACATACATACCGTACATATTTATAGCACTGAAAAATCCAAATATAATTAATATTATATTATTATTCTCATTCCTTAATAAAAATCCAAAATTAGGGTTTAGATTCCATATATGATTTATCTTTCATATTTAACATTATTAATTAAGGTAAAATAATTAACTTAATAATTTGTACTAAAATTTATATAATAAAATAATTATTATAATTATTCTAAAAAATCATTTCATATATTATTTAAATAATATATAATTATATTTTATGAAAATAATTCTGAAAAACATTTACTCGCTATAAAATTAATTATTATAAGAATATAATTTATAATAATCAATAACTCCAAAATAAAATTATTTGTAAATACTCATGTAATAAATACATTTTTATTTATCACATAAATACATATACACCTTATCTTGTACAAATCCTCATCCTTAAAACAATAAAAAAAAATTATACGCAAAATTTCTGATTTAAATATATAGAAAATATCAGGTTGTTACAGATGCCGACTAAAACTCTTTCATAGAAAGGAGCTTCTTGTATGTCTATTAAAGTCATGACCATTTCTGATTCTGTCATGGAAGGAATAACTTGCGCAACCAGGCGTCTTCACCTTTGAGCATACTCTCTGAAAGACTCATTAGACTGTTTCTTGACCTTGGTAATTTGATACCGGTTAAGAGCCATCTGAGACTGAAAGCTGTATTGTGTGACCAAAGCGTGTGCTAGCTCTTCCCAGCTATGGATCTTTGAGTTGTCTAATCTGGTATACCACGAACGGGCTTCTCCAGTTAGACTCTTCTGGAACAACAGCATTCTGAACTTCTCGTCCTCTGAATAAGATCTGAGTTCTCCAATAAACACCTTCAAATGTGTGTAAGGGTCTCCTAACCCGTCGTATTTATCAAAGTCAGGAGTCTTATATTTTTCTGGATAATGAACACCAGGGAAAATGCAAAGGTCAGCATATGAAACACTCTCGTGTGTTCCAATTCCTTTGATAGCACGAAGGGTCTCTTCTATTTGGAGGACTTTCTTTTTGATATCACCGGTGTCTAAATCTCCTGTGAGATGGGTGGCATCATGAATTTTGTTGGTCGTATCCGACTGCAGTTCAGGTATTATAGTGACCTGGTTCCCCCTTGTGTCGAGGATTCAGCATGTACGGGTATCTTTGGACCTTGAGTAGATTGGTCTAGTTCCTTAAGCAGAATAACCAAATCTGTAATTTGTTTGCTTAATCCGTCGAATTCTTTGCGAGTAACTGGATTAAGGTTAGTCTAGTTGGATGATGACATGATTTACTGTAGGCTTGTAGCCTTTTTGGATTTCAACCGGGTAGTAGGTCTGATTGGTTCCCTGCGAAAGACTTGCATAGTTTAGTCTTTAGGGAATGTGTAAAACATAACATGCTATGTGGTGTTTTGGTTTTAGGAGTTTTATCCTGCAACACAGATGTCAGCTATTTGTAATACAAGATAGCATGTTAATTTAAATATGTATGTGTACACATTTCTTCATATTTCTCATTACATGGAGATAGATATGGAATGAAATTACATGTAATTGTGTTTACAAGTAATTAAAATGAGAAAGCATGAAGAGACTTTCCTCCGTTTTGGGTTTATCATAGGCTGACCTATCTTAGGTTACTCTCGCGGCTTTTTGGCATGAAAGTTCCGAAATCATCGCAATTTACTCAACGGGAAATTAATCTGGTCTTTCAACTGGAGCGAATTTGGGTGGTGCCTTTCCTTAGCCTCGCGGGAATTAGTCTTCCTACGAGTCCAGTAATCAAACACCGACATGATAGCCTCCTGGTGGAGGGACCACACAACATACATTCACATACATCGCGTCTCACCGTATGGAAATGATGACATGTGTGAAGTACTAATATCACAAATAAATATGGTGTGAAGCACTAAGTGCAATAAGTAAATGCATTCATACACATTCATTGTAACATTTCAAAAATTTTAAATGTAATATTAAATATTTATTGATTTATATAAATATTTAATGGATGTGATTATCGTTAAATAAATATTTGTTCAATTGATTTAATTTTGTTTAGTTAATTATTTATTAAATAAATAATTGATGAATTAAGGAAATTATTATTATTTTGATATTTCAATTTAAATGATTAATTATTTGTATTGTGTTCTCAGGACTAAATGATTTATTTAATTAATTGTGATTTGCAATAATTAAAATAAATATGAAAGCTTGATTAAATATAGTGTGACAAATAACTATATTATAAGGAGTTATTAAAAGAAATTAAAGTAGTTTAATTTAGTTTTTGCCAAACAAGGCTTATTATATAAATTCTTTAAAAATCAAAGGGTTTGCCAAACAAGCCTTATGGCTCTTGGAATTTCTAGATTTTTAAAATAAATAAATAAAATAAATAATAATTATAATATATATGTTGGTTTATAACTATTATTCTATTAAATTTAGCGTATTAAGGATTAACAGTTTTAGTTTTCCATTATAACTATCAGTTGTTTTTGTTTTACGCATCCTAGTTGCTGAGAAAAGAGAGAAGAACTTGAGTTTTGAGGAATTAAAATGGTTTTAGTTAGTGTTAAATTGTTCTAATTGGTTGTAAATGTGAGCAATCATGTTTATGATAATTTTATATTTATTTTATGTGTTAATATTACTGTTTATTGGGTGAAATTTGTGTTTGTTGGGCTAAAGTTGGCTACTGTTCATAGCCTTCTTTGCGTCTGTTCACGAAAATCCACAGCATTGCTTGCAAGGTTATGGTTCTCAGTATGGTAAGCAATTGCCATTACCTACGGTTTGAGATTTCGACTTTTGCTATTACAGCAGACTTGGGGGAAACATCCTAACATGGTCTTAAATTGTGTTAGCGTGCTAAATTTGTAATGTTAAGGTTAACATAACATATTGAGTTGTGGTTAGTATGATCAAAGTGTCAAAAATGCTTAGTAAACCGAAAACGCGTTATGTGATAATTTAGTATACATAATGAAAGTTAGACAAGTGTTACGAAGTAAAACACTTAGAGTTTCTGAAATGTGAATGGTAATGAACATGTTATGATATGTTTGCATGTCTAATAGGTATTGTGGTTCTAAAATTATGTGTAGGTGATTGTGAGTTTAATTTTATAGCTTACGCTCAAGGAAAGTTTTTCTAACTCTACACTTTCGTTGAGCTAGTTCGTTAATTACACTGTGCAAGTTTTCTAACTCTATATTTTTGTTGAGTTAGTTCTATTATTATAAATGCATACTTTTGATTGAGAAAGTTTTTATCTCAACTATTATTGAACAAGTAAATTGTTCCTAAAATCTATTTGAGCAAACTCAAACTCTAGTGTTATTGGAAATTCTCAATTGATTCATTCTAACTTGTTTATAGTTAAGCAAGTTTCTTAAAGTTCAGAAATTTCATTTCTAATATTATAAAACTTGAACCTAGCTTATTTTACTATTCAAGCAAAGGTTAACCATTTTATTCATTTTATTGAATACTTATGCTCTATGGTTATTTCATGCATGAGTTAGATATATAGAATCAGTTCATTTATGATTCTCAAATGTTCTAAGTTATGTTGTTATTAAACAACTATTGTATTATCAAGCATTATGGATTCAACTAGTTCCCTACTTGATGATCATTAAACTTCAATTACCCTTGAAAGCTTATCCAAACCAAACTTTCTTTGGTGCGGACTCGTAATCTAAATATCGAGATGAACAACCCTATGTTTAGGGGTTTACGCTTAAGCGTTGAAATGGTTGTGCACAATACATTGTATGAGAAGGATTGATCCCCTAAAGTGCGTGGAGTCCTTATAGTCATATAATGTTAAAGTTAAAGTTGAAAGATTACTTATAAACTGTGGACATGGTTCGTGGTCATTTGACCCTCAGTAATATATTTAAGAATGTTAATAGAACAAGTCATTCAGTTTTATTGAGCCTTTGAAATGGAAAATGTTGTAATGTTAATAGAATATATCATTCAGTTCTATTGAGCCTATTATTTGGCAAATGATGTAAATATATTTATTCTTATTCAAGTGAGCTTTGTTTGCTCACTCTTGCATATTTATACATTTATTGCAGCTATGAATGAGAAGGTAGATAAACCTACAACTAGCAAAGGAAAGGGAAAAATGTACAAGTAATAAGGACTTGTAATTTTGTTTTATGGTTATGATGATAGACTTTTAATAATGATGTGATGTAATAATTTTATTTCCGCACTTGAATAATTGTATTAAAGGTTAGAGAACCTGGGAGATAATGTTTTATTAAAGTAATCCTGTATGGGCAGGGTTTTATTATTCAATTTATTTTGATTGGTAGTTATATATGAATGTTTTGATTACGTGAACACCAAATCTTGAGGTAATGAAGTATCGGGATTTGGGGGTGTCGCAAGTTGGTATCAAAGCTTTAAGTTATGAACCTTAGGTGGGGAAAAGTCTTAGGAAGTAACCTTTGAAAAGAGAGTGGTGACTAACTCCTATCGAGTTTTAAGGAAGAAATAATAAAATACTTATGTGATTGTGTGTTTATACTTATGTGCTCATGAGTGTCGAGTAGTAATGATTAATAATTGAAACTTAAAATTTTGTTGTCAGGATGACTAATGTCGGAGAATCCAGTCAGGCTACGGAGGATAGACCTCAGATGCCTATAGAGGAGGACCCTCGAGACATTCATGTTATTTGGGAACAACTACTGCCACGGGAGTCAGCCCCGTTGGTCACAGTGGTTGAAGATGAGGATGATGATGTGGAGACGGATGAGGAGGATCCTGTTGAGTTGCCACAGGAGGATGAGGATGACGAGGACAAGGAGGAGGAGACTCCACTAACCTCGATAGTTGCTCGAATGTACGATGAAGTCTACGACCATAACGTGGAACTTTAGGATACAGTCGAGGAATTGCCAGAGATAGTAGCTGAACAACAGACTACAATGACACAAAAAGACAATGAGATCAAAGATCGTGAGGAACGACTGACTAATGTCGAGGAGAAGCTAGAACATACTGAAGGAGAGAAAGAACAATTGATCGAGGAGGTCGCTGAATTGAAGAATAAGCTAAGGGAAGAAGTTACGAAGAGGACAAGAGCCGAGGACGCATATGAGGTAATGTTTTAACGAGCCGGGAAAGCAGTAAAAGACGCAGAGGCAAAGAGGATGAAGATGGAAGAGATGAATAGAGTATTCAACACTGTGGTTAATCGAGCTCAAGATCGGGTAATGGGTTATCCGATTCAGTTCGAGACGCTGCCACCGGACGTATTAGATCGCAGAACAATATTTTGGATTATGGAGGAAGAACATAGTAAGGCTAAGCAGTATCTTAGTAGAACATCGTAGTTATTATGCGATTAATAAATGTTAAATAAATTATAAATCCCAAGTGTTATGTAACCTATGGGATATGACGATGATGTTGTCTTGAAACTTTTGTAGTTCAGGAATGTAATGTAAATAGCAGTGATGCTATTATTTTATGTTTTTAAAGAGGTTATGAATAAATAAAAGTTGTTATTTTTATTCAAAGTGTTACGTGATTATGTGGTTATTTCTTTTGTGGAGGCAAGTTAAGTAGAAATTACTCAAAAGAGTTGAATAATAACCTAATGAGTGTATTTTTAAACAAAAAATGCCTCCTAGACGTCAACCACCACGACAGAGAACCAACGAAGGAACCATCAATAACGACAATGTTGATGCTAACCTAGTTTAACAATTAGTGACGTTATTGACAGGAGCATTGCAGAATCAACCACAGAACCAAGGAACAACGTTTAAGGAGTTCAAGGCGGTTGGACCACCTGAATTTTGTGGGTCAGTGAATCCATTCGAGGCACAAACTTGGATTATGGAGATAGAAAAGGTGGTTGATGTTGCTAGGGTAGGAGATGATCAGAAGACTGCTTTCGCAATATTCATGTTGAAAGCAGAAGCTAGTTATTGGTGGCAGGCCAATAAAACTCGAGAAGGACCAGGGATGATGACCTGGATAGGTTTAAGGAGATATTCTTTAAGACCTATTTTCCTAAGAGTTCAAAGGGTCAGCTGGAAGTACAATTTTTGGAACTGAGACAGGGAACGATGACGATATCTGAGTATGCCGCTAAATTCAACGAGTTGGCGAGGTTTGCGCCTTATCAAGTCAGCACGGACGAATACAAGGCGAAGAGGTTTGACTAGGGACTAAAGCCCTGGTTGTACAGTAGGTTTTCATTATTTCAATTGAAGACTTTCGAAGCAGTGATGGAGAAATCAATACTCGCTGAAGGTGGGGGCGGGCAAAGGACAAAGTTCAATCGAGAAATGTAAAGAAGAAGAAGAACGAGGTGGAAATTAAGAATGGAGGTGGTAGTGGTGGAAACAACAACAACAACAACAACTTGAAGAGGAAGTGGAATGGAAATGTGGGTGTTGGAAACCAGCAGGGTAACCAGTAGAACAAGAAGTTTGAAGCATGTGCTACATGCGGGAAGTTTCACAAGGGTGTGTGCTTGATGGGGAAACGAGTATGCTTCAATTGTAGCTAGGAGGGTCACATCGCCCCAAATTGCACACAACCTAAGAAGAATGTGTGCTTCACGTGTGGATCCAAGGCTCACTTTGCTCGTGAATGCCCTAAGAAGAAGGATGGAGTGACAACCAGAAGCAATGGAGGTACAGCATCAAACAAACCCACAGCTAGAACCTTCAACATGATGGTGCAAGATGATGTGCAATCAAAAGATGTTGTGTCATGTATTATCCCAATCAATGATATTGATGCTTATGTATTATTTGATTCGGGTGTTAGTTGCTCATTTATCTCTGATGAATTTGCTAAGAAGTTAGAATTGACTAGAGAAGAACTGAATTTCCCTTTGAACATAGAAATTGCGAATAAAGAGATAATCCTTGTTAGATTCGTATACAAGAACTGTAGGGTGAACATTAAGGAGAATATCCTAATGGTAGATTTGATTCCAATTAGACTTGGAGAGTTTGATGTAATTTTGGGAATGGATTGGTTGTTCAAATATGGAGCGGTAATTGATTGCCAAAAGAAATGTGTAAACCTTATGACTCAGTCAAAGGTAGTATTCTATGGTAGCAAATCGCCTAGACAAATGAAATGTCTGACGATTATGCAGGCCAAGAAATTATTGAGTCAAGGTTGTGTGGGCTATTTAGCTTACATAGTCGATACTCAGAAAAATAATGTGAAATTGGAAGAGATACCCGTGCTAAGGGAATTTGAGGATGTGCTTCCAGAGGATTTGCCAGGACTTCCGCCTGACAGAGAGATTGAGTTCGTGATCGACTTAGTGTTGGGGATAGCACCGATATCGAAGGCCCCGTAAAGAATGGCTCCAATAGAAATAAAGGAACTGATGGTACAGTTGCAAGAATTATTAGATAAGAAGTATATTCAACCAAGCGTATCACCATGGGGAGCGCCAGTATTGTTCATGAAGAAGAAGGACGGGTCAATGCGTCTTTGCATTGATTATAGAGAATTAAACAAAGTCACTATTACAAACAAATATCCATTACCAAGAATAGATGACTTGTTTGACCAGTTGAAGGGTGCTAAATACTTTTCGAAAATAGATTTGAGAAGTGGGTATCACCAGTTGAAAGTGAGGAAAAAGGATGTACCTTGAATGGCATTCAGAACTCGGTATGTACATTACGAGTTTCTGGTGATGTCTTTTGGTTTAACCAATGCACCTGCTGCAATCATGGATTTGATGAATAGGGTGTTTAAACCATTCTTAGACAAGTTTGTAGTGGTATTTATCGACGACATTCTAGTGTATTCCAAAACTCAAGAAGAACAAGTGGAACACTTACGTTTGACAATGGAAACACTAAGAAAGGAAAAGTTGTACGCGAAATTCTCTAAGTGCAAATTTTGGCTAGACCGTG
This sequence comes from Panax ginseng, assembly GCA_020205605.1. NCBI lineage: Eukaryota > Viridiplantae > Streptophyta > Magnoliopsida > Apiales > Araliaceae > Panax > Panax ginseng. Next base: position 37,452,983 of record CM035147.1, read on the forward strand.
TGCAATTTCTTGAACACGTGATTGACAAAGATGGGATTTCCGTGGATCCATCAAAAGTGGAAGCTGTAATCAATTGGAAACAACCAAGAACACCGTCAAAAGTGAGGAGTTTCTTGGGACTAATTTTGCTTATTACGCATTTATTTATTTAAGATTTTTCTAAGATAGCCACTCCATTAACAAATTTGACCAGGAAAATTGTGAAATTTATTTGGACGGAGAAATGTGAAGAAAGTTTCCATGATTTGAAGAAGAAATTAAGTATGGCACCTGTATTTTCATTACCAGATAGTACATGTAACTTTGTGGTATATAGTGATGCCTCACATAACGGGTTGGGATGTGTTCTTATGTAGAACGACAAAGTAATTGCGTATGCATCAAGGCAACTGAAGGATTATAAGAAAGGTTATCTGACTCATGATTTGGAATTGGTTGCAGTAGTGTTTGCTCTCAAGATATGGAGACACTATCTCTATGGAGAGAAATGTGAAATCGACACAGATCATAAAAGTCTGAAGTATATTTTTACACAGAAGGACCTGAATATGCGACAAAGGAGATGGATGGAATTGATAAAGGATTACGATTGTGAGATCTTTTATCACCCGGGCAAAGTGAATGTGGTTGCAGATGCTTTGAGCAGGAAAGGTCGGAAAAAGTTGATGCTGATAACTACTCAGGAGGAGCTTATTTCAGCAATGACAAAGCTAGAGTTGGAAATCAAATTTCCAAAGGAATCTGATGAACGACTATTCCAGATAGATGTTAGTCCAACTTTGGTGGATAAAGTGAAGAATGCTCAAATACAAGATAAAGAATGCGAAACAATCAAAGAGAAAGTGATTGACGGTAGTGATGTAAAATACAAGATCGATGCTGAAGGACTACTACGATTCGAGGAAAGAATTTGGTTTCCAGTAGTACCAGAGCTTAAAGAAGAAATCTTGACCGAAGCACACAACACAAGATATTCGTTCATCCAGGAAGTACAAAGATGTATCAGGATTTGTGGCGACATTTTTGGTGGCCAAATATGAAATGAGACGTTGCAGAATGCGTTGCAAAATGCTTGACGTGTCAGAAAGTGAAAGCTGAACATTAATAACCAAGAGGGTTACTTCAACCGTTGGAAATACCAGAATGGAAATGGGAGCATATCACAATGGATTTTGTGGTAGGACTTCCAACGACTCAGAAAGGATACGATGCGATATGGGTAATAGTGGACAGATTGACAAAATTTGCACACTTTTTGCCAATAAAGATTAGATTTAATCTTGAACAGCTAGCGAAACTGTACGTTAAAGAGATCGTGTCAAGACATGGAGTTCCAGTGTCAATTGTGTCGGATAGAGATCCAAGGTTCACATCAAACTTCTGGAAGAGACTACAAGAATGTATGGGAACACAGTTGTGAATGAGTACATCATACCACCCGTAAACCGACGGGCAAAGTGAACGAACAATCCTAACGTTGGAAGATATGCTGGGAGCATGCATCATGGATTTCAAAAGAAGCTGGGATGAACATTTACCGTTGGTAGAATTTGCCTACAAAATGAAGCTTACGCGAAAGCATCGGATGCCACCTTATGAGGCATTGTACGGCAGAAATTACGTAACTCCACTGTCTTTGGGATGAAGTCGGTGAACGCCAACTCGCTAGGACCGTAACTCAGGTACAACAAACCTGCTCAAGTTGTCAAACTCATCGGAGACAAGATTGGTAGCAACCAAGACCGACAGTAAAAAAGTATGCCGTCATCAACATGGCGTAATCGCGAATTTAAAGTAGAAATTTCGTTTTCCTAAAAGTTTCTCCTTGAAGGAGAAAATTCATTTTGCAAGAAAGGAAAGCTCACCCAAGATTTATTAGACCGCTTTGAGATACTACGAAGAGTGGGGAAGTGGCTTATGAGGTAGCTCTCTACCTCTAGAATGTAATATTAAATATTTATTGATTTATATAAATATTTAATGGATGTGATTATCGTTGAATAAATATTTGTTTAATTGATTTAATTTTATTTGGAGAATTATTTGTTAAATAAATAATTGATGAATTAAGGAAATGATTATTATATTGATATTTAAATTTAATGATTAATTATTTGTATTGTGTTTTGTGAATAAAGGATTTATTTAATTAATTGTGATTTGAATTAATTAGAATAAATATGAAAGCTTGATTAAATATAGTGTGACAAATAACTATATTATAAGGAGTTATTAAAATAAATTAAAGTAGTTTAATTTAGTTTTTTTGCCAAACAAGGCTTATTATATAAATTCTTTAAAAATTAAAGGGTTTGCCAAGCAAGCCTTATGGCTTTTGGAATTTCTAGATTTTAAAATAAATAAATAAATAAAATAATAAATATAATATAATTATAATATATACGTTGGTTTATAATCATTATTCTATTAAATTTGGCGTATTAAGGATTAGCGCTTTTAGTTTTCCATTATAACTATCATTGTTTTAGTTTTACGCATCCTAGTTGTTTGAGAAAGAGAAGAACTTGAGAGAGAATTTGAGAAGAGTCTAGGAAATTTTCACGTCAATTCCAAAGTGTGTTTAACAAGAATTTCATCAAGCAAAAAAGGTAAAAGGTATATAGGGTTTTTTTACTAAAAAAAATTACATGTTCGTGAATTTCATCTCTTCGAATTGTTGCTAGATAATTGAATAATTGTGGTTACATGCTTATGATGCTAGAATTTATGTCAAATAAGATAATTGCATGCTAATTTCGGTTTACAGTAAAAGAAAATTTTGACAGTGTTTGTGTTCTTCATATGGCTTGAGTAAAAGTAACAATTCTAGTGGCTAATTAGTACGTGAAAGTGTAAATTGAAGCTTGTATATGTTAGTTCTATGAGATACGAACATAACGTAACTGAAATGAGATGTTTTGGCCAACTAATGAATTCACAGTGATGATTTCTAGAACGAATGTCAAGAAAATTGAGTTTTTTATGAAAAACATGAGTTTTGAGAAATTAAAATGGTTTTAGTTAGTGTGAAATTGTTCTAATTGGTTGTAAATGTGAGCAATCATGTTTATAATAGTTGTATATTTATTTTACGTGTTAATATTACTGTTTATTGGGTGAAATTTGTGTTTGTTGGGCTAAAGTCGGCTACAGTTCATAGCCTTCTCTGCGTTGTCATTCAACACCTTCGTGAGTCACTTGGCAAAGTTAAAAAAAAAAAAAAATGAGCTGCCACTTGGGTCCCTAAGCCTTTTTATGCGCAATAAATTTATACCACAGTTTGAGATTCTGACTTCTGTTATTTCTGCAGATTTGGGAAAGTGTCATAACATGGTCTGAAATTGTGTTAGCATGTTAAATGTGTAATGTTAAGGTTAACATAACATAGTGAGTTGTGGTTAGTATGATCAAAGTTGCAAAAATGATTAGTAAATCAAAAACGCGTTATGTGGTAATTTAGTATACATAATGAAAGTTAGACAAGTGTTGCGAAGTAAAACACTTAGAGTTTCAGAAATGTGAATGGTAATGAACATGTTATGATAGGTATAGCAAAATTATATGTCGTGAGTTTAATTTTAGGTATTGTGGTTCTAAAATTATCTACATGCAGTGATACTTTGATGAGTTTATCTCATTTAATGATAAGCTTACCATTTGAGGGACATGGTTCGTGGTCATTTGACCCTCAGTAATATATTTAAGAATGTTAATAGAACAAGTCATTCAGTTCTATTGAGCCTTTGAAATGGAAAATGTTGTAATGTTAATAGAACATATCATTCAGTTCTATTGAGCCTATTATTTGGCAAATGATGTAAAGATATTTATTCTTATTCAAGTGAGCTTTGTTTGCTCACTCTTGCATATTTATACATTTATTGCAGCTATGAATGAGAAGGTAGATAAACCTACAACTAGCAAAGGAAATGGAAAAATGTACAAGTAATAAGGACTTGTAATTTTGTTTTATCATTATGATGATAGACTTTTAATAATGATGTGATGTAATAATTTTATTTCCGCACTTGAATGATTGTATTAAAGGTTAGAGAATCTGGGAGATAATGTTTTATTAAAGTAATCCTGTATGGGCAGGGTTTTATTATTCAATTTATTTTGATTGGTAGTTATATATGAATGTTTTGATTACGTGAACACCAAATCTTGAGGTAATGAAGTACCGGGATTTGGGGGTGTCGCAAGTTGGTATCAAAGCTTTAAGTTATGAACCTTAGGTGGGGAAAAGTCTTAGGAAGTAACCTTTAAAAAGTTAGTGGTGACTAACTCCTTTCGAGTTTTAAGTTAAAGTTGAAAGATTACTTATAACTGTGGACATGGTTCGTGGTCATTTGACCCTCAGTAATATATTTAAGAATGTTAATAGAACAAGTCATTCAGTTCTATTGAGCCTTTGAAATGGAAAATGTTGTAATGTTAATAGAACATATCATTCAGTTCTATTGAGCCTATTATTTGGCAAATGATGTAAAGATATTTATTCTTATTCAATCGAGCTTTGTTTGCTCACTCTTGCATATTTATACATTTATTGCAGCTATGAATTAGAAGGTAGATAAACCTACAACTAGCAAAGGATAGGGAAAAATGTACAAGTAATGAAGACTGGTAGTTTTGTTTTATCGTTATGATGATAGACTTTTAATGATGATGTGATGTAATAATTTTATTTTCGCACTTGAATGATTGTATTAAAGGTTAGAGAGCCTTGGAGATAATGTTTTATTAAAGTAATCATGTATAGGCAGGTTTTTATTATTCAATTTATTATGATTGAGTAGTTATATATGAATGTTTTGATTACGTGAACACCAAATCTTGAGGTAACGAAGTACCAGGATTTGGGGGTGTCACATTCATCATAAATGTAAATGCAACATCCACACACAAGCAGATAATAGTTTTGAAAAAAATTGAAATAGCGGCTTAAGTCCTCTTACTGGAGTCCCCAACGGATTTTTTAGTTGTCCCTTTCCCTTACTTGTTCTTTGGTGTTCTCATTTTAGGTGAGATTTGTTTGAAAAAACAAGTGAAAAAGGTCCGACATGTATAATGTCGACGATGGACTCTTAAGAGTCGCCAGTTGGTTGTTTAAATGGTTGTACCAACACAACCGAGAAAAGGTTTGCACATTGACCTAGTGATGTGAAACTGCTAAACAGGTCGGTGAAACCGAGATTCATTAGGGTCCGGGGACTTGATTATGCGGAGGGAAGGTGGTAGGCACCCCCCCAACATCCGTGTTACAACGGTGACCACCTCTTTTCAAGAAACTATTATCTGAATGTGTGTGTGTGTGTGGGTCAATGTGCTGTTTATTTGGAAGTGGTGCGAGGCCTCGTTCGCACCTATATACACAAGGTTTGAATTTGTGTAAAAATTCAGTTTTAGCAAGATATGGCAGTGATGTTTTAAAAGAGGTTTTTCAAACCCTTGTGCTTAATTGTAATTGAGAACTTTTACACTTCCATTCTATTAAGTGTTCGGCTTGATTGTTTTATTTTCGAGATGCGAAGCATCTATAAGAAAATAATGTACAAAATAATACTGATTTCCTCGTGGGTATGAAAACCATCTGAGGAAATTTAGACACCGCAGAATAATTTACAAGCTACTTACAGCTGAAAATGTCCATCATGGGAATCGAATCTAGATCCAATAGGCTGAATCTGTGATCACATGATTCCTAGGCTCACATGATACCGTAATTAGTATGAAAGCGTATGGCGGTATATATATATAAAAGCTATAAATATATATATATATATATATATATATATATATATATATATATATACAGACATGATCACCACCACGAAGCACCTCCATGGGGATCAAAAATGTCAATAAAGTCAGAAGATATCAACCGCCACGGAGAAAACTCTAAAGTGGGGCCAAAACATAAATAAAGTTGTACAAAGCGATCAACTGCCACGAAGTAAACTCCAGGCAGGACGAAACGTAAAGAAAGCTATAAAAGCAATCAACCACCACGAAGTAAACTCTAGGTTGGACGAAATATATATATAAGCGATATAAACGCACTGGATGTAAAATCAAGGCTCATCGAATGAGTTCGACAACAGCCTCATATATATAAGTATATACATATATACATATATATATATATATATATATATATATATATATCGCTTAATATATATATATTAACTGTGTGTCGAACTTTGTTCGATGAGCCAGATTTACATCCTGAGCGCTTACTCGCTTATATATATATATATATATATATATATATATATATATATATATATAAAGCATAGAAACGCCTGCATCAAGTTCAGGCTCAATCGAGGCATAACTCGATAATTTTTGTTCATATATATAAATATATATGTATATACAAACTGAAATAAAACCATGGACCGAAGTCTGGGCAAACACACGCAACACGACTCTCAACGTGAAGAAGGGTGTGTGCAAAGATGAAGAGAAATGCTTTAAAGTGTGTAAGAAGGCTTATAGTGGCCTACCAAAGAAGACTTCTATATCTTTTAAGTAGATTGAACTCGGCTCCCGCCGGTACAAAAGTAGCTATATGTGAGCTCACACGTGTATAAAATGAGAAAGCACTCAGTATATTGTATGTACGGATCAAATTTGACAGGGCTTCCTCGCCATCTTTTTTTCTTAAAATGGCCACCCCAAGCCCTCTATTTATAGAGGGGGGAGCCGCAGGTGTACCTGAGGCGGCCCGGGTTGCCCCGGGTTTCTCGGGTCGGGTCGTCTCACAGTACGTGCACGTAGGCATTGCAATGTTTGCTCGAACTTTCAGAATTGTAATCCGGGCATCCGACTGAGGTATATAGGATCTATTTCGGACCGCCTTTGTCGAGATTTACGCAATGGCATGGGATTAGAGGTTGTACGAAGTCAGGAAGATAGGACGGTGCCCTCCGATCTTCAAGCTTCAAATTCCATCTGTTACCCTACGTAATAGTCACTCGGAATTGGTTTTTCTTGATTCTTGTGGGACATAGTTGTGTAGAAATGGATGTATGAGATGTTGAGACGACGTGATGTGGCCTTGAGTTGAGGAGATGATGAATTTGCCCCTCACCGGAGTTATTGCCGGTTTGGGCTGGTAAAGCAGACGTTGCTTAGGGTTATCTTTGAGATTGGAGTGCTGCAAGTGTTGAAGGTCCTCAGTATCATCTCTGAGGTGTGCCTGTCCTCTCGATATTATCTCCGGTGTGACGCCCCCAAAACAGGTATACATCACCCATCTTGAGTCGCCAAAAACATGGTACAAAATTCAAATACAACTTAATTATACAACAGTCGTGTAAAATACGACAAAACATAATCTAAGAGTTTTAATAAGAATATTGTCATCTAGACAATATCCACACTCAATGGAGTCCTCATTACATTTATTGTCACACTATTAATGTTATCATCTGAACCGTCACTCCGTTCCCCAACTAGTCTCGGCTACGTTCTCATTTCCTGAAGAGAACAGTGAAAGAAAGGGTGAGCTCAACTAGCCCAGTAAGAAATATTATGATCAAGATAATGCAGAATAAATTATCATTAGCCTTCAACAATGTTAAACTGATAGAATATAATAGACAACAAGTTTAACTGCAGCGGAACAAGCAATCCATTAGAAGAGTCAAGTAGAGCATAAAATCTACTATCTTCTATGATTTAAAAAGTTTTTCATCAACTTTATCGCTGAGACTTAGCTTAATAAATAAAATCACATCATCCCTGCATCACGGCCAAGGATATTCATGTAATCATCAATGGTCACGATCATACCGAATTATCCCTGGTCGTAATCATACCAACAACTGTCCATTAATGAACTACAGGCCCATGAGGATTTTTACCACATCATTCGTCACATTACGGTCATGATTACACCGATCCCTGGTCATAATCATACCAAGTTCATCTATGCACGTAAGCCAAAGATGACTTTAATCACAATATAAGCATGAGGGTGATGACAATGACATAATAATTCAATAAAACAAGTTCAAGGATAAATTTTAAAGATTTATAATTTTAATTTATCCAGAAATCAATGACGTCTAAATTGTCAACATGATACTTCTTTGTGGAGTAAAATTCAAGAATGCTTAGAAGAATATTTCTATGAAAAGATACTGGATGAAGCGCAAATATCAAGGATATTCCACTAATTTCGTGGAGTATAGAAGCCAAAACTTTAACCAATTGAGTATAATAGAATATATGAAACCGTGAAATGGAATTTTTCCGCCATGCGATAATCCATGAGAGATGATCATTTCCACAATTTAATAAGGAATGAATACGAAGGATCATTCACCATGCATGCGGTAATCCACATGATGCATTATTCCAATGTAATAATAGAAGAATTCACCAAAGCGCATAAATCCGCATACATGAGTTATTCCAATGTAATAATAAAGAATGGAACTGTGTCATGCGTAACTCCACAGACATATGATATTCCAACCGAATAATAAAGAATGGAACCAAAGTTATGCGTAATCAAAGACAGATGTGAAATTCCAATGAAATAATAAAGAATGGAATAACAACATAATTCACCGTGCATGCGATAGACCACACGCATAAAAGTTATTCCAATGTAATAATAAAGAATGGAATAATAGAAGAATTTCACCATGTATGCGGTACTTCGTAAAGACAAGTTATTCCAACATAATAATAAAGAATGGAATAACAACCCTTACGAGTATTGAAAGAAAATAACTCTCTTCATGAATACGAAAGAAATAATACCCCTTACCTTAGAAGAAGACTGGATACTAGAATAGTGAGGTAGCAGACTTCTCTTCTTCTTTCTCTCTATAATGTCTCTCTATAATAATTGCTCTATAGCTTTAGTGAATTGGTGAGAAATGAAGGAAGAATGAGCTTCTATTTATAGGAAAATATAATTTCGATAATTACACGTTTTGGGGCTCAAAATATTACAGTTTAATACCTTCCTCTTTTTCTTCATTTTTAATTTAGTCGTGCAAGTATTATCAAACTTACACCACCTCCCCTAATAGTAAATAATGTGAATTAATAGTTCATTCATGTGACTTAATAGTATAATCATGTGAAAAAACTAATTATGGTATAGTACCTTCAACTTTACCTCCATTTTTAACTTAGTCATTCAAGTATTATCCATCTTGCACCACCTCCCCTAATAGTACAAGAATGTGAATCAATAGTACACACATGTGAACAAATAATTATAACCATGTGAATTAATAGCAATTAATTTCTCATTTATCCGGTTAATTACCCGATTGGTCAACATAACCTCCAGACATCAATTATTATCGAAATAAATGTCGATTTTCACTAACACTAATAATTCCAACACAATGGAACTATCCATTTCATCTTTAATCAACACGAACTTATTCATCATTAATATTATAATTCACAATATTTAACAACCAGGTCATTCCCAGGAAAAAGGGGGCTTTTCGATAAGGATTTCTCCTTATTGGTGCACAATTAGGTGACCAAACATCTCCTTGACAGAACTTCTAGACATTGTCAATATTGCAAATAATAATATGAATAACTTTGTTGTCTCAATTATTGATTTAATAATAATAAATATTATGCAGATGATACTGTGACAATAATTGAATCAATAATATGAGAGATATGATGCAAAGAATTATCGTAGGCAATAATTGAGTATAACCGAGTGACTTCTCATGTAAGCATCAATAATCAATACCGCAGTACATGCTACTATCCAACCACGCAGACATTCATCGTATTTTTACTACCGGGTAGTTCAACAGGTTTAACTGGTAACACTTTCGCCGTTATTTTTATAAAAGATAATTATGTCGCTTTCTAACTACGACAATACTTCCGTTAGGGGGTCCACTAATGATTGTGCCGTCGCATTGAATATTCCCCGTTAAAACGAATATTCCCCGACCAATCGAATATTATATAACCACTTGCTTACTTTGCAAAATTTGTAAATATTACCCACAACTATAACATTATATCAAATCCACACCATAATATTCAAAAATATATATCGAGAAAATTATTTTTTATTCATAAAAGTTGGGGTCTTACATCCGGGCTTGGTCCTGAGTGCCTCGGTGTGAGTGCCGAGATTGAAGCTGATTGCATGCATTTGAAACAAACATTTCTGAGGTTATCGTCGGAACTGCACTCCTTGGGGTTATCACCAAGGTTGGTAGCTGCTATTCCAAGTGTTGGGACTGAGACTGGATACCTCGGGGTTATCTCCGAGGTTAATCGGTCTTGTAATAACCCGATATTTTCTATGTAAATAAATAAGAAATTTTGCATATAATTTTTTTTTTATTTGAAGATGGGAATATGTGCCAAGTAATGTGTATGTATATATGTGATAAATAAAATTTATTTATTATATGAATAATTTCAAATAATTTTATTTTAGAATTATTGATCATTATAAAGTATATACTTATAATAATTAATTTTATAATAGAAATGTCTTAATTATTTATTTTCTATGAAAATATGATTTTATATTATTTAAATAATATATGAAATGATTATTATAATTGCTATTTTATTATATGAATTTTAGTTCGAGTTTCAAGTTAATTATTTTAACTTAATTAATAATGTTATATATGAAAAATAAATCAGATATGAAATTCAAACCCTAAATTTGGGTATTAATCAAGGGATGAGAATAATAATATAATATTAATTATATTTTGATTTTTCAGTGCTATAAATATGTATATATATGTGTAGACTGATAATGGTTGGTCAAGTATGGTAAATTATGTCATAACCCTTATATCGTGTTATTAAACCCTAATTGTTAAACTCAGTTATGAGTTTAAGACTGAGCAGTAATTGTGTTATATGAATTTTACTGTGTATTACATAATTTCTGTAATTAGGAGAAACCCTAATTATTATTTGAAAACCCTAATTTGCTAAAATTAGAAACCCTAATTAATATTTTAGTAAATTATAATGATAATTAAGAAACCCTAATTGTTAATTTGGGAACCCTAATAGTATTAAGGAATCCTAATTTAAAAACCCTAATTTTCTATTAAAAACTCCTAATTTTAAATTAGTGTGTATAATTAAAATTTTATTACACTTTAATTTTAATTTTTCAAACCCTAGAAATTATTTGGGAAACTTTAAGATGTAAAATCTAGTGATTAAACCCCAGATTCAAGCACCTTGGACAAGAATACCCTTGAGATTAAAATAAAATTACTAAAGCACCCTTCTGTCTTATTTGTGAATTATTGCTAGCAAATCTTCATCAAATCTTGGCAGCCACCCTACCCTACCAACCTAGCAGCTAGCATTCCAGAATATCAAATTCAATGCATCAGCCAAGGGCATTGCATACATGATATACATATAGATTCAAGAGAGAGAAAGTTCTCATTTTGTCCTATATTATTCACTTATACCTAGCCATACTCTCTCAAGACAAAACCCACGAAATTATAGTTTTATATCAGTCCCAAATCAATCCCCACGAACACTAACAACAAATCAGAAGCATAGATATCAGAATTTTTTTCATAAAGAGGTAAGAACCCTAGAAGAAATCTGATCTTGATCAAAGTGTTAGATGTTAGTTTTTATGTGTTAATCATGTAATATGTAGTTTATAATGATGATCTGGGTTGCTCGATCTTAGATCCATAACATCTAGAGGCTCAGATTTGAAGTTTTTAAAAATCAGGAAAACTTTATTTCTGTGAATGACAATCGAATGTCAGGTCTGGTAGATCTCTGGTTGTTAATGATTTTAGTGTTTTTAATATTTGAACATATAGTGTGCTATGAGATCTTTGATCTGAAACTGGAATCTAGCCCAGATCATGAACATGTTAAAAGTTTTAGCTGGTCAAACCTAGTTAACCGAGCATGACTTTCCAAATCTGGAAAACCCAGATCGTTCCCAGAAGGCTCTGACAAGAACTTCATGGGCTCGGATTTGTCAATGGTTTAACGATCTGTTATTTTTGTTGCATCTAAGTTATAGTATGTTATATGGACTTCATATGTATGCCTTATAATCTCCTAATCATCAACAGAGTAAAAATAGTGTCTGGTCAAAGTAGGTAAAATGATCACGTTTTCTGTTTCTGGGTAACCCAGAAAACAGATGAACGCTATCTCTGACAGACTTTGACCAGACTAGATCTTCTTATTGTGTTGTTATTTTATTGATTTTATGTAATGGGTTTGTAGTATTACATGTTAGCTACAACCTGGAGTCAATAGATCACATAGAGCAAACTCAAAACGCGAGATATAAGGATCCAAAGTAGCATACTCGTTCTGTTCTTCATTTTGGAAAAAGCCAGAAATGAAGAACAGACTCTGACACGATATTCTTAGCCTCAGATCGTTTTGATTATTTATGTTTAGACTTGACCATGGATTAAAACATGTTCTCTGATAGTTTGTCTAGACAAATTGACGAAAGCGAGCGTAAAACTTTTACCTTGAACAGATTTCCTAATAGAGGGCCATCCAAATCATTGACTGGCCACGACTTTATCTTCCTGGCACCCAGAACGCCAAGAAAAATTTCCCGACAAATTGTTCTTGAGCTTAGATCTTATAGATGATGTATGTTATGACCACGTTTGTTGTTAGATCTTGTAGTACTACATGAGTACTATAACCTCCTCGATCAACAACTAGTCTGTAAACATTACTGTATGGGGAATTAAGATCGGTCAAAGTATACCACACGATCATCAGATATGAATGTACTTGAGTCTCAAGAACACCTAAATATGACACTTCTTGTCATAAAGGGCTTTAATAATGATGCATATATTAAAATTAATTAATTTAATTTCTAAAATTATTTAAAAATAGTAAATAAATTCTTAAAATACAAAAAAATAGTTTTAAAAATTATTTTAAGTTATAAAAATTAAGTTTTAATAATTTGACATATTTTTCATAAATATTAATATTTATTTGGATATTATTGGTATTTAAATTATTTAATAAATGCACTAAATAAATTAATTAAAAATGATTTTATTGTATTAAAAATCATTTTAAATAATAATAAGGTATTAAATAATATTTTAAGTTATAAAACATAACTTTTAATATTTTAAGATAAGTTTCATTAATTATTAAATTTTAATGATATTAGATTTATTTAGTAATTATATTAAATAAATAAATTAAAATGATTTTTATATTATAAAAATCATTTTAAATGAAAATAAATAGTTTAAAAATATTTTAAGTTATAAAATATAACTTTTGATATTTAAAGGTAAATTTTATTAATAATTTAATATTAATGATATTAAGTTTATTTAATAATTATATTAAATAAATAGTTTAAAATTGGTTTTATTGAATTAAAAATCATTTAAAAAGGAAATAAATGAATTAAAAATAGTTTAACTTATAACTAATGACTTTTAATATTTTGATAAATAATAAATTAATATTCTAATATTAATGGTAATTATTTAAAAATGATTTTAAATATTTTAAAAATCATTTAAGGGTAATATTAATACTTTAAAAATATTTTGAGTTATTCTAATTAACTTTAATATTTTGAGAATGGTTTCATTAATAGTTTAATATTAATTAAAATTAATGATAATATAATTAGTTAATATTTAAATCATTTAATAATGATTTCAGTGTTTGAAAATTCATGATAAAGTATAATAATTATTTAAAAATTATTATAAGGCTATGAAAAATAATATGACTGATATTTAAAATATCTAAACGAATATTAAACTACACGATGGAGTCTTAGACTCGATATTTAGCCGATAAAGCCGTTGGTACACCAAAATATTTTAGAAATTGATCTAGACTTAGATAAATTGACTAGATATGTGTTTGTTAGTGAATCAATAACTGTTAAACATATGTGACAATGTGATTAGGTTATGTGCTGACTACAATTAGCAGTACTATGTGATATGATATATTATTCTAATTGAACGAATGATCTTATTACTGATAGGTCGTTGTATAAAAGATTAATCTAAGTTACGTTATTGTAAGCAGCAGCTCATGCAAGTATCCTACTTTTGCATTTACTTTATGCAATGGACATGAGTAAGAAAGTTTCAGAATTATATTATTATTGTGCCAGATTATTAACTCTATTATTATTGATTATGTATCCAATCTTTGTATTCATACAAGTTCTTACATTATCCGATCATTGTCTTATTGTATAATTCAGATATTTATTCTGTTCGTTAATTCGTATCTAGGGTTAGACAGGTGTCCCCACTTGGATAACCATTGTATTTAATCATATGTTGATACATACTTATTGATTTCGAGTATGTATACGTTGACTTAAAAGCCATCTAAGCTATTTGATTCAGCTAGACATAAAAAATTGTTGAGCAAGATAGACCTTTATTGTATTCAATCAGATTGTTTTGGTTCGTATTCCCGACTAAGTATGAACATCCCGAACATGGAAAAACTTTTATGCACCCAAGGTGGACAGAGTGAACGATAATATCGTTCTTGCATGTAGTATTGATCAATACAGGGCATAACGGGCTGATCACCCCCCGTGCCCGTAAGTTATGACGGTTTACAGATGAATTTTTGTTTAACCGTTTCTAAAATAGAAAACAATGTTCATAGTATGTTGAATGATCTCCCGTTATAGTCAATACGTAGTTTCAAAAATTTCATATAGAAGTGATATGTTGTTATTATTGGTTCAGCTTACTTCATAACTGTTGATTCGTTGTAAAAGTGTCTTTCAAAGAAAACATTTAATTCTTTCAGCTAATATATATTGTTGTTATTACTTGCTGGGCAATCAAATGCTCATTCTTGCTTATATTAAATGTTTTCAGTTAAGTATGATCAACCTGAAGGCCCTGGCAAGAACAAGGGGAAAGGAAAGCTGTTCGAATGAGATTTATAATATTTTGTGTAATAGCTAAAGTTTATTAAGACAATGATAATTATTATCTGTGATGTAATGAATGTTTAAAGGTCGTGTACCTGGGATTTAGACGTTGATATATGTAAATTAAGTTTGATATTTATATTATTGTTATTATTATTAGTATTATTCCGCTCATAGAAATGGTATCGTGAAGCACCGAGTTCGGGTTTCAAGTACACGGATTTGGGGGCGTCACAGGTCTTCTCTGGTGGAATTTCCGGTGTTGGAACTGCATGCCTCGGGGTTATCTACATGGTTGGAACTGTTACTCCCGGTGTGTGTTCCGGGGTTGAGACTGAACGTCCGGTAGTATCCGGACTGGATGTGAGCTGTCTTCCAGGGTTATATCTGAAAGATGAATCTGCATTCCTGAAATGTCAGTGATAGGTGTGCAAAAAATTTGGAGTGTCTACAATGCACATCTATACTGATTATTGATTCGCATTTAGTGCATGTTGCACATGTTCGTCAGGTATGAAAGGCTGGTCACCTTCATTACCTGCTCCAGTTGAATTATTCATATTCATTATTGACATTTATTCATGTCGTCCCGATCGTTCAGTTATGAAATTTGATTCCTGCTAGTTCACAATTATATTGTTGAACGTAGCTAGTCTTTTATTCATATTCTTTCAATCATGATATATCCTCAAAAAAATTTAACATGCTGGGCAAATTTGTTACTCACCCTTGCTATATCATGATAAAAAAATTTAGATTAAGAGGAAAACTTAAGTTAAGACAGAAGCAAAGATAAAGTGCAAGATTAAATTATGATGCAGTTAGATATATTAAATTTTCTGACGAAAATAGTATTGTAAATCTTTAAGATATTAAAGGTATGTAATAAGTTATGATTGTAGACCTTAGGGTTTATGTTGTAAAAGTTTATTGTATAAATAATTTATGTTTATATGTTCTGCAATAGTTATAGAAATGATGTACCAGATCTGAGGTAAAAAGTACCCGGATTTGGGGCTTTTACAATTGGTATCAAAGCCGTAGGTTATAAACTTTAGGTAGGGGTACCTTAGGCTATAACCACGGAGATGATGATAAGGAATAAACTCACATTGAGTTTAAGTGATAAGAGATGAATTTAGGAATTCATCATAAAAGTAAAGAGAAAGATAAATAAGATTCAAAGAAGAATCTTGAAGAGATATAAGGATAAGAATCCGGAGTTACCTGACTCCTGTAATAAAGATTAAAAGTGAAAATAAATAGACTATGTCTATAAGATGAAAAGTGTAATAAAATCATAATATAATATGATTAAAGAGAAGAATAAGAAGATCGT
This sequence comes from Panax ginseng, assembly GCA_020205605.1. Classification (NCBI taxonomy): domain Eukaryota; kingdom Viridiplantae; phylum Streptophyta; class Magnoliopsida; order Apiales; family Araliaceae; genus Panax; species Panax ginseng. The sequence continues at coordinate 37,469,269 of CM035147.1, forward strand.
AAAATAAAATGATCGTAAGTATAAGGAGAAATGATTACAAAAATAAGATCACGATGTGATCAGATTAAATTCTTGAATAACATATGATATGTTAAGTGATTAGAATATTATAGCTTGACGCTATAAAGAGAAGGTACTAGGAAATGGTACAATGTAAACTCAAAAAAGAGTGGTAAATGTTAAGATATAGATTAAAGAAAAATTATATTAAGAAAAGAGAAAGTTCAAATTGTGTAGGTAAAAAGTACCCGAATTTGGGGCTTTTACAGCTAGAACCTTGTTAACATCAAAGGGTTAAGGTATAATCTAACCCTAATTCTAATATTTAGTTTTTGTAATTTTCTATTCTCTAGAAATTGGGTTTTGTTGAATTGTTGTAGAAGATGTTGTTTATATGTATGTATTCTCTTGCTAAATCTGTTAGTTGTCCTCTATAAATCTATGTTGATGATTAAATACATGAAATTTGGGTTTGTAAGGAGAAAAGTAAATAACAGTGTATGTTTATGAAAAATGGCTTAATAAAGTACAAAATTTCATGTTTAATATGTATGATAATATGTAAATTGATGTTAGATTATGTTAGTATGCTAAGAAATGAAAGCTACGTAGTTCGAATCATGTTAATTGGTTAAGAAACGAATTTGTGGCGATCAAATTTGCTAAAAGTGTCAAGATTGAAGAAATTTGGCAAATTATGGTTTTGATTCTTCAAATTCGTGTTTATGTGGTTAAAATGGTGTATAGCATGCTTAACTATGTTATTACAGAGTTTTAGATGTTTTAATTTGTGAATTTATGTGGTTTTGGGTTTATTTGGGTGTCCACTGTATGTAGCAGAAGTCATGCTGAAGTTTCATTCAGACGCGCATACAAGGCCATGCACATTACATTATTAGTAAAATGACACATTGTTGCTTGTGCATGTAGAGCCTTCTCTGAAATCTGCGGAAATGGCAATGCCTTTGATAAATATACAATTTGCTGCGTGCCTCAGAGCCTCTGTGATGATTGTTGCCTATTTGTAGGTCATGAGTAATGGACTTAATCTAGTTTAGCAAGCATGTTAATGATGTTAAGACATAACATAGACTACAACAACAGATTGTAATGTGTTATAATATAAAGTGTGAAGATTTGTAAGTGTTTGTTAATTAAGTTATGTAATGAATCAAAAAGTGATGTTATGAAAGTTAAAAGTAAATGATGAGGTGTATGTTAGTTTATAATGTAATTTTAGATTTGTTAAAGGTGTTAATCAACATGGTTAAATGTTAAGTTAATGTTATGACCTAAATGATGGGTTAAACCCATAAAGCTAATATTAATACAACTAATTGTTATTGTGATTCAAATGACATGTGTAGGGTAATTGGAGAACATTGTTATACGTGTGTAGCTTCCATACAAGGCAAGTTTCTTATCCTAAACTTTTATTGAGCAAGTATCCCTAACCTATGCTACTTAATTATTCAACAAGGTTTACGTATCGTTGTTATGTTATACTTATGCAAGTTTTCTATTCCTAAGTTATCGTTGCATAAGTTCCCAATTTTTATGTTTAAATTGAGCAAACATAATCTATCTTGCCTATGTTTGTACAAGTTCTTATAACCTAATTTGTTAACTTGAGCGAGTTTTACTTTTCTAACTCTTGATATTATTATTCAAAGCATATATTGTTCTAATACATCGATTCAAATGAGATTGTTCTAACTCTTTTGGATATAGCACTTTGCATGTACACATGTTTATTCAATTATATGTTGTTGTTATTCGGTCTTTGACTTTGATAACCTTGTTCAATTATATATTGATTATATTAAACCTCCAAGCTTACTCTTATTGATTGAACTAGTTTATTATGAATGGTGTTCTAAAATTCTAGAACCACTGATAAGTTAGTTCCGAGCTAAACTCTCTTTAGTGCAGAAATTCTAAATTCAAATTGAGGCAAACAACCCTAACATAGGGGATTTTGTACGTGTTAACGTTTAGATGTTTGTGCACAATACATGGTACAAAGGACTGATCCCCCTAAGTACATTAAGAAGGGTCTGTATAGTCTAATTGACTATTAAGGTTGGGGTAGTAATACCTAATCACCAGGGACATAGTTAGTAGTCTTAAGACCCTCAGAGATTAAATTCGAACTTGTTTTCTATTTTTGATTCGTAGAACAAGTTCAATATTGTTCAGCATTCGTTGTTCATTCTCATATGGTTATTATTACTACTCTTTATATCAGTGAGCAATCGTTTGTTCACTTTTCCAATTAACACTGCAACAAAAGTTGAAAGAGTCGATGAGCCATCTACTAGCAAAGGAAAGGGCAAGATGTCCAAGTGTTGAAGAAATATTTAAAATTTATTTAAATGCATGATGTTATAAGACTTGTTTTCTTTTATGATGTATTCCGCAAACTTATGTAATAATTTAAGGTTAGATTACCTATGATTGTTTATGAGACGATGTAACCCTTTAATGGGGAGGATTATTGTTTAAATTAATTGATGTGTTTATTCTTTATTATGGGTAGTTAGATGTAATTATTTTGATAGTGAGCACCAAATCCTATGGGAATGAAGTACCCGGATTTGGGGGTGTCACAGGTTGGTATCAAAGTTTTAGGTTATGAACCTTAGGTGGGGAAAACCTTAGGAAGTAACCTTTAAGCAGTCAGAAAACATAGTGGTATTTAACTCTTATCGGGTTTTAAGGAATGAATTAAGGCATCCACTGAAGCTAAACAATAAAAGAAATTATGTGATGTGTTAATAAATTATGTGCTCGCGAGTATCGATAATGTTAAGTAAAACTTAGAATATTTTTTTGTCAGGATGTCTAACGAAGGAGGATCCAGTCCAGCTAGGGAGGTTATACCTCAGATACCTAGAGATGACGAACCCCGGGATATTCATGTTGTGCGGGAACGGTTAATTCAGGAGGATGAGCATGTGACCGATCCCGAGGAGGATAGTTCTGAGGAGATAGCGGAGGATGAGGAGGATGTTAATTTATATAATTATTTAATGGATATGTTTATTTGTTGAATAAATAATTGTTTAATTTGAGTTGATGTGGTTTAGTTAATTATTTGTTGAATAAATAATTAAATATTAAATACTAAATATTTATTTGTAATATTAAACATTTATTGAATTATATAAGTATTTAATGGCAATTTGAGTTTATGTGATTTAGTTAATTATTTGTTGAATAAATAATTAAGGAACTAAGAAAATTAATTGTTATGAGATTATATACCAATTTAATTTAATAAGTAAGCTAGAGAGCTTATAGTGATTTAAATAAATTATAATATTTTAAATGGAAAATTGTAATTTAAAATGATAGTTGGTTGAATAAAATTATAATTTTAAAGGAAATTATAATTATAAGATAATGATTTATGTGTGAAAGTAATTTATTAGATTAGTATTTGAATTAATTAAATTGATTATTTAATTTAATAGAAGTGTGAAAAATAACCTTGCTATAAAGGAGTTATTAAAATAAATTAAGGGAGTTTAATTCAGTTTTGCCAAACAAGGCCTAATGCCTATTACGTCTTTTATATAATTGTGTTTTACCAAACAAGGCATAAGGATTAATTGGTTATATTTTTAGTAGTTAGCCAAACAAGCCTTATGGCTTTTGATATTCAAAACTCAAATAACTGATATCAGTTATAAGTTTTATATCTATATCATATAATAAATATATATTATATCTTATACGTTGTATCATAAGACGTAAGAACAAGGAGAGAAGTTAGAGAGAAGAAAAGAAAAACTCAGAGGAAGAAGAAGAGAAGAGAGGAAGAAAGGCTAGAGATTGAAGAAGGAGAAGCTTGATAATCAAAAGGATAATCATACTCTAGGATAACATCTTCTTAATCAAAGGTAGGAACTCAATATCTTTCTTTAAAAGTTTAGTTTTTCTTCTTCCAAAAAGTTCTCTGTGAAAATTTTATAAAAGATAAATTGTTGTTATGTATATAGTTTTGTATAATTATTGATTATATGGTTATTCCATGAGTTTATATATGATTATAGATAAAGTAATTCATGTATGTATGTGTTTTATGGAAGAAAGTATATTACAGTGTTTACATGAAAATATATATATGAACATGGCTTAGTTTAAAATAGAAATTAAGGTTTAATTAGTTGTTAAATTGATAAATTGATTATGGAAATTGATAGAGTATATATAATCATAACTATGATGTTTTGAAATTTCTGTTTTGATTAAAAAACAAAATCACAGTGATGATTTTCATAAAAAATGTCAACAATGGAGTTTTTGCCAAAAACAATGAAATTGGGTGTTGTAACTTTGATGTTTATGTTATTTTATGAGTAGAAACATGTTAGAAGTCTTCACAATATGTTTATATGAAGTCTATATGTGTATTACATGTTAATCAGTCTATTAGATTCGAGCTTTTAGGCCAATTTGGCTTTTGTTCATAGTGTTGCCGAGCTTGGTCGCCAGATTCTGGAGTCTGGCGCCGTAGCGTGACCCAGTAGTACAAATCTCGAGCCATAGCACCGGCGCCACGCCGTAGCGCCAACCAACGGTCTGTGACCCGAGTGATGATGCTTAACTCGTCTGTCATGTCACGAACCACGATGTAAAATCGTGGTGCCGCAACGCCGAGAGTTTGCGATGAGAGTTCTTACTGCTTTTGTTTGTGTATACAAAACTTGAAAATAAATGATATGTGTTAATAATATGAATGTTAAATGATGATTTCAGTAGTATTAAACTATGAATGAGCATGTTATCAAGAGTTAATTAGTATTAATGTAGTTTGATTATGTGAATTAGTAATTTAATCTACATGATGTATATATTTTGTTTATATAGATATAAAATGTTGGTATTTGACTAATTATATCATGATAACATATGCATAGGGTATTGATTCAAGTTGTAAGGTTTAGCTTGTGCTAAAGGCAAGTTTTCTAACTCTAAAACTTCGTTGTACAATTTTAATTTCGTTGAGCACATTATTACTTTTAATTCCATTTCAATTATACAAGTTGCTAACTCTACACTTTCATGGAGTTAGATTGTTTATTATTGATAAAGCTCTTGTATCTATTTGTTCATGAGGATGCAAGTATTCTACATCTTACATTTTATTATTGAACAAGTTTCTTTAATATGTAACTCGTTAGTTAGCATGCGAGTCACTGTATTCTAGTGATGAGAAACTTTGTCGTTCAATTTACTATTCATGATGCATGTTTAGTACCCAATCCTCAATAACCTTGAATGTTATGATTATTCCATGCTTATGCTATTAGATTATTCCTAAAGCATGATGTTAATTTACAAATTTCAATTTAGTTATGATTATTCCATAGCATAGAGTTATTTCTTTTGTAATCAACTAATCCTTAGTTGATTATCGTTGAATCCTAAATTACTCTGTAATGTATCCAAACCAAACTTACTTTGGTGTGGACTTGTATTCTAAATACTGAGATGAACAACTCTTTTAATAGAGTTTTACACTTATCGTTGAAATGGTTGTGCACAATACATTGTACGAAGGGTTGATCCCCCTAAGTACGTGGAGTCCTTATAGTCTTATGACTGTTAAAGTTAAAGTTGAAAGATTACTTATAAATGTGGACATGATTCGTGGTCATTAGACCCTCAATGAATGTTATAATTTTCAGAAAGTTAGTAGAATATATTGTTCAGTTCTATTGAGCCTAATATTGGCAATGGATGTAAAAATTTAAAGATTTATTTTTGACTTATGTAATATTCGAAATTCATTCAAGTGTTTAAGTCTTGCTAGGACTACTTATTGGTTTTATATTAACACTATTCAATATCTTATGATATTCATTTCCTTTGATTTAAAACGCTTTTTACGCTATTATCACTTATCATGGCGTTTCGACGTTTATTCGTCACACGCCCAATTTGTCTCTCTTGTGTGTGCTTACATAACTTATCTAATACATCATTTATTAATGTTAATCATCATTATATTTACTAACATTCGTGATTTATAACTTAGAACAACATCTTTTATCGTCAGAAGCACTACACTTGCATACGTGCATGCCCGACGCCCTCTGATTGGCTCCTAATTTATATCAGTCCCACAGATGGCCATTTTGATCCTTTTTCCAGACCTCCAATTGAACAACTTAAAGAATACAAGTTGTAGGTCTATTCGTCCTCGTTCTGGATCATCTTGAATCACCTCAATCAGAGTTCGTATGAAAACGTTATGACGGTTTTACCAAAATAGATAAAAGTAGTCACGATAGCGGCACACATGGGCGTGATGCGCCCTTTTCCTCACCATGCCAATGGCATGCACAATAACCCCTGGGTTAAGCTTGCAAGGCTTCACACAGAACACATATTTTGACATAACTTTCTCATTTTAAGTCCGAATTAGTTGGTTTTTGATTCGTTGGACTCGTTAAACTCTTAGATACTCATCTAGAGAATAATTATAACACTTCAAACATATTAAGGGTTCCAATTCAATGTTCATGCTATATTTTTAAACATATTTAGCGAATTCGATCGCCATAGCTTCGTTTCTTAACCAATTAACACGATTTAAACTACGCCGTTTTCGTTTCTTCACATACTAACATAATCCAATACCAATTTACAGATTATAACACATATTAGACATAAAATTTCTTACTTTCTTAAGCCATTTTTCATAAACATACAATGTTATTAACTTTTCTCCCTACAAACCCAAATTTCATGAATTTGATACCTTCATACATGTATATATATCAATCCAACATAATTATCAATAGAAATTCCAAAAATAAAGTTAAAATTAGGGTTATACCTTATTCCTTTGATTGTTTGCTAGCAAGAGGTGATGTCAAGGCTTATAAATTCTTCTCCTACCTCTAGACAATCTCAGAGAATTCTCTCTTTCACTGTGTTTTTCTCTTGCTTTCTCCAACACTCTGTCTTGGGTAGCCTTAGGAAAATAAGACGCATAAAAATATAAACCGATATGGCTTTCACCCTTATTCTTCTTCCAGCAAAACAATACGTCGATTACAATAAGCCAAAGGCCACAAGGCCTTGTTTGGCTACACCCAATTATCACCCACTAGTTTATTTTAATAATATTATATTATATAGTTTTTATTTGTCACACATGTAACCAATTTACATAACTTACAATAATAATTATAATTTCCATTATAATTCTTACGATGATTAATAAATAATCATATATCTAGTTTAATTAATAAATTAGATTTAAACATCGCTTTATTTAATTTACTTATTTTCTTTAATATTAAATAACTCATTTAATTTAATTAATTCATTAAATTAAATCTTCAAAGAATAAAATTTACCTTTGCTTTAATTTAATTATCATACACACGTAACTAAATTATTATACCACAATTTCATAAATTATTTATTTTTCTCAATAAATAAATTATTTAAAATATTTTTTTAATTCAATAAATATTTAAAATAATATCCAAATTCATTTAATTTCTTCAATAGTTAACTTAACTATTAAACCTACTTTCCCAATGTATGAATATATATCTCTTCACACCAGATCACATATTTCAAAATATATAGCACGTATATATACATACTCAAACTCAAAACATCTCATAATAAGAATTTTAATTATTAAATTCTTATTTTAATAACTTATAAAAATTCGGGTTGTCACATCCTTCCTCCCTTATAAGGATTCCGTCCTCAAAATTAATGAAACCTCCCTTACTCGGTTTTCACCAAATCTCTTTTTCAAAATTTATCGTTAAATATCCTCAACACATCACCTTAATATTGGTTTTATTTATTACCACTACCACCATTCTTCATAACAAATTCTTGTAAGTTTTATTTCATAACCTTTACTTAGACTCAATTATATTTGAGTATTACATATTCTTTGACCCGTTCATTATCTTTATTTAAGGATCATTATCATATACTATATTCTCAAACTCTCGGGTCATTACATTCACCCCTTCTTCTAAGAATTTCATCCTCGAAATTTTTGACTTACTAATATTCATTCATTCCATTTATCAAATAGATTTTATGTTGATATATATTTATTCATTAGGTTCTGCAAATGAAAAATTCTTTCTCTAAAGATCTTTGTAAGATCATCATATTCCTCACATCTTCCTCTTCTAAGAGTTTCACATTTCTCTTCTTTTACGGAATTTTATTTCTTTCTTGAAATTATTATGTTTTGCTTAATTTTCTCATCCTTTCCACTTTCACATTTCAAAATAACAAGAATCTTCCACAATTGCTCAATAATTGGGAAGCGATATGAATAATAGGAATTTAAAAGATTTCAAATCATGTTGATGGGTCATAAGACCTTGAACTACGTCCCTAGGTTATCAAGTATCTCAACTTGAACCTTTAACAGTCATAAGACTATACGGACCTTGAACTCTTCCCCAGGTTTAACGATTGCATCACCAATCGTAAACCGCTCATTAATGAATGTTTAGCAATTACACAGACTGAAAACACTCTCTTCAAGTACTCTAGCTTATCGTACCCCCTACGTAAATAAGCACAACGTATTATATCTTAACCGTACTTGAATATATATATATTACTTTCTAACCATTGTCTCCGATAACATGTCCCCTTTTACGAGGTTGATCACCTCGACTTTTCAACATCCGAATCCGCTTTTAAAACAATTTGGTTTGGCATAACTTCTCTTGAAACACTTGAATTTCATGAACATCTTTCAATATTCGTCTAGCTGAATCAAATAGCATAGACTTCTAGAACAATTCAAACATCAATAGAAATATACATATACACACACACACACACACACACACACACACACACACACACACACATATATATATATATATATATATATATATATATATTCTCATATCTTAAAGAAATCTCAAAAAGCTTTTTATGGCGTTATGATTATGACGTTGTCATACTACATCTCATCATAGTGGGCTGACGATCATATGATCACATCCAACACCAGATTCCATTGCATTGTTGACTTCATCGTTTATCATATCACCCGATACATATAATTAAAATATATTTTGAAATTTTAAAAAATCATTTTTTTTATCTAGCCGAAACAAACAGCATAGATACGCGAATAATAGCACTGTTTTAAAAAATTCTCTGGTTCACTAATATGACCCAACATTTTTTTTCAAAAATCAAAAGTATAACCATCGGCACAGTTAATAAATTTCAAAAATCTAGCAAAGCTAGAAGATTTTGAATATCTAATTTTCTCCATCAATTTCAATCTTTATACTAAATATTATTGAATTTCAACTTAAAGTCCTCCTATATCCCCAGTATAGTTCATCAAACTTACAGCACATTGGAAGTTCAGGAACTTGCCACAATAGTATGAGTTTAAGAACTTATCCTAGTCAGACCATAGGCGTCCATTCGCTGAGGGGTTCAAAACATACCATATTATTGTGTCACGAACTTACCATATGCATTAGTTTTAAGAACCGCTCCTAATCTTAATAATATCAGACTAATCTTAATAGTTTCAAACTATCGAATATACACATGAGAAAAGAATCACCTTTTTGCCACATATACATTGATAGTGCGACACCAACATTCTAATAATTATCAAGGTGATAAACTGAGCGCAAGTACAAAACCCTCGTCCATACAAAGGTTTGTACAACTCAGCCATCACATGAGTCCTCAATTGAAATCCCTCCTAACTCTATCTTACTTATAACTTGTTCTTTGCTCGATACAAATTCCTCGTATCACATTATCTATAACTCCTCATGAGTTTACCTCGTACTATATATAATAGTACATTATCTTCATAGCATCAAGCTATAATTATTCAAACAATATAGACCATCTTTCTTTTATAACTTAAATGATCACGTCGTGATCTTATTCTATAATCATCTCCCTTAAAATTCTTTTCTCAACTCGTGATCGTTTTGTTTTATGATCCTCTTTCTTTCCCTTTTTCATCATTTACGACATTATTTGTTATTTTGGCTATTGGAGTTTGGTAACTCCCATTTCTTATATTTATATCTCTTCAAGATTCTTCTTTGAATTTTCTTGATTATAATACAATTCCTCCTTTAAGAATTTCTAACTTCATTTACATTGCTCAACATTCCATTCAAGTTCTACATTTTCATCATCGTATCCATTTTTTTTATACTTGGTACACATCGAGTCTCTAACAATTTAGATATGGTACGCTGAGTGATTTCTCATAAACAACCAACAAACTAGGTTCCGAGTTGCTAGTTCGTGTATACCTCCGCTCTATGAAGGAATCGTTTAGCCCAAATACCATACATCAACTATTAAAGAGTACAATTGTACCATACTTAAATATAACTCCTTTTTTTTCTTAAGTTCTTTATCATTCTCTTCTTATAGACATTGTCTATTTATTATCACATTACATCCTTATTATTAGAGTTGGGTAACCCCACATTCATACTCCTTATAACTCTGTGAGATTCTTCTTTGAATCCTTTCACACATGTTTTAATCCCTTCTATATAACTTTCTTAAATTACTTCTTATTGTTCAAACTCTATTTGAGCTTAATATTTCATTATCTTCACCTTCCTTCTTTAAGGTTATAGCCTACGGTACTCCTACCTAAGGTTTATAACCTACAACTTTGATACCAACTATAACAACCCCAAAATTTATACAATTTAATTCTCAACTTTGGTCGTTAATAAGACATCTACCTTCTAATTTTACATCATTATTCGATGTTAAACTTTATAAAATACGAAATAATTTAAACTTTTATGTCTTCTTACTTTAATTCCTCGAATCAAAACCTTTATCATCTACATGTCGTTGAATCAATCTTATTTTATGATTCACTTTATCACTGTTATTATATAAAATTTTACATTTCAATCCGATAACCTTTACATATCAGATAATTCTAACTTTAGCTTTACAACTCAACATAAAACTATACATCATAAAATATATAGTACATCTCATGAATCTTAATCATGGTATAAAAAAATAACAACTTTAGCTAAAATATTAATCTTCGTGTATTATTTTTGATCCACGTCATTCAAGTAGCAAATATTGTTACCTTCAATCCTTAACCTGCAAAAATGGATATTTGCAAGGTTGAGCTTGACAGCCCAGCAAAATCTAAAAGTTTTCATGCATCACGTAACACATAATAACATGCTCAATTTATATCTCATAAACATTGGACTAACATAACATACATGCTACAGTTCATATAACAAGTATAAAGATTGAGTTCCTTACTCAATCAACATGCTTTACTCAATCAATGAAGTCATAAGCTGACTTTAACATTTCATACATTCAACATATATATAACACATCATGCTCTTTGTAATAAAGATTTAAAACAGCTAATCACCAAGTTCAAATAGCAAATAGGAACTGAAAGACTTACCTTGATTGTTGTTTACCAATAACAGTTTAACAACTTACAGTTATCTGCACTTCACGTGCCCTACACAATTATATAATTATACACATCAACTATTAGTCACATAACAACACATAGTAATTGTAATGTAAACTCTACTACACATCTCATAATCCTTCTTGTTAATTAGAACACAATGTTCAATTAGATTGTGTTAACTTTTCGACTTATGTAATATTCGAAATTCATTCAAGTGTTTAAGTCTTGCTAGGAATACTTATTGGTTTTATATTAACACTATTCAATATCTTATGATATTCATTTCCTTTGATTTAAAACACTTTTTACGCTCATTATCACTTATCACTATTGGGTTCGACGTTTATTCGTCATCTACCATGAATTTGTCTCTCTTGTCTGTGCTTATATAAATTATCAAATACATCATTTATTAATGTTAATCATCATTATATTTACTAACATTCATGTTTTAAAACTTAGAACAACATCTTTTATCGTCAGAAGCACTACACTTGCTTACGTGCATGCCCGACGCCCTCTGATTGCCTCCTAATTCATATCAGTCCCACAAATGGCCATTTGGACCCCTTTTCTAGACCTCAAATTGAGAAACTTAAAGAATACAAGTTGTAGGTCTATTCGTCCTCGTTCCGGATCATCTTGAATCACTTCAATCGAGTCCAGATGAAAAATGTTATGACCGCTTTTACCAAAAGCAGTCAAAGCAGATCACAATCGGACACATGGGGCGCGCGCGCGCTTTTTTTCCTCCATGCCATGCCAGCCAAGAATAAACCCAAATTTCAAATGCACTCAAATAAGCGTGGCTTCATGCAATGTTGAACAACTGATTTTGACATAACTTTCTCATTTTAAGACCGAATTAGTTGGTTTTTGATTCGTTGGACTCGTTAAACTCTTAGCTACTCATCTAGAGAATAATTATAACACTTCAAACATATTAACAAATCATTTTAAGGGTTCCAATTCAATGTTCATGCTATATTTTCATATTTTAAACACATTTAGCAAATTCGATCGACATGACTTCGTTTCTTAACCAATTAACACGATTTAAACTACGCCGTTTTCGTTTCTTCACATACTAACATAGTCCAATACCAATTTATAGATTATAACATATATTAGACATAAAATTTCGTACTTTCTTAAGCCATTTTTAATAAACATACACTGTTATTAACTTTTCTTCCTATAAATCCAAACTTCATGAATTTAATACTCAAACAACACACTAATATGATGATTAATAGAGTATAAACCCTTCATACATGTATATATATCAATCCAACATAATTATCAATAGAAATTCCAAAAATAAAGTTAAAATTAGGGTTATACCTTATTCCTTTGATTGTTTGCTAGCAAGAGGTGATGTCAAGGCTTATAAATTCTTCTCCTACCTCTAGACAATCTCAGAGAATTCTCTCTTTCACTGTGTTTTTCTCTTGCTTTCTCCAACACTCTGTCTTAGGTAGCCTTAGGAAAATAAGACGCATAAAAATATAAACTGATATGGCTTTCACCCTTATTCTTCCGTTAGCAAAACAATAAGTCAGTTACAATAAGCCAAAGGCCACAAGGCCTTGTTTGGCTACACCCAATTATCACCCACTAGTTTATTTTAATAATATTATATTATATAGTTTTTATTTGTCACACATGTAACCAATTTACATAACTTACAATAATAATTATAATTTCCATTATAATTCTTCTGATGATTAATAAATAATCATATATCTAGTTTAATTAATAAATTAGATTTAAACATCGCTTTATTTAATTTACTTATTTTCTTTAATATTAAATAACTCATTTAATTTAATTAATTCATTAAATTAAATCTTCAAAGAATAAAATTTACCTTTGCTTTAATTTAATTATCATACACACGTAACTAAATTATTATACCACAATTTCCTAAATTATTTATTTTTCTCAATAAATAAATTATTTAAAATATTTTTTTAATTCAATAAATATTTAAAATAATATCCAAATTCATTTAATTTCTTCAATAGTTAACTTAACTATTAAACCTACTTTCCCAATGTATGAATATATATCTCTTCACACCAGATCACATATTTCAAAATATATAGCACGTATATATACATACTCAAACTCAAAACATCTCATAATAAGAATTTTAATTATTAAATTCTTATTTTAATAACTTATAAAAATTCGGGTTGTCACATCCTTCCTCCCTTATAAGGATTCCGTCCTCAAAATTAACGAAACCTCCTTTTACTCTTGCTTTTCACCAAATCTCTTTTCAAAATTTTATCGTTAAATATCCTCAACACATCACCTTAATATTGGTTTTATTTATTACCACTACCACCATTCTTCATAACAAATTCTTGTAAGTTTTATTTCATAACCTTTACTTAGACTCAATTATATTTGAGTATTACATATTCTTTGACCCGTTCATTATCTTTATTTAAGGATCATTATCATATACTATATTCTCAAACTCTCGGGTCATTACATTCACCCCTTCTTCTAAGAATTTCATCCTTGAAATTTTTGACTTACTAATATTCATTCATTCCATTTATCAAATAGATTTTATGTTGATATATATTTATTCATTAGGTTCTGCAACAAAATTCTTTCTCTAAAGATCTTTGTAAGATCATCATATTCCTCACATCTTCCTCTTCTAAGAGTTTCACATTTCTCTTCTTTCTAGAATTTTATTTCTTTCTTGAAATTATTATGTTTTGCTTAATTTTCTCATCCTTTCCACTTTCACATTTCAAAATAACAAGAATCTTCCACAATTGCTCAATAATTGGGAAGCGATATGAATAATAGGAATTTAAAAGATTTCAAATCATGTTGATGGGTCATAAGACCTTGAACTACGTCCCTAGGTTATCAAGTATCTCAACTTGAACCTTTAACGTACGTATAAGACTATACTGGACCTTGAACTCTTCCCGTGTTTAATAAGTTGCATCACCACTTTGTAAACTTTCATTAACAGAATGTTTAGCAATCACACAGACTGAAAACACTCTCTTCAAGTACTCTAGCTTATCGTACCCCTACGTCGTGCACAACATATTATATCTTAACTTCGTAACGAATATATGCGTTACTTTCGGAACCATTGTCTCCGATAACATGTCCCCTTTTACAGGGTTGATCACCTCAGCTTTTCAACATCTGAATCCGCACCAAAACAATTTGGTTTGGCATAACTTCTCTTGAAACACTTGAATTTCATGAACATCTTTCAATATTCGTCTAGCTGAATCAAATAGCATAGACTTCTAGAACAATTCAAACATCAATAGAAATATACATATACACACACACACACACACACACACACACACACACACACACATATATATATATATATATATATATATATATTCTCATATCTTAAAGAAATCTCAAAAAGCTTTTTATGGCGTTATGATTATGACGTTGTCATACTACATCTCATCATAGTAATGACGATCATCATATGATCACATCCAACACCGTTTCCATTGCATTGTTGACTTCATCGCTTATCATATCACCCGATACATATAATTAAAATATATTTTGAAATTTTAAAAATCATTTTTTTATCTAGCCAAAACAAACAACATAGATAGATACGCTTATAATAGCCTTCTGCTTTTAAAAAATTCTCCGTTCACTAATATGACCCAACATTTTTTTCAAAAATCAAAAGTATAACCATCTCAGACAAAGTAATAAATTTCAAAAATCTAGCAAAGCTAGAAGATTTTGAATATCTAATTTTCTCCATCAATTTCAATCTTTATACTAAATATTATTGAATTTCAACTTAAAGTCCTCCTATATCCCCAGTATAGTTCATTAAACTTACAGCACATTGGAAGTTCAGGAACTTGCCACAATAGTATGAGTTTAAGAACTTATCCTAGTCAGACCATAGGCGTCCATTCGCTGAGGGGTTCAAAACATACCATATTATTGTGTCACGAACTTACCATATGCATTAGTTTTAAGAACCGCGCCTAATCTTAATAATATCAGACTAATCTTAATAGTTTCAAACTATCGAATATACACATGAGAAAAGAATCACCTTTTTGCCACATATACATTGATAGTGCGACACCAACATTCTAATAATTATCAAGGTGATAAACTGAGCGCAAGTACAAAACCCTCGTCCATACAAAGGTTTGTACAACTCAGCCATCACATGAGTCCTCAATTGAAATCCCTCCTAACTCTATCTTACTTATAACTTGTTCTTTGCTCGATACAAATTCCTCGTATCACATTATCTATAACTCCTCGCGAGTTTACCTCGTACTATATAATAGTACATTATCTTCATAGCATCAAGCTATAATTATTCAAACAATATAGACCATCTTTCTTTTATAACTTAAACAGATCACGTCGTGATCTTATTCTATAATCATCTCCCTTAAAATTCTTTTCTCAACTCGTGATCGTTTTGTTTTATGATCCTCTTTCTTTCCCTTTTTCATCATTTACGACATTATTTGTTATTTTGGCTATTGGAGTTTGGTAACTCCCATTTCTTATATTTATATCTCTTCAAGATTCTTCTTTGAATTTTCTTGATTATAATACAATTCCTCCTTTAAGAATTTCTAACTTCATTTACATTGCTCAACATTCCATTCAAGTTCTACATTTTCATCATACGTATCCATTTTTTATACTTGGTACACATCGAGTCTCTAACAATTTAGATATGGTACGCTGAGTGATTTCTCATAAACAACCAACAAACTAGGTTCCGAGTTGCTAGTTCGTGTATACCTCCACTCTATGAAGGAATCGTTTAGCCCAAATACCATACATCAACTATTAAAGAGTACAATTGTACCATACTTAAATATAACTCCTTTTTTTTTGCTTAACTTTTTATCATTCTCTTCTTATAGACATTGTCTATTTATTATCACATTACATCCTTATTATTAGAGTTGGGTAACCCCATTCATATACTCCTTATAACTCTCTGTGAGATTCTTCTTTGAATCCTTTCACATGTTTTAATCCCTTCATATAACTTTCTTAAATTACTTCTTATTGTTCAAACTCTATTTGAGCTTAATATTTCATTATCTTCACCTTCCTTCTTTAAGGTTATAGCCTACTTGGTACTCTACCTAAGGTTTATAACCTACAACTTTGATACCAACTATAACAACCCCAAAATTTATACAATTTAATTCTCAACTTTGGTCGTTAATAAGACATCTACCTTCTAATTTTACATCATTATTCGATGTTAAACTTTATAAAATACGAAATAATTTAAACTTTTATGTCTTCTTACTTTAATTCCTCGAATCAAAACCTTTATCATCTACATGTCGTTGAATCAATCTTATTTTATGATTCACTTTATCACTGTTATTATATAAAATTTTACATTTCAATCCGATAACCTTTACATATCAGATAATTCTAACTTTAGCTTTACAACTCAACATAAAACTATACATCATAAAATATATAATACATCTCATGAATCTTAATCATGGTATAAAAAATAACAACTTTAGCTAAAATATTAATCTTAATGTATATTTTTTTTGATCCACGTCATTCAAGTAGCAAATATTGTTACCTTGAATCCTTAACTTTTGCAAAAATGGATATTTGCAAGGTTGAGCTTAAATGACCAAAGAAAATCTAAAAGTTTTCATGCATCACGTAACACATAATAACATGCTCAATTTATATCTCATAAACATTGGACTAACATAACATACATGCTACAGTTCATATAACAAGTATAAAGATTGAGTTCCTTACTCAATCAATATGCTTTACTCAATCAATGAAGTCATAAGTTGACTTTAACATTTCATACATTCAACATATATATACACATCATGCTCTTTGTAATAAAGATTTAAAATAATTAATCACCAAGTTCAAATAGCAAATAGAACCGAAAGACTTACCTTGATTGTTGTTTACCAATAACAATTTAACGACTTACGATTTATCTGCACTTCACGTGCCCTACACAATTATATAATCATACACATCAACTATTAGTCACATAACAACACATAGTAATTGTAATGTAAACTCTACTCCACATCTCATAATCCTTCTTGTTAATTAATTAGAACACAATGTTCAATTAGATTGTGTTAACTTTTCGACTTATGTAATATTCAAAATTCATTCAAGTGTTTAAGTCTTGCTAGGAATACTTATTGGTTTTATATTAACACTATTCAATATCTTATGATATTCATTTCCTTTGATTTAAAACACTTTTTACGTTCATTATCACTTATCACGGCGGTTCGACGTTTATTCGTCACACGCCCAATTTGTCTCTCTTGTCTGTGCTTATATAAATTATCAAATACATCATTTATTAATGTTAATCATCATTATATTTACTAACATTCATGTTTTAAAACTTAGAACAACATCTTTTATCGTCAGAAGCACTACACTTGCTTACGTGCATGCCCGACGCCTCTTCGATTGCCTCCTAATTCATATCAATCCCCACAAATGGCCATTTGGACCCTTTCTATAGACCTCAAATTGAGAAACTTAAAGAATACAAGTTGTAGGTCTATTCGTCCTCGTTCCGGATCATCTTGAATCACTTCAATCGGAGTCCGTACGAAAATGTTATGACCGTTTTACCGAAACAGGTCAAAGCAGTCACAGTCAGCACACATGGGGCGCGCAGCCCCTTTTCCTCACCATGCCAACAAGTACGCATGCGTAATAAACCCAAATTTGCAGTGCACTCACTTGCAGGCGGGTCAAAGTCAATGGCTTCATTTCACGCAGAACACAGATTTTGACATAACTTTCTCATTTTAAGTCCGAATTAGTTGGTTTTTGATTCGTTGGACTCGTTAAACTCTTAGCTACTCATCTAGAGAATAATTATAACACTTCAAACATATTAACAAATCATTTTAAGGGTTCCAATTCAATGTTCATGCTATATTTTCATATTTTAAACACATTTAGCAAATTCGATCGACATGACTTCGTTTCTTAACCAATTAACACGATTTAAACTACGCCGTTTTCGTTTCTTCACATACTAACATAATCCAATACCAATTTATAGATTATAACATATATTAGACATAAAATTTCGTACTTTCTTAAGCCATTTTTTAATAAACATACACTTTGTTATTAACTTTTCTTCCTACAAATCCAAACTTCATGAATTTAATACTCAAACAACACCCACAATATGATGATTAATAGAGTATAAACCCTTCATACATGTATATATATCAATCCAACATAATTATCAATAGAAATTCCAAAAATAAAGTTAAAATTAGGGTTATACATTATTCCTTTGATTGTTTGCTAGCAAGAGAGGTGATGTCAAGGCTTATAAATTCTTCTCCTACCTGCTAGACAATCTCAGAGAATTCTCTCTTTCACTGTGTTTTTCTCTTGCTTTCTCCAACACTCTGTCTTAGTTAGCCTTAGGAAAATAAGACGCGTAAAAATATAAACCGATATGGCTTTCACCCTTATTCTTCCGTTAGCAAAAACAATATGTCGATTCTGATAATAAGTCAAAAGCCACAAGGCCTTGTTTGGCTACACCCAATTATCACCCACTAGTTTATTTTAATAATATTATATTATATAGTTTTTATTTGTCACACATGTAACCAATTTACATAACTTACAATAATAATTATAATTTCCATTATAATTCTTACGATGATTAATAAATAATCATATATCTAATTTAATTAATAAATTAGATTTAAACATCGCTTTATTTAATTTACTTATTTTCTTTAATATTAAATAACTCATTTAATTTAATTAATTCATTAAATTAAATCTTCAAAGAATAAAATTTACCTTTGCTTTAATTTAATTATCATACACACGTAACTAAATTATTATACCACAATTTCACAAATTATTTATTTTTCTCAATAAATAAATTATTTAAAATATTTTTTTAATTCAATAAATATTTAAAATAATATCCAAATTCATTTAATTTCTTCAATAGTTAACTTAACTATTAAACCTACTTTCCCAATATATGAATATATATCTCTTCACACCTTCATCACATATTATTTCAAAATATATATGCACGTATATATACATACTCAAACTCAAAACATCTCATAATAAGAATTTTAATTATTAAATTCTTATTTTAATAACTTATAAAAATTCGGGTTGTCACATCCTTCCTCCCTTATAAGGATTCCGTCCTCAAAATTAACGAAACCTCCCTTATTCGGTTTTCACCAAATCTCTTTTTCAAAATTTATCGTTAAATATCCTCAACACATCACCTTAATATTGGTTTTATTTATTACCACTACCACCATTCTTCATAACAAATTCTTGTAAGTTTTATTTCATAACCTTTACTTAGACTCAATTATATTTGAGTATTACATATTCTTTGACCCGTTCATTATCTTTATTTAAGGATCATTATCATATACTATATTCTCAAACTCTCGGGTCATTACATTCACCCCTTCTTCTAAGAATTTCATCCTCGAAATTTTTGACTTACTAATATTCATTCATTCCATTTATCAAATAGATTTTATGTTGATATATATTTATTCATTAGGTTCTGCAACAAAATTCTTTCTCTAAAGATCTTTGTAAGATCATCATATTCCTCACATCTTCCTCTTCTAAGAGTTTCACATTTCTCTTCTTTCTGGAATTTTATTTCTTTCTTGAAATTATTATGTTTTGCTTAATTTTCTCATCCTTTCCACTTTCACATTTCAAAATAACAAGAATCTTCCACAATTGCTCAATAATTGGGAAGCGATATGAATAATAGGAATTTAAAAGATTTCAAATCATGTTGATGGGTCATAAGACCTTGAACTACGTCCCTAGGTTATCAAGTATCTCAACTTGAACCTTTAACAGTCATAAGACTATACGGACCTTGAACTCTTCCCCAGGTTTAACAGTGCATCACCACTGTAAACTGTCATTAACAGAATGTTTAGCAATCACACAGACTGAAAACACTCTCTTCAAGTACTCTAGCTTATCGTACCCCTACGTCGTGCACAACGTATTATATCTTAACTTCGTAACGAATATATGCGTTACTTTCGGAACCATTGTCTCCGATAACATGTCCCCTTTTACAGGGTTGATCACCTCAGCTTTTCAACATCTGAATCCGCACCAAAACAATTTGGTTTGGCATAACTTCTCTTGAAACACTTGAATTTCATGAACATCTTTCAATATTAAATCTAGTTTGAATCAAATAGCATAGACTTCTAGAACAATTCAAACATCAATAGAAATATACATATACACACACACACACACATACACACACACACACACACACACATATATATATATATATATATATATATATATATTCTCATATCTTAAAGAAATCTCAAAAAGCTTTTTGTGGCGTTATGATTATGACGTTGTCATACTACATCTCATCATAATAGGACGATCGATCATATGATCACATCCAACACCGATTCCATTGCATTGTTGACTTCATCGTTTATCATATCACCCGATACATATAATTAAAATATATTTTGAAATTTTAAAAAATCATTTTTTTTATCTAGCCGAAACAAACAACGCATAGATACGCGAATAATAGCACTGTTTTAAAAAATTCTCTGGTTCACTAATATGACCCAACATTTTTTTTCAAAAATCAAAAGTATAACCATCGGCACAGTTAATAAATTTCAAAAATCTAGCAAAGCTAGAAGATTTTGAATATCTAATTTTCTCCATCAATTTCAATCTTTATACTAAATATTATTGAATTTCAACTTAAAGTCCTCCTATATCCCCAGTATAGTTCATTAAACTTACAGCACATTGGAAGTTCAGGAACTTGCCACAATAGTATGAGTTTAAGAACTTATCCTAGTCAGACCATAGGCGTCCATTCATTTGAGGGTTCAAAACATACCATATTATTGTGTCACGAACTTACCATATATGCATTAGTTTTAAGAACCGCGCCTAATCTTAATAATATCGGATCTAATCTTAATAGTTTCAAACTATCGAATATACACATGAGAAAAGAATCACCTTTTGCCACATATACATTGATAGTGCGACACCAACATTCTAATAATTATCAAGGTGATAAATCGAGCGCAAAGTACAAAACCCTCGTCCATACAAAGGTTTGTACAACTCACCATCACATGAGTCCTCAATTGAAATCCCTCCTAACTCTATCTTACTTATAACTTGTTCTTTTGCTCGATACAAATTCCTCAGATCACATTATCTATAACTCCTCGCGAGTTTACCTCGTACTATATAATAGTACATTATCTTCATAGCATCAAGCTATAATTATTCAAACAATATAGACCATCTTTCTTTTATAACTTAAATGATCACGTCGTGATCTTATTCTATAATCATCTCCTTAAAATTCTTTTCTCAACTCGTGATCGCTTTTGTTTTATGATCCTCTTTCTTTCCCTTTTTCATCATTTACGACATTATTTGTTATTTTGGCTATTGGAGTTTGGTAACTCCCATTTCTTATATTTTTATCTCTTCAAGATTCTTCTTTGAATTTTCTTGATTATAATACAATTCCTCCTTTAAGAATTTCTAACTTCATTTACATTGCTCAACATTCCATTCAAGTTCTACATTTTCATCATACGTATCCATTTTTTATACTTGGTACACATCGAGTCTCTAACAATTTAGATATGGTACGCTGAGTGATTTCTCATAAACAACCAACAAACTAGGTTCCGAGTTGCTAGTTCGTGTATACCTCCGCTCTATGAAGGAGTCGTTTAGCCCAAATACCATACATCAACTATTAAAGAGTACAATTGTACCATACTTAAATATAACTCCTTTTTTTTCTTAAGTTCTTTATCATTCTCTTCTTATAGACATTGTCTATTTATTATCACATTACATCCTTATTATTAGAGTTGGGTAATCCCACATTCATACTCCTTATAACTCTGTGAGATTCTTCTTTGAATCCTTTCACACATGTTTTAATCCCTTCTATATAACTTTCTTAAATTACTTCTTATTGTTCAAACTCTATTTGAGCTTAATATTTCATTATCTTCACCTTCCTTCTTTAAGGTTATAGCCTACTTGTACTCTACCTAAGGTTTATAACCTACAACTTTGATACCAACTATAACAACCCCAAAATTTATACAATTTAATTCTCAACTTTGGTCATTAATAAGACATCTACCTTCTAATTTTACATCATTATTCGATGTTAAACTTTATAAAATACGAAAATAATTTAAACTTTTATGTCTTCTTACTTTAATTCCTCGAATCAAAACCTTTATCATCTACATATCGTTGAATCAATCTTATTTTATGATTCACTTTATCACTGTTATTATATAAAATTTTACATTTCAATCCGATAACCTTTATATATCAGATAATTCTAACTTTAGCTTTACAACTCAACATAAAACTATACATCATAAAATATATAGTACATCTCCTGAATCTTAATCATGGTATAAAAAATAACAACTTTAGCTAAAATATTAATCTTAGTATTATTTTTGATCCACGCCATTCAAGTAGCAAATATTGTTACCTTGATCCTTAACTCGCAAAATGGATATTTGCAAGGTTGAGCTCGACAACCAAAAAAAAATCTAAAAGTTTTCATGCATCACGTAACACATAATAACATGCTCAACTTATATCTCATAAACATTGGACTAACATAACATACATGCTACAGTTCATATAATAAGTATAAAGATTGAGTTCCTTACTCAATCAACATGCTTTTACTCAATCAATGAAGTCATAAGTCGACTTTAACATTTCATACATTCAACATATATATAACACATCATGCTCTTTGTAATAAAGATTTAAAACAACTAATCACCAAGTTCAAATAGCAAATAGGAACCGAAAGACTTACCTTGATTGTTGTTTACAAATAATGCTTTAACAACTTACGATTATCTCGCACTTCACGTGCCCTACACAATTATATAATTATACACATCAACTATTAGTCACATAACAACACATAGTAATTGTAATGTAAACTCTACTACACATCTCATAATCCTTCTTGTTAATTAGAACACAATGTTCAATTAGATTGTGTTAACTTTTCGACTTATGTAATATTCGAAATTCATTCAAGTGTTTAAGTCTTGCTAGGAATACTTATTGGTTTTATATTAACACTATTCAATATCTTATGATATTCATTTCCTTTGATTTAAAACACTTTTTACGTTCATTATCACTTATCACGGCGGTTCGACGTTTATTCGTCACACGCCCAATTTGTCTCTCTTGTCTGTGCTTATATAAATTATCAAATACATCATTTATTAATGTTAATCATCATTATATTTACTAACATTCATGTTTTAAAACTTAGAACAACATCTTTTATCGTCAGAAGCACTACACTTGCTTACGTGCATGCCCGACGCCCTCTGATTGCCTCCTAATTCATATCAGTCCCACAAATGGCCATTTGGACCCCTTTTCTAGACCTCAAATTGAGAAACTTAAAGAATACAAGTTGTAGGTCTATTCGTCCTCGTTCCGGATCATCTTGAATCACTTCAATCGGAGTCCGTACGAAAATGTTATGACCGCTTTTAATCAAAGCAGTCAAAGCGATCACATCAACATATGGGCGCGCAAGCCCCCTTTTCCTATCCATGCCAAATACCCTTAATAAACCCACCAATTTGCACTCAACATACTCGTGGCTTCACGCAGAACACAGATTTTGACATAACTTTCTCATTTTAAGTCCGAATTAGTTGGTTTTTGATTCGTTGGACTCGTTAAACTCTTAGCTACTCATCTAGAGAATAATTATAACACTTCAAACATATTAACAAATCATTTTAAGGGTTCCAATTCAATGTTCATGCTATATTTTCATATTTTAAACACATTTAGCAAATTCGATCGACATGACTTCGTTTCTTAACCAATTAACACGATTTAAACTACGCCGTTTTCGTTTCTTCACATACTAACATAATCCAATACCAATTTATAGATTATAACATATATTAGACATAAAATTTCGTACTTTCTTAAGCCATTTTTAATAAACATACACTGTTATTAACTTTTCTTCCTACAAATCCAAACTTCATGAATTTAATACTCAAACAACACCCTAATATGATGATTAATAGAGTATAAACCCTTCATACATGTATATATATCAATCCAACATAATTATCAATAGAAATTCCAAAAATAAAGTTAAAATTAGGGTTATACCTTATTCCTTTGATTGTTTGCTAGCAAGAGGTGATGTCAAGGCTTATAAATTCTTCTCCTACCTCTAGACAATCTCAGAGAATTCTCTCTTTCACTGTGTTTTTCTCTTGCTTTCTCCAACACTCTGTCTTAGGTAGCCTTAGGAAAATAAGACGCATAAAAATATAAACTGATATGGCTTTCACCCTTATTCTTCCGTTAGCAAAACAATATGTCAGTTACAATAAGCCAAAGGCCACAAGGCCTTGTTTGGCTACACCCAATTATCACCCACTAGTTTATTTTAATAATATTATATTATATAGTTTTTATTTGTCACACATGTAACCAATTTACATAACTTACAATAATAATTATAATTTCCATTATAAATCTTCTGATGATTAATAAATAATCATATATCTAGTTTAATTAATAAATTAGATTTAAACATCGCTTTATTTAATTTACTTATTTTCTTTAATATTAAATAACTCATTTAATTTAATTAAATTAATTAAATTAAATCTTCAAAGAATAAAATTTACCTTTGCTTTAATTTAATTATCATACACACGTAACTAAATTATTATATAATAATTTCATAAATTATTTATTTAATTCAATAAATATTTAAAATAATTACCAAATTCATTTAATTTCTTCAATAGTTAACTTAACTATTAAACCTCACTTTCCCAATATATATATATATATATATATATATCTTCACACAAGATCACATATTCAAAATATATAGCACGTATATATACATACTCAAACTCAAAACATCTCATTATAAGAATTTTAATTACTAAATTCTTATTTTAATAACTTATAAAAATTCGGGTAGTCATAGTTTCAATGTTCCAGTTAAATACATTTACGGTTGTACTCTGAAAATGCAATTATTGCAGAAGGTGGAAGCGATGTCTTGACCAAGTACAATAGAGAACAAAAGAAGAGGAAGAATTAGAATGAAAATAAGGCTGGTGGAAGTAACGTTCGAAGTAACAATTAGAAGAGGAAGTGGAATGAGAATTCGACTATGGGAGGACATCAAGGAAGTCAGCAAAAGAAAAAGTTTGAAGCTTGTGCTACTTATGGAAAGAACCATACTGGGGTATGTTTGAAGGGAAAGCGGGTGTGTTTCAACTGTGGTCAGGTGGAACACATTGCACCAAACTATTTTAGCCCAAAGAAAGGAGCATGTTTTACCTGTGGTTTGAAGGATCACATGGCTCGTGATTGACCTAAAAAGCCAGCGGGGAGTGCAAGTGGAGGAAAGGGAAACAACAACGGTGGTGGTGCATCGACTATCATCGGACCAAAGACAAATGTTTTACCTACTACGATAACTTTCAATATGATGCAGCAAGAGATCTTTGTTGATCTAAGGATGTGGTGTTAGGTATCATTCCGATTAATGGTATTAATGCGTATGTACTATTTGATTCAGGTGCTACTTGTTCATTTATATCCGATGAATTTGCCTAGAACTTAGATTTGCCTCAGGAAGAATTATATTATCCGTTGAGCATAGAGATTGCAAATAGGGAAGTGATTCCTATTAGATTCATATATAAGAATTGTAGAGTGGTTATAAAGGGTCAAGAAATGATGGTAGACTTGATACCAATTAGACTGGGTGAGTTTGATGTTATCTTGTGAATGGATTGGTTATTCAATCACGGAGCAGTAATTGATTGCCAAAGAAAATGTGTTAACCTTATGACTCCATCAAAGGTTGTGTTCTATGGCAGCAAGTCACCTCGACAAGTAAGTTGTCTAACGGTGATGCAAGCCAAGAAGTTGTTAAAACAAGGATGTGTAGGATAGTTAGCCTACATAGTTGATACACAGAAGAAGAGTGCGAAGTTAGAAGAGATACCGATCATAAATGATTTTGCAGACGTATTTCCAGACGATTTGTCGGGTCTTTCGCCAGATCGACAAATTGAGTTCGTGATCGATTTAGTACCAGGAATCGACGACCTGTTTGATCAACTGAAGGGTGCGAGGTATTTTTCAAAGATAGACTTGAGGAGTAGTTATCATCAGCTGAAGGTGAGGCCAGAAGACGTACCGAATATGACATTCAAAACTCGGTATGGTTATTACGAGTTTCTGGTTATGTCATTTAGTTTAACCAATGCACCTGCAGCGTTAATGGATTTGATGAACAGGTTCTTTAAACCATTCTTAGATAAATTTGTGGTGGTATTTATTGATGATATCCTGGTGTATTCTAAGACCAAGGAGGAACATGTTGAATAGTTAAGAGTGACGTTGGAGACGTTGAGAAAAGAGAAGTTGTACGAAAAATTTTCAAAATGTGAGTTTTGGTTGGAAGGTGTACAGTTTCTCGGACACGTTATTGGTAAAGACGGAATATCGATAGATCCATCAAAAGTTCAAGTTATAGTAAACTGGGATCAGTCGAAGACACTGTCAGAGATAAGGAGTTTCTTAGGGTTGGCAGGATACTATAGGCATTTTATTCAAGACTTTTCCAAGATCGCGACCCCATTGACGAATTTAACCAGGAAGGCGGTTAAGTTTGTTTGGACAGAGAAGTGTGAGGAAAGTTTTCACGAATTGAAGAAGAGGTTGAGTTCGGCACCTGTGTTATTATTGCCAGATGATACAGGGAATTTTGTGGTGTATAGTGACACATCACATAAAGGACTAGGATGTGTGTTTATACAGAATGACCATGGAAGATAGGCGCAGTTCGCCTTTCGTCTATTAGAGACAATTGGTGATACCTGTCTTGTACCCATTGGTCTTCATCCAGCTGATCGTCTATCAACACTCTGTGAGATTCCATCTCAACTTCTATGGGGAGCACTGCTACCATCCCATAGGTTAAAGCGTAGGGGGTTGCCCCAGTTGAAGTGCACATTTAGGTTCTGTAGGCTAACAGAGTCAGAGGCAATAGGTCAGGCCAATCTTTGTGGTTGGCGGACATCTTTTGCATAATCTTCTTGATGTTTTTGTTAGCCGCTTCAATAGCACCGTTCATCTTCGGACGATAGATGACAGAGTTAAGATGTTTGATGTGGAATTTACTGCATAATTCCTCCATCCTTTTGTTGTTGAGGGTTTTGGCATTGTCTGACACAATCACCTCTGGTTGTCCATATCGACAAACGACATTGTTTCTGATGAAAGCAATGATGACTTCTTTAGTGACCCTGGGGAAGGAGGCTGCTTCTACCCACTTGGTGAAGTAGTCGATCATGGTGAAGATAAATCGGTGACCATTACTGGCTTTAGGCTCTATTGGCCCGAAAAACGTCCATTCCCCACATTGAGAAGGGCCAAGGCGAACTTATATTGTGGAGTTCCCGTGGAGGGGCGTGTATAGCATTCCCATGAATTTGGCACTGATAGCATTTTTTTTACATGGTCGTTGCAATCAGTTTTGAGGGATAGCCAATAATGTCCCGTCCTGAGGACCTTTTTGATAAGGAGGGGGCCACTCATGTGGGGGCCACAGACTCCACCATGGATTTCATCCATAAGCCTTTGGGCTTGATCTTTATCTAAACATCTGAGGGGACC
Organism: Panax ginseng; assembly: GCA_020205605.1. NCBI lineage: Eukaryota > Viridiplantae > Streptophyta > Magnoliopsida > Apiales > Araliaceae > Panax > Panax ginseng. The sequence continues at coordinate 37,497,602 of CM035147.1, forward strand.
TAGTCCTGCATCTCTTTTATAGAGCGCATCTCCACTCAGGTAGAATTTCATAGCAAGTCTATGGATCCACCTTTTCTCAGTCGGGCTCGCCTCAGTGGGTGTAGATCCATCTCCTAGATATTCCTTGATATGTTGATACCAAGGATGACGGATGGGAGGTAGCTCATCCGATACTTCTCTAACGTAATTCCCATAGGCTGGGGCCTTGTTCAGGGAAATTGTGACGCTTGGCAAGTGTTCCTTATCTGATATGCGAATCAAGGAGGCCAAAGTTACTATTGTGTTCGCAAAGTCATTCCTATTACGAGGAATGTGTAGAAAGGAGATTTCTTCGAACTCCAAAGCCATCTTCAAAACCTGCCGATGGTAAGGCAACCAATGTAGTTCCTTGGTTTGATAGATTCCGGTGGATTTTCTGATTACCAACTCCGAATCTCCAAAGACAGATTAACTTGCTTTGATGCCCATTGAGCGAGCAAGTTTTAGCCCCATAAGATCGCCTTTCATACTCATTGCGTATTGTTGGTGCCGACAAACTACAATTTGACAAGAACGGATACTACTCCCCATACCGAGATACTAGAACCGCTCCACTCGAGAACCTTCCATATTAATGACTCCATCAAAATACATCTTCCATGATTGGCGTATTGTCTTGAGGGTGTTCTTTGCCTTTGTCATTACTCCTTCATCGAAATATGTTTTCAAGGGTTTGAAATCCCCTGAAGGTGCGGCGGCCAGTTGATCCGCGATTCCTTGACCCTTGATGGACTCTTGAGTCACATATACGACGTCAAATTGTTGTAGGATCAACTGCCATCTGGACAACCGACAATTTAACATGGGTTTGTTAGACATGTAATTGAGAGGATCTGTAAGACCCCAACTTTTATAAATAATGATGAATTTTCTATAAATATCATTTTTGAATTTTATGGAGTAAATTTGATATAATGTTATCATTGTGGGTAATATTTATAAATTTTGCAAAGTACGTAAGTTGTTATGTAATAATCGATTGGTCGGGGAATATTCTTTTTGTCGGGGAATACTCGTACGATGGTACAATCATTGGTGGACCCCGCAACAGAATTATTGTCGGATTGAGAAAACGACAAAAATACTTTATGAAAATAACGGCGGAAGTTTTACCGATAATCGTTGAAACACCCAGAGTGTTAAAAATACGAATACACGTGGTTGCATAGTAGCTACACGGTATTGATTATTGATGTTTACGTGAGAAGTCACTCGGTTTTGTTATATATATATATATATATATATATATATATATATATATATATATATATATATATTATAAAAATAATACTTGATGTGTTGAATTATGATAACATAGGGAGGGATTACGAAAGTCATGGGTAGGAGTATTATTTTGTATAATATATATATATATATATATATATATATATATATATATATATATATGTACAAATATATACTGATGATGTTGATAAGGGAGGGGCCCTCATTTATTTCAAAGAATGTCATTGCTAGCATTATTTGACAGATTCTGTGTTGATTTTTCAAAGCTTGGACCTTTTGGCCAAATTTTTGTCAAGTTATGTATTATTATTGCTAGCTTGTGAATTAGGATTTCTTTTAATTGGTCAAGACTTAATTCGGCATGTGTAGTTTTTCCTCATTAGCTAACTCTCTGAAAAAATGTTGGAGCTGAGAATTCGTTTAATTTTAAAACACTATGCGCCTGTGATTATTTCCAAATAGTATCCTTTCTATTCTCCTATAAATAGAAACTCATTCCTTCATTATTTCTTACGAATTCACTGATACTCTAGAGAGAGAAATCATAGAGAAGCTATAGAAAAGTATCCTGCTCCTTCCCTACTCTTATATTCGGTTTATTTTACGGTAAGGAGTGTTATTTCTTTTATATTCATGAAGAGAACTTTTGTTATTATGCTGGAATAACTAGTATACGCGGACTACCCTATACTTGGTGACATTATTCTATTATTCCGTCTTTATTATTATTCTGTTGGAATATCCTCATCATATGCGTTTTTGGCGGGACTGGTTCCGCTTTTATTATTATTACATTTGGAATATACTTTATTCATGTGTTTCTACAGGCCTGGTTAGTCTTTATTATTATTATTACATTGGAACATCCTGCATGGTCATGCGAATTTACGCTTTGACTCGGTTCCGATTACTTATTATTCTCATGGAATAACTCGTCTATCTGCAAGTACCGCATGCATGGTGATTTCTTTTGTTATTCCATTCGTTATTATATTCAGTTGGTTAAAGTTTTGACTTCTATACTCAATGAAATTAGTGGACTATCCTTGATATTTGCGCTTCATCCAATATCTTTTCATGGAAATATTCTTCTGAGCATTCTTGAATTTTACTCTACAAAGCAGTATCATGTTGACAATTTGGACGTTAATAGTTCCTGAATAAATTAATTCTTGAACTTGTTTTATTGAATTCTTATATCATTGTCATCATCCTCATGTTTATATTATGTTGAAAGTCATCTGTGGCCTGTAATGCATAGATGGACTTGGTATGATTATGACCAGGGATTATTCGGTGTAATCATGACCGTAATGTTACGAATGATGTGGAAAAAGTCATCATGGGCCTGTACTGCATTGATGGACAGTTGTTGGCATGATCATGACCATTAATGAATACACAAATATTCTTGGCCCGTAGTGCATGGATAATTATGGTCGTGATACTAAAGAATATCCTTGGCTGTAGTGCATGGCTAATTCGATGATGTGGATTATTTTTTAAGCTGAGTCCCAGCGATAAAAGTGATGAAAAATCTTTTAATGGGTTGCTTGTTCCGCTGCAGTTAAACTTTATATTTATTATATTTTATCAGTTTAACACTGTTGAAGACTAACGATAAATTATTCTACATTATCTTAGTCATAATATTTCTTCTTTAGGCTAGTTGAGCTCACCTTTCTTTCACTTTGTTCTATTCAGAAATGAGAATATGGGTTTGGGACGAGTCGGGAACTGAGAGTGATGGACCGTATGCTAGTATTAGTAGTCCTTACTATTCTGTGAAATAGTGTGATAATGATTGTAATGAGGACTCCATTGAGTTTGTATACTCTCTAGATGACAGTATTTGTATTCAAACTCACAGCATATATTTTGTCGTATTTTACACGACTGTTGTTTATTTAAGTTGTATTTGAATTTTGTACCATGTATCTGATGACCAAAGATGGGTGATGTATACCTAATTTTGGGGGCGTCACAGTTGGTATCCAAGCTTAGGGATATGATCTCTGGCTAAGATGTGAGACTAGAACTAGGAGTGGAGAGACAGGGAATTCCTTCGCTAGTATTTAATTGGTCGGTCAGAATATAGGGATAATATGTTACATGACAATTAACATTTTGTTTTGTGGCAGTATCTGAAAATGACATCCGAGAATGTTGAGAATAATAATGGAGCACATGCGACCATTGATACACCACATATCAATAATCAGGATAATGTGTATCAAGAAGGCGAGAATCCTCATGTAAACAACAACACTGACCAAATGATGAATGATGGAATGTTCAGAGGCTTTATGCAATTCATGCAATAGCAGGCGAGAGCGGCTCCTATCCAAAATGTAGGTGGAAACACTGGAAACTCTCGAACGGTCCCTGCTAAATAGTTCAAGGAGCTGGGACCACCAGAGTTTATTGGAGAGCCAAAACCACTTAAGGCGGAAGCATGGATAAAGCAGATCACCAAGATATTTGATGTCTTGGGATGCTCCGAGGAGTAAAAGGTTCCCTTTGCCGCCTTTATGTTGCGAGGAGAGGCAGATTACTGGTGGGAATAAGTAAAGCATACTCAACCTACCACACCAAAAATGTCTTGGGAGAAGTTCCAAGAGCTGTTCAATGACAAATACTTTCCCAAAAGTATTCGTCACATTAAGGACGTGGAGTTTATCAAATTAGAACAAAATAATATGACAGTGTCGTAATACGAGGCTAAATTTGCGGAGTTATCCCGGTTTGCGTCCCACTTGGTGGATAATGAAGAGAGAATGACACGGATGTTTTTAAGAGGTTTAAAGTCGGAGATACGTTAACATCTTATTTCTCATAAACTATGTTTGTATTCAGATGTTGTAAATAGGGCTCAGTTAGTAGAGCGCGATAACGAGTCAACGCAACCAAAAAGAGAGCGGTAAACAAAATGATAATACCAATGAGAGCGATCCATCAAGTGGTGACAAAAAGCATGGAGGAATCAACGGGCGGAAGTGGTAACCACTTTGGTGGTAATCAGGGCCAAAACAATAAGAATGGACATTTCAAGAAGAGGAGATTCAACAATGATGGAAAGACGTCAACACCAGCACCCATTGTTAAGGAAGGAGAACGACCACCTATTATATGCTTCAAATGCGGAGGGGAGGGACACATCAGTCCAAACTGTGCGATGCCGTCCAAAGCATGTTATAATTATGGAAGAGAAGGTCACTTAGCCCGATTTTGTCGTTCACCGAAGACAAGTTCAGCTAGGATGGAGGCACCAAACGCTGTCCCAGAAAAGTCAAAGTCGATAGTGCAAGGGAGAGCATTTGTTGTGACCTCTCAGAAAGCAAGGAACCCAAATGAGGTCATCACGGGTAAGCTTATCATAAACTCTAGCGAAGTCTATACCTTATTTGATATCGGTTCTACCCATTCTTTTATTTCTCCTACTTGTGCTCAACTATTAAATTTGACTCCGGAGAAATTAGACTTTGACTTATCTGTGGAAACTCCATTGGGAGAAACCTTCATTACATCCATTGTTTATAAGTCTTGTTTGGTTCAAATCGGTACCCTCATATTACCTGTCGATCTTATTTCATTGATAATACTTGCATTTGACGTGATTCTAGGGATTGATTGGTTAACTACTTATCATGCAAAAATTGATTATTTTTGTAAGGATGTTAGTTTTCATATTCCAAATCAACCTATTATACGAATTCAAGCAACCAAACCATTAAAATCAATCACGGGCATTTCAAGCCATAAAGCTATTCGTTTATTGAAAAACGGATGTCAAGCTTTCTTATAGCTCATGTCACTGATCTAAACAAAAATACGTCAGCTTTGAATGATATTTCTGTTGTTAATAAATTTCCTAACGTATTCCCCGAAGAACTTCTTGGCCTACCCCCAGAGCGTGAAATTGAATTTTTTATCGACCTTGAACCCGGTACAAAACCCATTTCCAAAGTCCCATATCGAATGGCTCCTATTGAACTTCAGGAGTTAAAGACCCAACTACAGGAATTGTTAGACATTGGCTTTATTCGTCCTAGTATTTCTCCTTGGGGTGCTACTGTTCTGTTCGTGAAGAAGAAAGATGGCAGTATGCGACTTTGTATTGATTATCGGGAGTTGAATCACGTCACCATCAAAAATAGATACCCATTGCCACGTATTGATAACCTGTTTGATCAGTTGCAAGGAGCCAAATTCTTTTCAAAGATTGATCTTCATTCCGGATATCACCAATTGAAGATTAGAACCGATGACATTCCAAAGACGGCTTTCAGAACTCGGTACGGGCATTATGAATTCCTAGTCATGTCCTTTGGATTGGCTAATGCTCCTGCTGCCTTCATGGATATGATGAATCGAGTATTCAAGGAATATTTGGATCACTTTGTGGTCGTCTTTATTGATGACATCCTTATTTATTCCAAAAGTCGTGAAGATCATGAGCAACACTTGAGGTTGACACTCCAAAAGCTTCGTGAATATAAGCTTTATGTCAAGTTGAAGAAATGCGAGTTCTGGCTTGAGGAAGTAGCATTCCTTGGCCATGTGGTATCAAGTCATGGAATATCTGTTGACCCAGCAAAGATTGAAGCTATTCAAAGTCGAGCAACCTAAATCGATGATCGAAAGCACGTAGCTTTCTCGGTTTAGCTGGTCATTATCGGAGATTCGTGGAAGGATTTTCTCGAATCACTACTCCATTAACTCAGCTGACTCGGAAAGATACAAAGTTGAGTTAGAGCAAAGAATGTGAGAAGAGTTTTCAAGAACTTAAGAGAAGACTCATTTCAGCACCTGTTCTGACAATACCATCTGGCTCGGAGGGATTTGTCATCTACAGTGATGCTTCGGGCAAAGGGTTGGGATGTGTTCTCATGCAACATAGAAAAGTCATAGCCTATGCCTCTCGACAACTCAAAGAATATGAGAGGAATTATCCTACTCATGATCTAGAGTTGTCAGCTGTTGTCTTTGCACTTAAAATTTGGAGGCATTACTTGTATGGGGAGAAAGTGGAGATCTTTAGGGATCATAAAAGCCTCAAATATTTCTTCACTCAAAAGGAACTCAACATGCGACAACGACGTTGGCTTGAACTGTTGAAAGATTATGATCATACCATCCAATACCATCCTGGAAAAACGAATGTGGTAGCTGATGCATTGAGTAGAAGATCATATGCAAATGCTGAATCTTGATATTGTCAACGCAAAGGCCCATTTTCTGTGACTTGCAAAGGATGGAGATAGAGTTAAAGACTCCAGGGACCCATGTGATGATGGAAAATATACGAGTAGAACCAACTTTAATTGATAAAGTTAAAGCTGCTCAAGCTACAGACCTGGAGCTGATGTGTATGAGGAAGAAAGTGCAAGAAGGTGCTATGCCGGAAGCAAGAATCGATGAAGAAGGAATACTTAGAGTCAATTCCAGACTTTGTGTTCCTAACGACCTTGATTTAAAGTATGAAATCATGATGGAGGCGCACAACACACCATTTGTAATCCATCCTGGGAGACCAAAATGTATCAGGATCTTCGTCATACATTTTGGTGGAGTAATATGAAGAGAGAGATAGTGTTGTTTATCTCAAGGTGTCTTACTTGTCAACTAGTTAAAGCGGAGCATCAAGTACCAAAAGGTCCATTGCAACCACTTGAAATTCTAGAATGGAAGTGGGAGCACATTACCATGGATTTCGTTACCTGTCTTCCTAAGGTTTCTCAAGGTATAGATGTGATTTGGGTCATTGTTGATAGATTGACCAAGTCTGCTCATTTCATACCGATACGAGAAACTTATACACTTGAACGTCTTGCTCGTTTGTACATAAATGAAATTGTAAGACTGCATGGTATGCCAATATCCATAGTTTCTGATCGAGACCTAAGATTCACTTCATAATTTTGGGTTAGTTTGCAGAAAGCTATGGGCACAGATTTACGATTTAGCTCGGCATATCATCCTCAGACGGACGGACGGTCAGAGAGGACTATCCAAACTCTTGAAGATCTATTAAGACTCTATGTCCTTGATTTCAAGGGAAGTTGGGACAAGTTCTTACCATTGGTAGAGTTTTCCTACAACAACAGTTATCAAGCAAGTATTGGCATGGCTCCATTCGAAGCGTTGTCTGGAAGGAAGTGTCGTTCTCCAGTATGCTGGGATGAGGTGAGAGAAGCAACGTTGTTGGGACCAGAGTTGGTACGTATAACTACAGAAAAGATTCAAATGATCCAACAACGTATAAAAACCTCACAAGATCGACAAAAGAGTTTTGCTAATCTTCATTAAAAGGACGTGGAATTCGATATAGGAGATCATGTGTTGTTACGTGTTGCTCCATGGAAAAGAGTTACGAGATTTGGAAAGAGAGGAAAGCTCAATCCTCGATTCATCGGCCCATTTTTAATCCTCGATCGAGTAGGAACTGTGTCCTACAGACTCGTTTTACCGCCAAGTATGTCTCGTGTTCATAACATTTTTCACATATCCATGTTACGTAAATATGTGAAAGACCCGAACCACATTATTGAGTTAGAACCAGACGAAATAGCGGAAGATTTGACGTATGAAGAGGTTCATGTTCAAATTTTGGATAAGAAGGAATATATTCTATGCTCTAGGGTTATACCTCAAGTCAAAGTTTTGTGGAGAAACCACGATGTTGAGGAAATGACTTGGGAGTTAGAATCTGAAATGAAATCAAGGTATCCTTACCTCTTCAACATACCAGGTACGTACCCTAATTTCGAGGGCGAAATTTCATAAGAAGGCCAGGTTGTAAGACCCCAACTTTTATAAATAAAGATGAATTTTCTATAAATATCATTTTTGAATTTTATGGAGTAAATTTGATATAATGTTATCATTGTGGGTAATATTTATAAATTTTGCGAAGTACACAAGTTGTTATGTAATATTCGATTGGTCGGGGAATATTCTTTTTGTCGGGGAATATTCGTACGATGGTACAATCATTGGTGGACCCCGCAATGGAATTATTGTCGGATTGAGAAAACGACAAAAATACTTTATGAAAATAATGGCGGAAGTTTCTAGATAATCATTGAAACACCCAAAGTGTTAAAAGTATGCGATGTCTGGCATGGTTACATAGTAGCACACTGCAGTATTGATTATTGATGCTTACGTGAGAAGTCACTCAGTTTTGTTTATATATATATATATATTATACAAAATAATACTGATGTGTTGAATTATGATAACATGGGGGGAGGGATTTTGAAAGTCACGGGTAGGAGTATTATTTTGTATAATATATATATATATATATATATATATATATATATATATCAGATATATATTGATGAGGTTGATAAGGGAGGGGCCCTCGTTTATTTCAAAGAATGTCATTGCTAGCATTATTTGACAGATTCTGTGATGATTTTTCAAAGCTTGGACCTTTTGGCCAAATTTTTGTCAAGTTATGTATTATTATTGCTAGCTTGTGAATTAGGATTTCTTTTAATTGGTCAATACTTAATTTGGCATGTGTAGTTTTTCCTCATTGGCTAACTCTTTGAAAAAACGTTGGAGCTGAGAATTCGTTGAATTTTCAAACACTGTGCGCCTGTGATTATTTCCAAATAGTATCATTTCTATTCTCCTATAAATAGAAGCTCATTCCTTCATTATTTCTTACGAATTCACTGAAACTCTAGAGAGTGAAATTATAGAGAAGCTATAGAAAAGTATCATGCTCCTTCCCTACTCTTATATTCAGTTAATTTTACAGTAAGGAGTGTTATTTCTTTTGTATTCATGAAGAGAACTTCTATTATTCCATTCTTTGTTATTCTCGGAAATAACCAAAGATTATCTGTGCGACTACCCTATACTTGGTGACATTCTTCTATTATTCCGTCTTTATTATTATTATTCATTGGAATATCTTTGTGCATGCGTTTCTGTGGGACTGGGTTTAAATCTTTATTATTATTACATTTGGAATATCACTCTGCGTGTGTTTTCTGTGGGACTGGTTTCATCTTTATTATTATTCTATTGGAACATCACATCCGATGCAATTTACACCGACCTAGTTCCGTTACTTATTATTCTGTTTGGAATAACTTTTGTACATCATGATCACCGCATGCATGGTGATTTCTTTTGTTATTCCATTCGTTATTATATTCAGTTGGTTAAAGTTTTGACTTCTATACTCCATGAAATTAGTGGATTATCCTTGATATTTGCGCTTCATCCAGTATCTTTTCATGGAAATATTCTTCTGAGCATTCTTGAATTTTACTCTACAAAGCAGTATCATGTTCACAATTTGGACGTTAATAGTTCATGGATAAATAATTTCTTTAACTTGTTTTATTGAATTCTTATATCATTGTCATCATCCTCATGTTTATATTATGTTGAAATTCATCTGTGGCCTGTAGTGCATAGATGGACTTGGTATGATTATGACCAGGGATTATTCGGTGTAATCATGACCGTAATGTTACGAATGATGTGGAAAAAGTCGTCATGGGCCTGTAGTGCATTGATGGACAGTTGTTGGCATGATCATGACCATTAATGAATACACAAATATTCTTGGCCCGTAGTGCATGGATAATTATGGTCGTGATACTAAAGAATTTCATTGGTCGTAGTACAGGGGTGATTCGATGATGTGGATTATTTATTAAGCTGAGTCCCAGCGATAATAGTGATGAAAAATCTTTTAAATCATAAAAGATAGTAGATTTTATTCTCTACTTGACTATTTTAATGGATTGCTTGTTCTGCTGCAGTTAAACTTGATATTTATTATATTTTATCAGTTTAACACTGTCGAAGACTAACGATAAATTATTCTGCATTATCTTAGTCATAATATTTCTTACTGGGCTAGTTGAGGTCACCCTTTCTTTCACTGTTCTCTTCAGGAAATTAGAATATAGCTGTGACGAGTCGGGGAACGGAGTGATGGACCAGATGATAGTATTAGTAGTCCTCCCTATTCTGTGAAATAGTGTGATAATGATTGTAATGAGGATTCCATTGAGTTTGTATACTCTCTAGATGACAGTATTTGTATTCAAACTCACAACATATGTTTTGTCGTATTTTACATGACTGTTGTATATTTAAGTTGTATTTGAATTTTGTAACATGTATCTGAAGACCCAAGATGGGTGATGTATACCTAATTTTGGGGGAGTCAAAGGATCCACGCGGGATATGAGATGGGTTGTGTGACAATGGAGGTAATGTTGTAACCTCATGGAAGCCCATGCTAAAGCACAACAAATCTTTTCGATCAGAGTGTACACATTGTGTTCACTGCTAATGAACCTTTTGCTGAGGTAATAGATAGCTCATTCTTGGCCTCTATCGTCCTTCTGTCCCAGCATGCAGGCCATGGCATTGTCACTTATGGACAGGTACATAAACAAGGGAACATCATCCCTGGGTGGCACCAAAATGGGAGCTTTGACTAGCTGTTTCTTGATTGTAAGGAAGGCCTTCTAACACTCATCATTCCATTTCATGGAGGAGTTCTTCCTTAATAGTTTAGATTGGCTCACAGGTTGCTGTGAGTTGGGAGATAAACCTGCTAATGAAGTTTATTCTTCACAAAAATCCCCGTATTTCCTTCTCTGTCTGAGGAATTGGCATTTCAGTGATGGCTTGGATTTTGGCAGGATCCAGCTCAATTCCTTTGTGGCTGACTAGAAATCCTAGCAACTTGCCTGATTTAACACCAAAGGCGCATTTAGCTGGATTCAACTTCAAGTTGTACTTACGCAACTTGTTGAACAACTTTCTGAGATGGTTTATATGGTCATCCTCCTTCTAGGACTTGACAATGATGTCATCCACGTAGATCTCAATATCTTTATGCATTAAGTCATGGAAAAGAGCCATCATAGCTCGTTGATAGGTAGCTCCAGCATTGATGAGGCCGAATAACAATCGTCTATAGCAAAAAGCTCCCCAAGGAGTGATGAAAGCAGTCTTCTCACGATCTTCCTCGGCAACCATGATCTGATGGTACCCCTCAAAGCAATCAGCAAAGGAGTACATGTCGGATTGCACAATATTGTCAATGAGAATGTGGATAAATGGCACGATAAAGCTGTCTTTTAAGCAAGCTTTATTGAAGTCCCGGTAATCCACGCAAACTCGCACCTTCCCTCCAGGTTTAGGCACGGGCACAATGTTGGATATCCACTCAGGATATGTAGACACCATTATGATGCCAGCTTGAAATTATTTCACAATTTCTTCTGTCACCTTTAAACTCCACTCAGGTTTCAATTGCCTGAGTTTCTGCTTGACTGGCTTAAATCCCTCTTTAATAGGAAGGCAATGAAGGACAATGTCAGTTGACAAACCCACCATGTCTTCATGAGACCATGCAAACACATCCTGATATTGGATTAATAGTGCAACCATATCATTCCGTTGGTTTGGGGTAAGGTCTGAACCAATCTGGATTAACTTAGGGCTTTCTAAGGTTCCGAGACTGAAAGAAGTGGTTTGATCAAGGTTGGGTTTGGGTTTGTCTTTGACCCATTCCTGAATTTATGGAGGCACCTCAATGTCATCATGTATATCCATCAAGGCTGAATTCATCTCTACATCAAAGGTACAATCCCTGTGTAGAAGAGGCACCGTATCAGCAAGTACAGGCACATTTAAATTCAGAGTCCTGAAACAAAATATGCTTTCACTTAGTATATATATGAAACGTGTTTGATCATACACAGTGTTAGCATATACTGGCAAAATAAACTGCTAATACTGTACAGAAAAATAAGCAGTTATTATATCTACAGGGCAGAAAGAGTTTCTGCCCGCTTTACCCTTGACGACCAATGTAAGGAATGTTGCCCCAATTGGCAAGAGCAAAGTCTGGGTGGATCGCAGTGATGAAGGGATTGTCAATATCCTCCCTATCCCGAATGATGGCCATTACATCTAGACAATCATCGTCTGGGGTGTATCTGTTGGTATGTTCATCATGAACGATGATGCGTACACCGGACATCATCCGTATGACGTCTTGCTTGATTCTTCGTTCCTCTTCTTCCACTGTGGGATTTGGAACAAAGATTTCTTTCCCCTTCACCGGTACCGGCTTGGGAAAAAACATAGCCATTACATTGGCTGGCACCTTTATAGGAGGTTGTGCGGACTCAGAGTTTGAAGGCGAAGCCAAACGCCACATGGTTGAAGTTGAAGGAATCTGCTAATGTTTATGAGGATTCCTGTGACTAGAACTGGTAGAATAGCCTAGTCCAGCTGTTCTATTTTGCTTGGTTAAGCGAATAGGGTACTTGATGCCCTGGCAATCTTTACCCAACCCTTGTCCCGGTTTATGACCCAACGACATCATTTCTTGAGTGGCCAACATTACTTCGGCAGAAATTTTGGGTTCGGGGAATGGTGCTCCAATAGCTTGGTATTGGGTGTTGCTTATTTCCAAAGCATGAAAACTGACTGGTTCAATGTCTGCATTGACATTGATGAATGGCATGTCTCCGTGCTGAGGAATCTTCGATTCGGCGTTGACTGTGACCAGGCTATTGTTGATAATGTATTTCAACTGTTGGTGAAGAGTGGAGGGGACTACCCCAGCCATATGAATCCATGGTCGTCCCAATAGCAGGTTGTATCCCGAATCTAACTTGAGCACATGAAAAGATATGCAGAATGTGTGAGGACAAATTTCGATTAACAGCTCAATTACTCCGACCGAATTCTGGCGGGCCCCATCAAAAGCTTTGATGACAGTATGGCTACTCCGAATTCGGTTGAGATTGATATTCATCTTCACCAAGGTAGCGTACAGGCAGATATTCAGAGTGGAACCTCCATTTATTAGGACTCCAGCTACTATATATCCGGAGGACAAGACCGCAATGACTATCGATTTGCAATGATCGGTCCCTTCGGGCGGTATGTCAACATCAGTGAAGGATATCACATTGTTGTTGAAAATGTGATCAACCATATGTTGTAAATTTTCCGTATCCACTGATGTCGGGAGATAGGCTTCTTCCAAAACCTTTAACAAGACCTTCCGGTGATTCTCGGAAGTTAGGACCAAGTCCAAAATTGATATTTGTTGTGGAGCTTCTTTAAAGCTTAAAACCACGGTAGCTTCATTATGACCCACAGCACGAAGGAATTTTTCAATCTTCTGCAAGGGTATTTTCCCCTTTGATTTGGTGATAGGCTTCATCACCCGTTGGGGAAGATACAGTGGATTTTCCTTCAACACTGCAGCAGTTGTATGTGAGGTGGATCCTTCACCTTCTCCATAATTCCATGGAACCTTGCGCAAGCTAACAATAGGATATTCTGCTCTGCATGACAAGTTGATGGGCTCGGGAGCGGCCACTTTCAAAGAATTGTTTCCTCCCTTGAGTTGAATTGTTGGCGTTGTGAGTAAGGTATTAATCCCATCAGTTTCAGTGGATATGACTGCTACCACACTTTTCCACTTGGTAGGGCTGCGCATTCTCACTTTCTGCACGTAACACGTTGTCGTTATCACCTGACCTTGCGCACACCCCTGTCGATTAGATTTTGAATAAGGTGGCGGAGTGCCCAACATTCTTCTGTTATGTGACCGCGAGACTGGGAATGATATTGACATACTCCATCAGAGTTGTACCATCCCGAACGGGGGTTGATTGGAGGTAGAAGGGAACTGATCCTTCCTTCATTGATTAGCATATGAAGAATTTCCTCCATAGGTTGGCCCAAATAGGTGAATTCCCTTTTGTTAGCGAAATCCCGACGGGGTTTGACATTTGCTCTCTTTGTCTCTTTGTCTTCCAACATTTCATTTTCTGAAAATGACGAGGGAGTATTCATGACAATAGGTAGGAGACTGGCATGCTCCTGGCTGATTAACTGATGAGTCACCTGATGATGATAAGTCACCAGTTCCGCCAATTGTTCAATTTATTTACAGAGAGCTTTGATATTTCGTTCTATTGTGAACTAGAACTTGGCATAGTCCCATCTGTCATCACCGTCTTTGATGGTCTGGGAAGAATCACAGCTGAAGTTGGAACTTTGTCCATTGCTCCAATTAATCATGTTCACCTCTTCTTCTTTGTGTTGAGGAAGAGGGTTATATTTAACATGAGGCTGATTGGGTTTGGTGACTACGATCTCCCCATTGTCTATCAGGTCCTGGATCTTGTGTTTCAAGGCCCAACAATCCTGAGTATCATGTCTAGGTGCCCCGGCATGATAAGCACATTTCCTAGCAGCATTAAAAACCCATCCATTAGGGCTGGCTGGTGGAAGAAGATGCGTAATTTTCTTCTGTGTTGTCAAAAGATTAAGAATGTTCTCGAGGGTATACCCTAATGGTGTAAACACTGGAGGGCGTTTGACTTCTCCACCTTTCGGTATTGGAGGGTTTATAGACTGTGCTGGAAAGGGAGTGTAGTTTCTCCTTTGAATAGGCATGTTTTGATTGCCTTTTTGCCTTTGTAATATCAGGGAAACATCTTCCTCTTTCTTTTTATGGACCCTCCGGGGGTTGTTCCCATAATTTCCAGATTGGATGTGATCAGCAACATCTTTGAGTGTAGCTAGGTCTTGAATCTTTCCTGACTTCAATCCCATCTCAGCCATCTCCCCATGCTTGACCATTTCAGAAAATGGTGTGCCGATGTCGGCTAAAACTCTCTCATAGAAGGGAGATTCTTGTATATCTATGAACGTCATGACCATTTCTGATTCTATCATGGAAGGAGTAACTTGGGCAGCCAGGCGTCTCCACCTTTGAGCATACTCTCTGAAAGACTCGTTAGACTGTTTCTTGATCTTGGTAATTTGATACCGATCAGGAGCCATCTGAGTTTGAAAACTGTATTGAGTGAGGAAGGCATGTGCTAACTCTTCCCAGCTATGGATTTTGGAGTTGTCTAATCTTGTGTACCACGAACGGGCTTCTCCAGTTAGACTCTTTTGGAACAACTGCATTCTGAGTTTTTCATCCTCTTGCATAGGATCCAAGTTCTCCAATAAATACTTTTAAATGTGTATAAGGATCTTCTAACCCATCATATTTTCAAAGTCAGGAGTTTTAAATTTTTCTGGGTAATGAACACCAGGAAAAATACACAGATCAGCATATGAAACACTTCCGTGTGTTCTAATTCCTTTGATAGCGCGAAGGGTCTCTTCCATTTGGAGGACTTTCTTTTTGATGTCACCATTGTCTGGATCTCCAGTGGGATGGGCAGCATCATGAGTTTTGTTGGTTGTATCCAACTGTGGTTCAGGTATGGTAATGACCGGGATTCCCCCTTGTGTGGAGGATTCAGCATGTACGGGTATTTTCTGACCCTGTGTAGACTAGTGTAATTCTTTGAGTAGAACAGCCAAATCTGTAATTTATTTGCTTAATCCGTCGAATTATTTGCGAGAAACTGGATTAAGTTCAGTCTGGTCGGATGACGACATGATTGACTGTAGGCCTGTTGCCTTTTTCGACTTTGACCGGGTAGTAGGTCCGATTGATTCCCTACGAAAGACATGCATAGTTTAGTCTTTAGGGAATGTATGAAATAACATGATATGTGATGTGTCTATTTTAGGATTTTTTATCCTGCACAACGGGTGTCAGCTGTTCATAGCATGTTAATATGTATGTGTATACATTTCTTCACATTTCTCATTACATGGAGATAGATATGGAATGAAATTACAAGTAATTGTGTTTACAAGTAATTAAAATGAGAGCATGAAGAGACTTTCCTCCGTTTTGGGTTTATCAGAGGCTGGCCAATCTTAGGTTACTCTCGCGGCTTTTTGGCATGAAGGTTCCCAAATCATCGCAATCTACTAGACGGGAAGTTAATCCGGTCTTTCAACTGGAGCGAATTTGGGTGGTGCCTTTCCTGAGCCTCGGAGAATTAATCTTCTCACGATTCCAGTAATCAAACACCGACGGGATAGCCTCCTGGTGGAGGGACCACACAACATACATTCACATACATCGCGTCTCACCATATGAAAATGATGACATGTGCAAAGCACTAATATCACAAGCAGATATGGTGTGAAGCACTAATATCACAAGCAGTTATGGTGCGAAGCACTAGCATCACAAGCAGTTATGGTGCAAAGCACTAAGTGCAATAAGGAAATGCATTCGTACACATTCATTAAATGTAAATGCAACATCCACACACAAGCAGATAACATTTTTGAAAAGATTGTAATAGCGGATTAAGTCCTCTTACTGGATTCCCCAGCAGAGTCGCTACCTATCGACGTCGGGATTTTTGGGTGTCCCTTTCCGTTACTTGTTCTTTGGTGTTCTCATTTTAGGTGAGATTTGTTTGAAAAAACAAGTGAAAAAGGTCCGACATGTATGATGTCGACGATGGAATTTATTAAGAGTCGCCATTGGTTTTTAAATGGTTGTACCAACACAACCGAGAAAAGGTTTGCACATTGACCCGGTGGTGTGACACATCGATATACTGGTCGGTGAAAGCAAGAGATTCGTTTAGGGTCCGGGGACTTGGTTATCTTGGGGAAGGTGTTAGGCACCCCCGACATCCGTGTTACCACGATGACCGCCTCTTTTCAAGAAACTATTATCTGAGTGTGTGTGTGTGTGGTTCAATGTGCTGTTATATGGAAGTTGTGCGAGGCCTCGTTCGAACCTATATACACAAGGTTTGAATTTATGTGAAAATTCAATTTTTAGCAAGATATGGCAGTGATGTTTTATAAAAGAGGTTTTTCAAACCCTGATGCTCAATAGGAATTGAGACCTTTTACACTCCCATTTTATTAAGTGATCGGCTTGATTGATTTTATTTAACGGATGCGAAGCATCCGTACGAAAATAATATACAAAAATAATGCCGACTTCCTCGTGGGTATGGAAACCATATAAGGAAATTCAGACATCGTTGAATAATTTACAAGCTGCTTACAACTATAAATGTCCATCACGGGAACGGAATCTAGATTCAATGGGATGAATCTGTGATCACAAGATTCCTAGGCTCACAAGATACTGCAGTTTATATGAAAAGCGATGGCGGTATATATATATAAAAGCTGTAAATATATATATACAGACAGGATCACCAACCACGAAGCACCTCCATAGGGGATCGAAATATAAATAAAGTCATAAAAGCATTCAATTGCCACGAAAGTAAACTCGAGTGCGGGATTTAAACGTAAAGAAAGTCAGAAGCGATCAACCACCACGTAAGTAAGCTCCGGTGGGACAATATATATATATATATATAAAATCCGAGCTCATCGAACAAAGTTCGACACACGATTAATATATATAAATGTAAATATATATATATATATATATATATATATATATATATATATATATATATATATATATATATATATATGAATTGTGGTGGGACTGCATTACGATGAGCCTAGACTTCAGTATGGTGCGTTTACTAAGCTTTTATATATATATATATATATATATATATATATATATATATATATATATACAAAATGAATGAAATCACGAATCAAGTCCGGGCAAAAGCAAGCAACACGACTCTCAACGTATAGAAGGGTGTGTGCAAAGATGAAGAGAAAGATTCTAAAGTGTGTGAGAAGGCTTACAACTGACTGCTAAAAAAGGCTTTTATATCTTTAGAGTGGGTAAACACTGGCTTTTGTGGGTACAAAAGAGGCTATATATGAGCTCACAGGTGTTTGAAAGTGGGAAATACACTGTATGGGCGAGTGCAGAGCAAATTGTGCAGGGTTTCCCCGTCTTTTTCTCTTAGAAAATCAGCACCCCAAGCCCTCTATTTATAGGCATATTAGCCGCAGGTGTACCAGAGGCAACCTGGGTCGGCCCGAGTTTGTCGGGTCGGGTCGTCTCAAAGTACGTGCACTCAGGCACTGTAATGTCCACTCGGATTTTTAGAAGTGCAATCTGGGCATCCGTTTGAGGTATACAGGACCTATTTTGGACCGCCGTTGTCCAGAGTTGTACAATGGCATTGGATTAGAGTTTGTACGAAGTCATTGAAGATGGGACGATGCCCTCCGGTCTTTAAGCTTCAACTTTCATCAGTTACCCCGCACAATAGTCACTCGGGATTGGTTAGCCTTGTGGAACATCGTTGCGTAGAGACATGACGTGGCATCGTGTTTGACGAGATGACGATGTTGCCCCTCACCGGTGTTATCGCCAGATTGGGCTGATAAAGTAGACGTTGCTCAGACTTCGCTGAGATTGGACTGCCTCAATTATTGAAGGTCCACATTGTCATCTTTGAGGTGTGCCTGTCTTCCCGATGTTATTGCCAGGTTGGTGCAGTGTATCTCTTTGTGAGCGCCGAGATTAAAGCTGGTCGCATTTGAAACAATTATTTCCTGGGTTATAGCCGAAATTGCTTTCCTTGGGGTTATCACCAAGGTTGGTGGCTATTGTCATGGTTGGGACTGAGACTGGATACCTCGGGGTTGTCTCCGAGATTAATCGGTCTTCTCCGGTGTGTGTTCCAGTATTATATCTGCAGGTCTCGGGGTTATCTTCGAGGTTGGATTTTATTACTCCCAGACTGCAATCCGGGGTTTGATGCTGAACTTTCTGTAGTATCCGGTATGGATTTGGATTGTCTTTCAGGGTTATCTCTTAAAAGATGAATTTGTCCTCCTGCAATGTTAGTAACAGTAGTACAGAAAATTTCGAGTGTCTACAATGCTTAAATTAATCATGTTGTATTAAGACTATGTTTAAACTTAAGTAGAATTATGTAATAAGTCTTTATTCGATATTATTATGTAATCTATTAAGTATTGTAGGTTGCGAGACTTGGGGGAATAATTATAATAAATCATTGTAGATTATTCTAAATTAGATCTTTCGTTGTAAATATATGATTTTAGTTATTATGGTAATACTTTGAGAACGTGATGAACCAAATTCGGGTGACTAAGTGGAGGTCAGAATTTGGGGGCGTCACAGGTTGGTATCAAAGCTATAGTTATAAACTTTAGGAATGATAATCCTTAGATTATAACTTAAGAAACCTTAGAAGTTAGGAAGGGATAAAACTCATGTAGAGTTTTCCCTTATAGACTTAGTGTGTTATGAAATGTAACTTCATTTTATACAATGAACTTATATTATTTAACATTCTGATGAGTTGCTACTTGTTTTGTCTTATGTTGGTGATTGTAGGATGACTGACATTGGAGGACCTAGCCGAGTAGTTGAGGAGGAACTGCGTGATATCCACGTAGTCTATGAGACACACGTGATAGCGGAGCCTATATCGGTAGTTGTCCCTATTAGTGATGATGATGATGAGGAGGAGCCTATGGGGGAGGAACCCGTGGAGGAGGAACCCGAGCTAATGGAGGACTCCGACGAGATAACTTTCGAGGATCGGATGTTGGGAGAGTATGAAGAACATATTTTGGAATTAAGATGTAGAGTCAAAAAGCAGGAGACTGAGACTCTTGAGAGGCAGCTAGTGATGCAGGAGATGGAGCTGGAAATTGCTCACCATAAGGGGGCAGGGATCCAGATGGGTGCCTTGTTTCACCAATTGGTGGCAAGGAACAGAGGGTGTTGAGTTAGAAGACGGGGAAGGAGGCTCTCCGAACTTAGTTAGAAATGGAGGTGATGGATAGGATCCACTTTAAGGAGAAGTGGGAGGATTCTAATGACAGAGTGGGTGATCTAGAAGATGAGGTACGGTGCAAGAGAATGAAGATGAACAAGATGGGCTATGCTCTACGCACGGCCATGGAGAGATTGATCGATGGGGTGAATCACTACCCCGCTGAGCAAGGACAGACCCGGCACACCATAAGTCGGGATATGGTGGCACACATCACACAGAGGGAGTATCAGAGCATCGTGGAGCGTGGGATGTTTGATTGAGTCTAGAGGGAAAAGCTCAGTAGTATAGTAGTTTTATTTATGTGTTGTTAATATGTTGTTGTAATCTCAATCTTTTGTGTAAGATGCGAGATGATGGTAACCCCAAACTTTTGAAAAATATTAGAGGGGTAGTAATCTAGTATTGTCCCCGTCATTTGTGATGTTAGGGGATATGTGTTTTCATTTATAGCAGTATGCTAGAAAAGAACGTGTATTGTAACCCTTTAGCATATGAATATAAATGATCTTATTTCAGAATCGTGTTATAAACTTTTAGTTCTTTTCATTTGAGAAATGTCTAAATATGATAGTTAGATAATAAGATGAAAAATTTTGTGATGCATAAAATGCCACCCAAACGTAGAATAACTATCCAAGAAGAGTCAGTTAATGATGAGAGGGGACCAGTAGATCTGATACAGCGACTGGTAGATTTATTGGTAGAAGCTTTGAGGGGAAGAAACGAAACCGTACCACCCGTTCCCCAAGCTATCCAAGTAACAACCTTTAAAGACTTTAAGAGTGTAGGACCCCCAGAGTTCATGAGAACTACTGACCCGATAGTTGCGCAAACCTGGATCAAGGAGATCGAGAAGGCCTTCACTATAGCACGCATGGGTGAAGACCAGAAGACTGTATTTGCCACATACATGATGAGGGGCGAAGAAAACTATTAGTGGGAAACTAATAGTAGAGAGCGGGGGAAGGAACGATAACTTGGGAGAGGTTTACGACGTTGTTTTTCGTGAACTACTTCCCAAAAAGTATGAAGAGTAGGATGGAAGTGAAGTTCCTAGAGTTAAAACAAGGTGATATGACGGTGGCGCAATACGCAGCGAAGTTTAATGAACTCGAGCGATTTGCGGAGCACCAAGTTATGGATGAAGAACGGAAGGCGAGACGCTTTGAGAAAGGATTGGAGTCGTGGTTGTATAATAAGGTATCAGGCCTTAAGTCTATATCATTAGGAGAAGAAGAACAAAAACACTGGTAATGAGCATCCTGGAGGAAGCAGCAGCGGGGGAAGTAATTCGGGAAAGAGGAAATAGGAAAACAACAACCACAACAACAGAAACAATAACCAAGGTGGGAGTCACCAGGGAAACTTCAAGAAAAGAACCGAAGCTTGCAACAAATGTGGAAGAAGCCATCAGGGAGAATGCTAGAAAGGAAAGACCACTTGCTATAATTACGGCCAAGAGGGGCACATCTCGCCAAATTTCCCAAAGCCAAAGAAGATCAGAGGATGTTTTTCTTGTGGATCGACAAAGCACCAAATAAAGGATTGCCCGAAGAAAGGAAGCAGTGGAATTGGCGGAGGCCAGGGAGGAGGGAGCAAGTCAATGATTGGTGGACCTGCACAACCCAAGCGATCGACCGCTCGAACCTTTAACATTACCGTCCAGGACGCAGTGGCTGCGAAGGATGTGGTGTCAGGTATAATCCCAATCAATAATATAAGTGCTTATGTATTATTTGATTCGGGTGCCACCTGTTCTTTTGTATATGAAGAATTTGCTAGTAAATTAAGTACACCCCGAGAACGTTTAGAAGATTCCTTGAACATAGAAGTTATGAATAAGGAAATAATCCCTGTAGAATACGTTTATCAAAATTATTGCGCAAACATTAGAGAACATGAACTGAGCTTGGACTTGATTACTATTAGACTGGGAGAATTTGATGTAATACTAGGAATGGATTGGTTATATGACCATGCAGCGATAATTGACTGTCAGAACAGTTGTGTGAACCTTCAGACTCCGAGTAAGTCTTAGGTAGTGTTTCATGGTAGCTCATCGCTTAAGCAATCGTGTTGCATTACGATGATGCAGGCCAAGAAATTGTTAAAGAAAGGATGTGTAGGTTATTTAGCTTACATCGTAGATACTCAGAAAAACGGAGTAGAAGTTACAAATATACCTATAGTGAATAAATTTTAAGACGTGTTTCCGGACGATCTGCCTGGTCTTCTGCCGGACAGAGAAATCAAATTTGTAATAGACTTAGCACCGGGAACGACACTGATTTCGAAAGCTCCATATCGTATGGCGCCAGTAGAAATGAAGGAATTGATGATACAACTTTAGGAGTTACTGGATAAGGGGTACATTCGACCGAGTATGTCTCCTTGGGAAGCACCGGTGTTATTCGTGAAGAAAAAGGACAGATCGATGAGGCTCTGTATCGATTATCGAGAATTGAACAAGGTAACGATCAAGAATAACTATCCATTACCGAGGATAGACGACTTATTTGATCAACTGAAAGGAGCAAAATATTTCTCAAAGATCGACTTACGGACGAGATATCATCAACAGAAAATGCGGGATGAAGATATACCAAAGACTGTGTTTTGAACCCGTTATGGACATTACAAGTTTTTGGTAATGTCATTCGGTTTAACTAATGCTCCAGTAGCATTCATGGACTTGATGAATCGAGTTTTCAAGCCATACTTGGATAAATTTGTAGTTGTTTTCATTGACGACATTTTGATCTACTCGAAGGCAGAGGAAGAACAAGACGAGCATCTGAAGATTGTTTTGGAGGCACTATGAAAGGAGGAGATGTATGCTAAGTTTTCAAAATGTGAATTTTGGATGAAGAAGGTTCAATTCTTAGGCCACGTGGTGGATAAGAATGGTATCTCAGTAGACCCTGAAAAGGTCGAAGTAGTAAGTAGTTGGGAACAACCAAGAATGCCAACGGAGGTGAGAAGTTTCTTAGGTTTTACTGGGTACTATCAAAGATTTATCCAAGATTTTTCTAAGATAGTAACCCCCATTGACTAATCTGACGAGAAAGATGGTAAAATTTGTATGGACCGACAAATGCGAGGAGAGTTTTCGAGAGTTGAAGAAGAGATTAAGCGAGGCACCTGTATTATCCCTACCAGATGATACGGGAGGATTTGTAGTGTATAGTGATGCATCGCATAGAGGACTGGGTTGTGTGTTGATGCAGCATGGAAAAGTCATTGCGTATGCATCACGACAATTGAAAGGATTACGAAAAATGATACCCTACTCATGACTTAGAGTTAGAGGCAGTAGTTTTTGCGTTAAAGATATGGAGACATTATTTGTACGGAGAGAAATGTGAGATATACACGGACCAAAAAAGTCTGAAATATATCTTCACACAGAAGGAGTTGAATATGCGTCAGAGAAGGTGGTTAGAATTAATAAAAAATTATGACTGTGAGTGTGATGCCCCCAAATCCGGGTCTCTTTCAACCCGACATATGGTGCTCCACGGTGCTACAGTTCACACAATCATGTGTACGTTTAAGTTGTGGCAACCTCACGTGCCCATCGAATACTCGATGAAAATACATTTGTTTATTCATATTCAAGCTTACCTTGAATCCGTACCAATTAGTTGGCGTAGGATAGCGTTAGCAATTATATATTAAAAGACTTGTAAACAGTTCAATCAACACTACATCCATTAAACGTGTGTACGTTTAAGTTGTGGCAACCTCACGTGCCCATCGAATACTCGATGAAAATACATTTGTTTATTCATATTCAAGCTTACCTTGAATCCGTACCAATTAGTTGGCGTAGGATAGCGTTAGCAATTATATATTAAAAGACTTGTAAACAGTTCAATCAATCTATCCAGATTAGTCTAGCCGAGCTAAAACTAGCATCGACTCTTTCTTCAAAACCATACATGCATCTCATAATGTGAATCATTTGAAAACCTGGCTAACACGAAGGTTAGACAAGCGTTTAAGAAAAACTTGCCTTCAGCGTCTGCTACAGTAAAATTATGTTTCCTTTGAGTCTTTACAGTCTCTACAACACATAATCACATAACATACCACATTAGGTCATGAATGAACATACGTAGTTCCTAAAGAATCTTACCCTACTTCTCAATCTAATCCCATATTAGATTTGTTATTTATGGGTTCTGGCTTTCCGTCATTCTTTTACATCATTCTTACCAACTTCGTTCTCTTCTATGACATAATTGAAATTATTTCATTAATACAACTCAGTTCAAGTTAATTATCCTTCCTCACGGCTTACTAACGTCATTACGTTATTAAGTGAAATTCGATAGTCAATGGTTAAGTACGCTTATTGCATACCATTTGCGTTCATCTTTAATTGACTTTCTTTAACCCTAAGAGATCATACTTGGGGTTTAATTATAACTTAACAATGTTTGATTAAGTTCCTTAACTCATTGTTAACAATTCCCATTCATGTTCTACTTGTAACCATTCTTCATTGTCTAAGTTTTAAGTCCGTAACTATTGCACGGCTATTACACTGTCTTGCTACAACTTGATCGCTTTATTAGGGCTTAGAGATCCGGGACTCGTATATTGCTTTATGAGTCCCTTTGTTAACCTGTCATGCTCTGGCGCCACTCTCCAAAAAGGTTTGGCTTTGCTTTCGCCAAGCTTAGTCTTGGCGGCTGATGTGACCTACTTTGCCTTGAAATTTGGCCATTGTGACAACACGAAATTAGACAATTTATTAAAATCTTAAATGATTGATTTAAGGTCAAATATTAGACCTAGATAGAAAATAAGTGTATGCATTTGATGTTATTGGGAAGGAATTTTGAGGATTTCAAAATTCTGTGAAGGATTTAGGTGAATTATTCAGGATTAAGGATTTTGTGAATATGTTATGTGTTTATGATTATGTATATGTTCAGAACGTGGTTAAGGGTCATGGGTTGACCAGATAAATTATATATGTGACAAACCCTAAGTTTATATTAAGAACGTCAACGTTCAGTTAGAAAACTCTAACGTCTGATAAAAAATCCTAGAATCGGTTCTGGAAACCCTAGTTTCAGTTCCGGGAATCCGAAACCCTAATTCGGATATTGAAAACCCTAGATCGGGAATGCAAATGCTATGTATAAGGTCAAACGTCATTAACTATAAATTCATTAGGGAAAACCTAATGAATTACTTGAAACCCTAAGTGCTTACTAGAAAACCCCATTACCGGCTAGGGAAACCCTAATTACAGTTCGAGAATCCGTAACCCTAATTTGGGAAATTAAAACCCTAAGTGGTAAGCTTGAAGAGAAGTATAGAATTTCTATGTTATTAATTGTAAGTGTAATTAGGGATAAACCTAATTGATTTATTTGGAAAGCCCTAATTTCTAATGTAGGAAACCCTAATATGCAATTAGAGAAAACCTAATTATTAGCTTATAGAGTGTAATGTTAATTAGGAAGCTTTAACCCTAATTAGCAAGCTTGAATGAGATTAGTAAGCTTTACTGTAATTAGGAAACCCTAATCTAAATTAGGAAACCCTAATCTAAATTAGGAAACCTTATTTCTAAATTAGAAAGATTATTTTCTATGCAAAATCCTAATTAGTGGGTTATAAACTCTAGTGACCAATTTTAACCCTAATTGCTAAATTAACAATTTTAATTAAGAGATAATAAACCTCAATAGCAAGATTGAATTTCGTGATTTGGAAATCTTGTTATAATTATAGAATCCTAATTGCAATTTAGAAAATATTAAATTTCTATTTTTGAAACCTAAATTGGAATTATTAGAAATCAATTTGTCAAAACTGAAAGGGTTAAACCCTAAACCCTAAGGGTCAAACCCTAAGGGTTGAAACCTAATGATTATGGAAAATTACCAAGTTGCCTTGCACTTTATGAGCCAAAAGACCAAACTACCCTTTCTAATATTATATTTAGATGGAGTGTAGATCTAGACCTAGTAAATGGTTGGTAACCAACCCCAAGCTAGCCATGTGCCTATATCTCTCAAAAATCAGATCTCATTGTCACTTAGCATCAATTGTGACCATAGATTAAAAATCTAAGAGCTTTAAAAGTAGGACAAAGCTTACTTTATTTTTCATTTGAGCCAAGTCCATTTTCTCTCTTCCATCCGAAATTGTAGAGTGAGAGTGACTAATAAGCTAAGCCAAGATCATGTGTTAGCTTGCCAAGAACAAACACCAAAGATCATATTCAAAAATTGAGCATTTATGAGGTATAAACCCTAATTTTAGAAATCCTTTGATTTTATGTTATTTATTGCAATTGATTGTTTAAAGTTGTGTATTATGATGCTATTGGGTGATCTGGGTTGTAATAACACGGATCCATAACATCAAAGTACACGAAAATAAAGTTTTAAAAAAATTTGGAAAACTTGAAAATTTGTGCCTGACAGTCGAATGTCAGAGGCCCTAGATCTGTGTGTTTGATTTTTTGTGTATGTGATGTTATAGATCTGTTCTATGCTATGTGGGCTTTCATTTTCAACTTGAATCAGAGTCATATCAGGTCTAGAGAAAAAGATAAAAGCGGTCAAAGTGCATTAACCGATCACGATGTCTGGATTTCTGGGCAAACCCAAAAACCCAGATCGTCTGACAATTATTTCGAGGCCTTGTATCTTGCTTTCTGTGCATGTTTTGGCCATATTGCTGATTGATCCTTGTAGGCTGACATGTTGTGTACATACTAAAACCTTTACATCACCCAGATCTGTAATAGGATAGTAAAGAATCATGGTCAAACCACCGTTGACCACCAGCCTGGGGACGAAATCTGGGAAAACCCAGATTTCTTAAGAACAGTGGTTGACCTCAAGTTTGACCGGACATATCTTGTTCATGTTATGTTGTTAGATGGATCTAGTGATAACATATTGGACCCTGTCATGTTTATTACATGTTGGAACATTTAGATCACGTAAAAGCAATACACGTAATCGAAAACTAGAAACAACAAAGTAGGTACCTCAACTCGATCAACCTGAATTTTCAAAACGGCGTTGTCGAAAAGTTTAAGGTCACAGAGATCTCTTTGTTTAATTGTTGTTTGAACTACACAAAAATTGATAACTGTAGTGTTGCATGTCAGCTATACAATCGATGTCTTAGATTGACCAGAACCATTGTGATTAATGATTTAGACTTGGTCAAACCTCATACCTCGCACACTTTCAGATATATGGGTTTGGAGCTCAAGAACACCTATAGCGGCAGTTACATGCCTCATTATAGGGTCCTTTAATGTGACGGTTTATTATTTTTTAATTTACGATTTAGGAAATTAATTAAAAATAGAAATAAATGGTTTTAATTATTAAAATTAATATTAAATTACGAAAAAATTATTTTAAAGTCCTAAAAATAGTTTTTAATTAATTTGAGTATATTTCAAAAATATTTAATATTTTGGTATATAAATGGTATTTATTTATTTAATATTAATATTAAATAAATTATTTAAAAATAGTTTTAATTCATGAAAAATCATGAAAAATTATATTATGGTGTTAGAAAATATTTTAAGTTATTTTTGATGACTTTTGATATTTTGTGATTAAATTCATTAATATTTATTATTAATGGTAGTTAATATATTTAATGAATATATTAGATAAATTATGGGAAAATAGAATTAATGCTTTAAAAATCATATAAAAATAATTTAAGTGTTATAAAATATTTTTATTTATAAAATATAACTTTTGATATTTTGGCATGAAAATATTAATATTTTAATTATCGGATAATTGATTTGATTGTTTAAAAATCATAGAAATATGATTTTAAGATATTAAAGTATTGAAAATACTTTGAAGGAAATAATAAAGTATTGAAAATACTTTGAGATATTATAAATATGATATAATATTATGGCATGTAATTCATTAATGTTTAGAAATAAATTAATATTAATGACTAAGGAATTATGTGGTATTTAATTCATTTAAATGCGGTATAAGTGATTGAAAAAAATTATGATAATGATATTAATTATCCGAAAATTATTACAAGTTTATGAAAATGTTTTGATTGATAATATAATTATCTAAGGTTATTGTTAATTGTTTAGGCAGAGTTTAATTGAACTTAAACTCGATAATTGTTCGATTAGACCGTCGGGATAATTGAATGGTGTCGGTTTCAACTTAGACTTAAATAGTCTGATTTGACGCTAAGTCTTATGTGTTGTATAGACTGATAGGATTATGTGGAAATGTGTTTAGGTTATTTTATACTGTGATGATATTATTCTAATATTTGGAGATCGATATTATCTGTATTAGGTCTTCGGATAAAGCTAAGTTATATTTCGTATCAATAATCAACGGAACAGACAAGTTTGTTTTTCTTAACTCTACTAAGAGTGTTTCATTCAGATATGCTTATGGTTAATCGTTACTGATTACCATGTAGAATTATACTATGTACATCTTGTATGTATAAGTCAGGTATGAAAGGCTGATCACCTTCATTACCAGTTGGTCCAGATATATATTGTTCATGTTTAATACTTGTTCAGTCAAAGGTTTGTTCATGCTAATTCACAACTACATTGTGAATTATAGCCACTTTATTATTCGACTCTTTCAATCATGATATATCCTTAAATTGTATTTAAACTTTGTTTGAAGGCAACTTTCATGCTCACCCTTGCTATATCATGATAAAACATTGCGAGATAAAGGCGAATGCTTGGATCTGAGGAAAGTTAAAGACGGTTCGACTTAGAGTTAATATCTTGTGAATTAGATTTGTAATAGTCTTGTATGATGATAATATCATGTGTCGAGATAAGTTATGAAATGTATATAAGTTATGGTTACTCGACCTGTGGGATAGTGTATAATGTTTAATGTATGAACAATTTATGTTTATATCTTCCATGATGCTTATAGAAATAGCGAACGGATCTGCGGCTATTCGGAAGCGCTTACATTTGGTATCAAAGTCATTGGTTATAAACCTAGGTAGAGTTACCTTAGACTAATAACCGCAGTGATAGGATAAGATCTAACTCACATAGAGTTAGTTGGTCGGTAAGATTCAAAGAAGAATCTTGGCAGGTTATAAAGATACGGAGTTCCATAACTCTGGTAATAAAGGTGAACAGTAGTGATGAATAGATAGAGTCTAAAAGACTTAAATTACAGTGATAGGGGATCGTAAACCAAAACGATCAAGATATAGAATTGAATCGTAATATATATGATGAGATCACCTCGTGATCTGATAAGGTTATGACAGCCAGAAAGAATCAATCTGATGATTGAAAAGTCTACTGACAAGATCTTTGTGTATCGGTTGTACTATGAAATGGTACTATGAAAACTCATGAAAGAGTTATGGATTATGAATCTGAATTAAATGAAATTACATTATTGAAAAGGGGGTTAAGATTAGGTGGGGATTTCAATGAGGACTCATGTCGGCAGCTGAGTTGTATTATTCTTCGTATAGGAGTTGAATTGTACTTGGTGTAACAACTACTTAGTATCTGGCATTGATAAACATTGAAATGTTTGTGTCACGCTATTTGCTATATGCGTGTTAAGAGGGTGATTCCTTTCTCATGTGTATAACAAATAGATAGGTCATAGGTAGAAAATATAAGATTAAGTACGAGTTCTTAAAACTCATACTTATATGACATTCTTGACTCATAGTTATATGAAATGTTTATGAACCCCTCAGCGAATGGACGCCAAAGGTCTGACTAGGGTAAGTTCTTAAACTCATATGATTGTGGAAATTTATGAACTTGTAAGTGTGATTTTATGAACTGGGTATAGTTTTGTGTGAGTAGAGTGTTAAGGATTTCAGGAAAAGATAGAGCGTTAAACAAATGATTATTAGTGGAGGCATTAGGTTTTCCTAAACTCCTAGCTATGCTAAATTCGAAATTTTGACATCAAGCTAAATACGCACTATGTGCCTTTTTAAAAAAATGTAGACTCGTAACCATTTTTGAAACGGTTTAAAGTACAGTCTATGCTACTTATTTTAACTAGACTCAAATGATTTGAAATATTAAAATTTATTTTTATTTATCACTCATGTACCATGTAACCTGGTGCAGAGATGATAAAAATGTGATGGAGTTGTAAATACAGGAATACTTAGTGTGAACTTTACCCGAAGTCGTTGTTCCACTATTGTATGATGTGTTATGACAAAGTCATACAATGACGGCATCCTCAAAGCGAATTTAATAATATAACTAAGGCATCATGACGTCATTCTCGAAAAAGTTTTCAAAAGTTTAATTTGCCAATCGAGGTTTGGCTACACCTAAATAATTCGATTGAATTGAATTATCGATATGAGTCTATGCTATTTGATTCAGCTAAAATTAATTTATGAAAAATCTTAATGTTTATTGAAAGAATTTTCCCGAACCAAATTGTTTTGGTACGGAATCCTATGATAAGACTGAGGTGAACAATGTTGTTGGATAAATAATCCAATCTAGTAGCGTAAATATTCGCTAAAAATGATTAATACGTTATGCATGACGTAAGAGTACGATAGGCTAATCACCTAAAGTACTAGCAACGGTAGTTTACCTTCTTCGTGATTGTAAACATACTGTTAACCTTTATAAAGGGGTAGATTACCTTTTTCTTAATTGAAATAGGTAGCGGGTAGTAATACATATAAACCTCAGTAGTCCATGGTCTATATGACCCCTCAGCACAATTTGAAAACTTCTGCTCTTGTGAGTGGTGTATTGGGTAGCATGTGATGTGTATAAATTGGTGTAAGCGATGTATGGTGTATGGTGTAAGGTGCACTGCGATTGTAGGTGTAAGGTGAATTTCGGGGACGAAATTCTTATAAGGAGGGGTGAATGTGACAACCCGAGAATTAGACAATTTATTAAAATCTTAAATGATTGATTTATGGTCAAATATTAGACCTAGATAGAAAATAAGTGTATGTGTTCGATGTTATTGCGAAGGAATTTTGAGGATTTCAAAATTCTGTGAAGGATTTAGGTGAATTATTTAGGATTAAGGATTTTGTGAATATGTTATGTGTTTATGATTATGTATATGTTCAGAACGTGGTTAAGGGTCATGGGTTGACCAGATAAACTATATCTGTGACAAACCCTAAGTTTATATTAAGAACGTCAACGTTCAGTTAGAAAACCCTAACGTCTAATAAAAAATCCTAGAATCGGATCTGGAAACCCTAGTTTCAGTTTCGGGAATCCAAAACCCTAATTCGGATATTGAAAACCCTAGATCGGGAATGCAAATGCTATGTATAAGGTCTAATGTCATTAACTATAAATTCATTAGGGAAAACCTAATGAATTACTTGAAACCCTAAGTGCTTACTAGAAAACCCCATTACCGGCTAGGGAAACCCTAATTATAGTTCGAGAATCCGTAACCCTAATTCGGGAAGTTAAAACCCTAAGTGGTAAGCTTGAAGATAAGTATAAAATTTCTATGTTATTAATTGTAAGTGTAATTAGGGATAAACTTAATTGATTTATTTGGAAAGCCCTAATTTCTAATGTAGGAAACCCTAACATGCAATTAGAGAAAACCTAATTATTAGCTTATAGAGTGTAATATTAATTAGAAAGCTTTAACCCTAATTAGCAAGCATGAATGAGATTAATAAGCTTTACCGTAATTAGGAAACCCTAATCTAAATTAGGAAACCTTATTTCTAAATTAGAAAGATTATTTTCTATGTAAAATCCTAATTAGTGGGTTATAAACTCTAGTGACCAATTTTAACCCTAATTGCTAAATTAACAATTTTAATTAAGAGATAATAATCCTCAATAGCAAGATTGAATTTCGTGATTTGGAAATCTTGTTATAATTATAGAATCCTAATTGCAATTTAGAAAATATTAAATTTCTATTTTTGAAACCTAAATTGGAATTATTAGAAATCAATTTGTCAAAACCTAAAGGGTTAAACCCTAAACCATAAGGGTCAAACCCTAAGGGTTGAAACCTAATGATTATGGGAAATTACCAAGTTGCCTTGCACTTTATAAGCCAAAAGACCAAACTACCCTTTCTAATGTTATATTGAGATGGAGTGTAGATCTAGCCCTAGTAAATGGTTGGTAACCAACCCCAAGCTAGCCATGTGCCTATATCTCTCAAAAATCAGATCTCATTGCCACTTAGCATCAATTATGACCATAGATTAAAAATCTAAGAGCTTTAAAAGTAGGACAAAGCTTACTTTATTTTTCGTTTGAGCCAAGTCCATTTTCTCTCTTCCATCCGAAATTGTAGAGTGAGAGTGACTAATAAGCTAAGCCAAGATCATGTGTTAGCTTGCCAAGAACAAAAACCAAAAATCAGATACAAAAATTGAGCATTTATGAGGTATAAACCCTAATTTTAGAAATCCTTTGATTTTATGTTATTTATTGCAATTGATTGTTTAAAGTTGTGTATTATGATGCTATTGGGTGATCTGGGTTGTAATAACACGGATCCATAACATCAAAGTACACAAAAATAAAGTTTTAAAAAAAATTGGAAAACTTGAAAATTTGTGCCTGACAGTCGAATGTCAGAGGCCCTAGATCTGTGTGTGTTTGATTTTTTGTGTATGTGATGTTATAGATCTGTTCTATGCCATGTGGGCTTTCATTTTCAACTTGAATCGAGTCATATCAGTCTAGAGAAAAGATATAAGCGGTCAAAAGTGCATTGACCAGATCACGATTTCTGGATTTCTGGGAAAACCCAGAAACCCAGATCGTCTGACAATGATTTCGAGGCCTTGTATCTTGCTTTCTGTGCATGTTTTGGCCATGTTGCTGATTGATCCTTATAGGCTGACATGTTGTGTACATACTAAAACCTTTACATCACCCAGATCTGTAATAGGATAGTAAAGAATCATGGTCAAACCACCGCCGACCATCAATGGGACGAAAATGGGAAAACCCAGATTTCTTAAGAACAGTGGTTGACCTCAAGTTTGACCGGACAGATCTTGTTCATGTTATGTTGTTAGATGGATCTAGTGATAACATATTGGACCCTGTCATGTTTATTACATGTTGGAACATTTAGATCACAGAAACAATACACAGAACGAAAACTAGAAGCAACCAAAGTAGGTACCTCAACTCTGATCAACCTAGAATTTTCAAGAACAGCGTTGTCAGAAAGTTTAAGGTCACAGATCTCTTTGTTTAAGTGTTGTTTGAACTACACAAAAATTGATAACTGTAGTGTTGCATGTCAGCTACACAATCGATGTCTTAGATTGACCAGAACCATTGTGATTAATGATTTAGACTTGGTCAAACCTCATACCTCGCACACTGTCAGATTTCTGGGTTTGGAGCTCAAGAACACCTATAGCAGAATTGCTCGCATAGCTATAGGGTCCTTTAGCGACGGTTTATTATTTTTTTTTAATTTACGATTTAGGAAATTAGTTAAAAATAGAAATAAATGGTTTTAATTATTAAAATTAATATTAAATTAAAAAAATTATTTTAAAGTCCGAAAAATAGTTTTTAATTAATTTGAGTATATTTCAAAAATATTTAATATTTTGGTATGTAATGGTATTTATTTATTTAATATTAATATTAAATAAATTATTTAAAAATAGTTTTAATTCATGAAAAATCATGAAAAATTATATTATGGTGTTAGAAAATATTTTAAGTTATTTTTGATGACTTTTGATATTTTGTGATGAAATTCATTAATATTTATTATTAATGGTAGTTAATATATTTAATGAATATATTAGATAAATTATGGAAAAATAGAATTAATGCTTTAAAAATCATATAAAAATTATTTAAGTGTTATAAAAATATTTTAATTTATAAAATATAACTTTGATATTTTGGCATGAAAATATTAATATTTTAATTATCGGATAATGGATTTGATTGTTTAAAATCATAGAAATATGATTTTAAGATATTATAAATACCTTGTGATGTTATAAATTTATTATAATATTATGTTATGATTTTCATTGATATTTGGTATTAAATTAATATTAATGATCAAGGAATAAGGTGGTATTTATATTAATATCGATTATTGATTTATGTTAAAAATATTTAAAGGAAATAATAAAGTATTGAAAATACTTTGAGATATTATAAATATGATATAATATTATGGCATGTAATTCATTAATGTTTAGAAATAAATTAATATTAATGGCAAAGGAATTATGTGGTATTTAATTCATTTAAATGCGGTATAAGTGATTGAAAAAAATTATGATAATGATATTAATTATCTGAAAATTATTACAAGTTTATGAAAAATGTTTTGATTGATAATATAATTATCTAAGGTTATTGTTAATTGTTTAGGCAGAGTTTAATTGAACTTAAACTCGATAATTGTCCGATTAGACCGTCGGGATAATTGAATGGTGTCGGTTTCAACTTAGACTTAAATAGTCTGATTGGACGCTAAGTCTTATGTGTTGTATAGACTGATAGGATTATGTGGTAATGTGTTTAGGTTATTTTATAATGTGATGATATTATTCTAATATTTGGAGATCGATATTATATGTATTAGGTCTTCGGATAAAGCTAGGTTATATTTCGTATCAATAATCAACGGAACATGCAAGTTTGTTTTTCTTAACTCTACTAAGAGTGTTTCATTCAGATATGCTTATGGTTAATCGTTACTGATTACCATGTAGAATTGTACTTTGTACATCTTGTATGTAAGTCAGGTATAAAAGGCTGATCACCTTCATTACCAGTTGGTCCAGATATATATTGTTCATGTTTAATACTTGTTCAGTCAAAGGTTTGTTCATGCTAATTCACAACTACATTGTGAATTATAGCCACTTTATTATTGAACTCTTTCAATCATGATATATGCTTAAATTGTATTTAAACTTCTTTGGGCAACTTTCATGCTCACCCTTGCCATATCATGATAAAATATTACGATAAAGATAAATGCGAATGCTTGGATACAAGGAAAGTTAAAGACGATTTAAACTTAGAGTTAATATGCGATTAGATTTGTAATAGTCTTGTATGATGATAATATCATGTGTCGAGATAAGTTATAAATGTGTATAAGTTATGGTTACTCGACCTTGGGGATAGTGTATAATGTTTAATGTATGAACAATTTATGTTTATATCTTCCGCAACAGTTATAGAAATAGCGAACCGGATCTGCATGATTCGGGCGCTTAGAGCAATGGCCATGCCAATTCATGTACCGTAAAATTTGTGAGACTTTTTACACTTGTGAGATTCCCGGCCTCGTAACTTCTTCGTTATAAGTCCGAATTGGCTCGTTCAAGAGTCTATGGCTCATAAATTACGTACTCTATGCGTTCATGCAAGAATTTTATCAATTCGACTTCTTTTGCTAAAAATTCACCTATTAGTCCATTTTTAATGAAAACAATAAACGTTCAATGCTCGTTTCTTCGTTCTAAGTCAAAATCTGGCCGTTTTGGATTCCGCAGCTCTATAACGCCAAATAAGACTTGTCTCCGTTGAAAACCAATGTTTCCAAGCTCAAACACAAAATTTGACTTCCTTTTCGAGAATTTCACGAATTCGACGATTGTATTCTAATCGTGTGAATTCCGGCGAAACTTCGTTACTTGAGAATTTTTTAAACCGTTTCAATTGGATTCAATCCATTATACTAACATCTTGACATACATGATTCATTAACTCATAACATGATAAGTTATTATTTGTTCTTAATAAGTTCAAAACTCATAAACTTATAAACTACTTATTAAAGTATAATATACTTGATTTCATTGCTTATGACTTATTAACAAGTTAAGTCCTTATATCCTTATTCTCACATCTTATTAATCATGCTAACTTCTTAATATAAACATATTACCACTTCTTACAAGTTCTTATACTTTCATTATTGTTCTTCACAAGTTCGTAACTTAAATGATTACGAATAGCTTATTCATAATTTATACGGCTTATTAAGACTTAAGCCCTTTGGTTTATCATCCCTTAACGTACTAGTTCTACCAATACCCCCTTCTCTAACAATGGAAGAGAAAGAGAATCAATGATTAAGGTTGCTTACCCTTTGATGATCTCACTTGCTAAACCTCAATCCTCTTCTTGCTTCTTGCTTAATAAGAACTCTAGCTTTTTCTCTCAAGCCATTAAGCTATAAGTTGTTGTGGAAAATCTAATAATAGAAGTCTAACTTTATAAGTGCTTATTCTCTCAACCAAATAAGCTCTCAACTTATGTGTTTATTGGATGAAAAACTAACAACCAACAAATGAAAATAAAGCTTTCTATTTATAGGATTTCTAAGGTTAGGGTAGTTTGGTCATTAGGCCATCCCACCTCCTTAATCACCTCCTTAATATTCCTAACTTAAGGCTTAAGTAAACTTGGCCACTAAGTCTACTTGCTCACCACAACACTTGCTCACCACACTTACTTAATCATTAAGTATACTTGATTATCACATTAATCACTTTGTGTGCTCACCACACTAACTTAGCCTCTAAGTTTATTTGTTCATCACATTGGATCATCCATGGGTTGTTCCATGGTTCTTACCCATTGGATAATTACTTTGGGCCTTAGCTTAATTAACTTAATCATTTGGGCTTCTAGCATAATTTTACTTTGGGCTTGTAATTAAACAAACACTTGGGCTTGTTCATTAACTTACCTTGGACTTAACCATATTTACATTTGGGCCTTATCACACTTCTTATTGCACAATACAATTTCCTACATAATTCAACAAATACATTACATTTGGCTTAAAGCTTTTTAATGTATAATTTATGTATTAATCTCGTATTCCACCTCGTATACTTATTCAACATATACGACATACCATTATTCATATGTACTCGCATACTAACTCATATAGTATTCGTATTCCTTACCTCGTACAATACCTACGTATAATACGATCATCGCTTAATTCATTACATACATTTAAATTCCTTCTCGAAAGTCACATTTCCTAAACGTTAGGTTTTAAGTTCACAGGCGAAATATTACGTTTTCCATAACTGAAATATTATTGGATATTCCATCTCACCTTAATATTCTATCGTTACGTATTTCTCGAAAGTTCAAAAATAATTCCCGAGCAGAAATGTGTGAATAGTGTTTTTTGAAAACTTTCTCGAAAAGCTTTTATTTTCGTCTTGGAAATTCAAACACTTTAATTCTACCACGTAGCCAAAATCCTACGATGTTCTGACATTTCTAGGTCATAGAACGACCTTCGATTAGCTTGCTCCATAAATAATCAATTAAATTCATTTAATAAAAATAAAAATTTAATTCTCAAAAATCCAATTTTCTCGGGCGTTAAAGTGAGATTCTTTATCACCCGGGGAAGGCAAACGTAGTTGCGGACGCTTTGAGCAGGAAAGGAAGGGAGAAATTGTTTGAACTGACAACTCAGGAGGAATTAATAAGAGATATGGAGAAGTTGGAAATACAAGTGAAGGGACCTGAGGGGTTAGAGGAGAAATTATGTGTAATGGAAGCATGTCCGACATTGTTGGATAGAGTAACGAAAACACAGGAGAAAGATGAAGAATACGAGAAAATCAGGAAAAGGATTACGAAAAATGAGGAAGAAAAATTTCGAATATATATAGACGGTATTTTAAGATTTAAAGGGAGAATGTGGGTACTGGTAATAACCGAGTTGAGAGAAGAGATTTTGCACGAAGCACACAATACGACATATTCCGTTCATCCGGGAGGCACTAAGATGTACCGAGATTTGAGGCAACATTTTTTGTGGCCCAATTTGAAACGGGAAGTCGCAAAGTATGTTAATAGATGTTTGACTTGTCAACGCGTAAAAGAAGAGCATCAGCGGCCGAGTGGGTTGCTACAACCGTTGGAAATACCAGAGTAGAAATGGGAGCATATTACGATGGATTTCGTGGTAGGACTTCTGATCACCCAGAAAGGGTTGGATGCCATTTGGGTTATCGTGGATCGACTTACAAAGACCACACATTTTCTACCGATCAATATCCGCTACAGTTTGAATCAGTTAGCGAGTCTGTACGTATAGGAAATTGTTTCACGACATGGAGTGCCGGTATCGATTATTTCTGATAGAGACCCGCATTTCACGTCAAAATTCAGGAAAAGCTTGCAAGAGAGGATGGGAACACAGTTAAGGTTAAGTACTGCTTATCATCCTTAGACAGACGGACAAAGTGATTGAACCATACAAATGCTAGAAGATATGCTTAGAACTTATGTGATGGACTTCAAGGGGAATTGGGACGACCACCTACCCTTAGTCGAATTTGCGTATAATAATAATTACCATTGAGTATCAGCATGCCACCGTACGAAGCTCTTTACGGAAGAAAGTGCAGAACGCCATTATGTTGGGATGAAGTCGGGGAAAGACGAATACTCAAACCAGAGTTAGTACAACAAACCGTGGACGTGGTGACAGTAATAAGGGCTAGACTAGTGGCAGCTCAAGATCGCCAGAAAAAGTATGAAGATTTGCATCTGCGAGACCGAGATTTTGAAATCGGCAGTTTTGTATTCCTGAAGGTATCTCCATAGAAGGGAAATATCCGTTTCGGCAAGAAAGGGAAACTGAGTCCAAGATTCATAGGACCGTTCGAGATACTCAAGAAAGTGGTAGAAGTAGCATACAAAGTTGCACTACCACCTGAGTTGGAGCACATCCATAACGTGTTTCACATATCCGTGTTGTGTTCGTACACGCTTGACTACAAGCACATGATTTCTTATGAACCCATTCAAGTGGAGAAGAACTTAGCGTACGAAGAGATTCCTATCCAAATTCTTGATAGGAAAGAGCAAACCTTGTGAAATAAAATCATTTCTTCTGTAAAAGTACTTTGGTGTAACCACGATGTCGAGGAGGCAACGTGGGAGTTAGAAGATAGGATGATGAGGGATTATCCCCATCTATTTGTGTAACCTTGTAGCAATTCCGGGACGGAATTTTTATAAGGGGGGAAGATGTAATACCCGAGAATTTCCATGTATTATTAAATTAATATATTAATGGGAATAATATTTATGTAAATATAAGTGTATTGTTTTATGAGTTGGCTAATACAATTGATTCATACTTGATCGATGCGTATTCAGATGTGTGAAGTGACAATGGGATTTGTGAAATGTCTTGTGCGGCCTAATGCGAAACGAGAAAAATTCACTAAGTTAGTTAATCCGGGAATTAGGAAAGTTAATCGTGTATGATCATAAGATTTTACATAAGTAATCAATAAGCTCTTAGACTCGTAGTAACACTCTTGCAGACATTAATTTATGTCAAGTAAAACGAGTATGGCGATATGGATTGACATTGGCTGAAGCTAAACCAGTCTTGGCATCTTGCTGTGGACTACCGCAGACACAAGGCAGTCTCCCAGAGTACAAATCAAGGCCATTGCTACCATGAGTCGATTGGAGGAAAGTAATTTTTCCACTTTGGAAATTAAATGGAACAATTATGTGATATGTGTGACATTAACAAACCATGAAATAAAGTGCGCAATTAAGTAATATTAATTGTTAATTGTTATATTAATTAATTGTTAATGATTGTGGTAGAATATTGAATTCTTAGTAATTAACTAATAATATGTGATTACTATCAATTGCAATATATTATAAAAAAAGAATAATGATTATGGGAATCCATAATTACATTAATCAATGGTTGAATTAATTTATATTGGTGTTAATTAATTAAGGAAGTGCATGATTATTTATTAAACATAATTGAGTTATTAATATAATAATATTATATTGATAGTTATGTGCATGTGAACAATAATACAAATATAACTATATAGTATGGTGTGACATTTATGTGACTATATATATTAAGTATTATAAAACCAAATTGAATGAAGCCATGTGATAATGCATATTAAAACTATAGGTTATACACACATTATGAGATGTGTATGTAACAATATGCATGTGGGTAGACATTAAAATAAAATGTACATGGATTATATGTATAGTACATAACACCTACTACTTTGAAATGTTAAGTTATAGTGTGACAATAGGTTATAATATCTGATGGATATGTGTATTAAAATGCAACATAAGGGTGAAAGTGTGTAGGAGTATACAAGAAGGCTGAGATGTTGAAGTTGTCCCAAATTGAGTGGCCTATGCTATTCATTTTCTTCCAAGCTTGCTAGATCATAATCATGGAGGGAGTGGGCATGATGATGTAATCCAACTAACCTCCAACAACTCCTTGTTAACCTTCATGCAATCCTTCTATCCCTTTGTTTGATTTCTTGAACAATGGCTTGGCATGGTCAATGAACTTTCTATATAATGAACACTTCCTTTCATTCTTTGTGTTGTTTGAGTTGGCTGAGAATTTCTAAGAGATTGAGAGAATTCTAATACATTGAGAGTTCATTAGGAGCAAGCTAATTTGCAAAGGTATAAGTTCTTTCCTTGCTTCAATTTCATTCTCGATAGGAAAAAAATGGAGTTTGAGCTCTTGAAATCTAAATCCTTGATTTTGTAGAATTGGATGTTAAAAAGGTTGAATAATGTTCATATGATTGTTATATGACCATATGAACATGTTTAGACCATTGTAAAAGTGTTTTCTTGAGTGAATTATGTGGTTGGGCTAGCAATCTACCGAAGCAGACTACTCTCGGTCTCGAACTCAGACACACAGCAATTGCTACTTTTGATTTATTTATCGAGGCGCTAACGCAAATTGTATTTAACCTCTGAAAATTTTTTTGAGTCATGTTTTGAAATTCTGTTATAGAAGCATGACTTAAGATAGCATTCAAGCATATGTAAGGAGTATATTTAGAGATGTGGACCTAATGTGAGCATGTTAGACTAGTTTAACATGATTAAAAAGAATGTGTAGCTTAAAATGGATTTAAGGACTTAGGGACGAACTTATTGTGTATTTATGCCATGTATGTATACCGACTTTGCAAGCATATTAGTATAACTTAGAAATGCATGAATAAACCTTTAACTTGTGTTTATGTGATTAGTAAGCAAACATTAGCATGTTGAACCTACTAGTAAGCTTTGAATGTGATTATTATCAAGATACCTTGAAGATCAGAATCTGATAATTGTGATCATGTTTGATGTTACTCTTAGACTCACTCATGTAGCATAAACGTGTATATATACAATGCTTGTGCGTCATATTTCAAATGAAGCATGAACAAAGCATATTTTCAACTAAAGCGGTGTTTGTTTCACGTATGTGTTATGAATACTCACAAGCATGTCTAATATGATTTTTATAACTATCTTGTATGTCTAAAGGGCAAGCATGTTAGACTTTGTGTTTTTACGATCTTGAATGGCCTTGACTTGTTGAAATGTTTAATTTAGAAATATATTATAAAAGGGAACCTAGATTGACTTGAAAAGCATAAAAAGACCATTAACATGACAAATATATCATGTGTGATTATTTTGAGCAAGCCAGACAGAAACCTCAAGGCAGCAGTTGAGTCTTGGCATAGCCAGAGGATTGGCAGAATTGCTACTGGGTCCTAAACTTAGCCATGGCAAATTGCTACCATTTGAAGTCTTAGATTTTGCATTCTCATTTTTGGACAGTAACTTGTATGATGCCTATATTGATAAAGGTGGTTTTAAACCTACTGATGCATGTATATATGTGATGATTAAGTAATATGATGGAGTTTGTCTTGTAAAAGGAAAGTTTATGGATAAAAAGGTCTTAACCTTGAGTATTCATAATTTGCTTATGAAATAACTAGGTATTTGATTCATGATGAACTTATGAGCTGATTTTGTATCACATGTGTATACTTGAATTATGTTGAGCTTGATTAAAGACTGTGTTAGCTAATGAACATCTTAAACATATAATTCGATATAACTAGGATTCAAAAGTGTTGAGTTATTAACGTGGATAAACTACGCTTAAGGCAAGTATCCGAAACCTACTTTATATTGTGCAATTATTCTAAACTCTTGCATTACTTTATTCCAACGAATATTGTAAACTTATCTCTTTGAATATAAGTTATCCTACTTATTTGTTCAATCGAGCTAGTATGTTTAAACTCTTGTGTAAACTAGTGTTTACGATGAACTTGGTATTGTTCTTGAATATTATGAAAGAGTCGATGCCATTTGATTCGGCTACACTATATGCCTGTTTATAAAACTATCCAAACCAATTGATTGGTGCGGAAATCTGAATGAATGAGTTGAACAACCCTTATGGTAAAGGGATTGTATGTTGTTGGAAACCCCAACACATGAGTATATTATTACTGTGGTGTTATGCATAACTTAGAGTATTGTAGATTGATCCTCTATAGTACTTGTTCTTTTGGGTTATCAGCTTAATATTGGTAATTCTAGTAGATGTTCAATAGTCCTTAGTGACTACTCAGTATAAATTGTTATCCAGTCAGATAC
Source organism: Panax ginseng (assembly GCA_020205605.1). NCBI lineage: Eukaryota > Viridiplantae > Streptophyta > Magnoliopsida > Apiales > Araliaceae > Panax > Panax ginseng. The sequence goes on from CM035147.1 coordinate 37,540,052, forward strand.
CTTGATAGCCTTTGAATTCATATATCTCTGTTGATTTATATTGAATTATCATTCTTATTCCAAGAATTGTTGACATTCATTATTTATGTTATTATTCTGAAACTCTGAACTATCTTAGAGAGGATACTTTGATATTTCACACTCGTGTTATAAAACTATTTCCCTTGTTGTATATTACTTGTTGGGCAATTCATGCTCATTCTTGCTTATTTATAACCTTTCAGTTAAGGCAAAACAGGGAGGTGTATCTGGGAAAGACAAGGGCAAGGGCAAGGCTACCGACTAGCTTATCCCTTTATGCTTAAATTAATCATGTTGTATTAAGACTATGTTTAAACTTAAGTAGAATTATGTAATAAGTCTTTATTCGATATTATTATGTAATCTATTAAGTATTGTAGGTTGCGAGACTTGGGGGAATAATTATAATAAATCGTTGTATATTATTCTAAATTAGATCTTTCGTTGTAAATATATGATTTTAGTTATTATGATAATACTTTGAGAACGTGATGAACCGAATTCGGGTGATCAAGTGGAGGTCAGAATTTGGGGGTGTCACACTAACATAGGGGATTTTGTACGTGTTAAAGTTTAGATGTTTGTGCACAATACATGGTACAAATGGTTGATCCCCCTAAGTACGTTAAGAATGGTCTGTATAGTCTAATTGACTGTTAAGGTTGGGGTAGTAATACCTAATCACCAGGGACATAGTTCGTGGTCTTAATACCCTCAGTTATTAAATTCGAACTTGTTTTCTATTTTTGATTCGTAGAACAAGTTCATTATTGTTCAGCATTCGTTGGTCATTCTCATATGGTTATTATTACTACTCTTTATATCAGTGAGCAATTGTTTGCTCACTCTTGCAATTAACACTGCAGCTAAAGTTGAAAGAGTCGATGAGCCATCTACTAGCAAAGGAAAAGGCAAGATGTCCAAGTGTTGAAGAAATATTTAAAATTTATTTAAATGCATGATGTTATAAGACTTGTTTGCTTTTATGATGTATTCCGCAAACTTATGTAATAATTTAAGGTTAGATTACCTTGGATTGTTTATGAGATGATGTAACCCTTTAATTGGGAGGATTATAGTTTAAATTACATGATGTTTTTATCCTTTATTATGGGTAGTTAGATGTAATTATTTTGATAGTGAGCACCGAATCCTATGGGAAAGAAGTACTCGGATTTGGGGGTGTCACAGTCTCTTTATCATAACCTCCGTATTTGCCATGTACTTCAGCATCATTTCTTCCATCTCTGACTTCTTTTCTAGTTGAGGTGAATGTGGTGGATGATGTTGCTTTTGTTTTTCAAATCCAGGAGGGTGGGGAGGTTTGGGTGAATATTACTGGTGAGATTGATGGGGTTGATACTATGGTTGAGATTGAAATTGTTGTTGTGGTTGGTGTTATTGCACATTCTGATTATTGTTCTAGCTGAAATTGGGATGGTTGCGGTTGTTGGGATTGTAAGAATTTTGGAACTGATTATGAATCTTTTGGTAGTTGCTCAAAAATTGCACTGATAGCACATTGGTCTGTTTGATGTGACCCCGCCCAAATCTCAAATACATAAGCAACTAGCTTCACTTTGTTCTCCACCAATGAATCAATCTTCTTTGCCATGGCTGTCATTTGGGCTAACAATGTTGTAATGGCATCCACCTCTAATATCCCCGTAACTTTTGGTTGTGGCATCCTGGCCGATGGATTCTGAAAATCATTCGCTGTCATAGTCTCAATAAGCTCATAAGCTTCTTCATAGCTTTTGGCCCACAAGGCTCCTCTTGCAACAGCGTCAACTATTGGCCTAGACTGTCAACCCAACCCATTGTAAAAGGTATTTATGACCATCCAATCAAGCATTTCATGGCGAGGGCATTTCCTTAGCATTTCTTTGTAACGTTCCCAGGATTCATACAGTGACACTCCATGTTTCTGCTCAAACTAGGAAATAGCAGTTGTGATAACCCGGGATTTCGAATAATCAAAATTTTACGAATAATTTTTTTTTTTTTTAATATTGGCAGTGACTATTAATAGTGTGCTGAGAATTAGTGAGACGAGTCTCGAGAATTAGTCAATATATGTTTTGACTGAGAAAATAGAGTAGAGTTGTGCTTAACAGCTTTAGAAAAAACCCTAACCCTAATTTTCGGATAGGGATTCGGTAGAAAATACAATTAAAATAATTGTATTGTTGATTATGTGTTTGGACTGTATAGAAATGTTGATCAATGGTTGACTGGATAAGATTTAATATTAATAAACCTTAATAAGGGATTTAAAACCCTAATCTGAAATTTAGAAAATAAATTGTACAATTAAAACCCTAATTGTACGCCGGGAAACCCTAATTTCAAAACCGGGAATTGTAAACCCTAATTAGGCAACTCTAATTTTTATTAGCATGCTTAAAGTATTCATTAAACTTAAATATGGTTAGAAATCTCTAATTATATTTTTGTATGGTAACTTTCTATTTTAGAAACCCTAATTTATGGGTTGAAAACCACAATGACCATTTTGAACCCTAATTATGCAAAATTGGTGGATTTAATTGCTATAATTGCAATGTTAATTAGGAAATATAAATCCTAATTGTCAAGTTATTAGAAACCCTAATCTAATTGGGAAATCTAATTTCTAAAAATTGAAATATTATTTTTCTATTTAAAACCCTAATTTTGGGTTATAAATTATAATGTACAAATTTGACCCTAAGTGCTAAATTAGCAATTTTAATTAGGATAAAATAGTCCTAATTAGCAAATAATGATTCATGATTGGGAAATTACAAAATAATTAGGAAGCCCTAATTATAATTTAGAAATCAAAATTTTCTATTTTGAAATTTAATTAGAAAATTTTTGAAATCCAAGTTGCTAAATATTTGAGGGTTAAAACCTAAATCCTAAATTTGTCCAAACCCTAAATTTTAGTATGCTCAAACCCTAAACCCTAAGGGTTTCATCAAATGAGAAAATCTAGAAATTTAAGGAAATGACCAAAATGCCCTTTATGGGATTTTTTATAAGATTGCTTGCAAAATGGCCATGACTTTAGTTGTTGAGCTAACCCTTGACTTTATTTAGCCTACAAACACAAAGACATCGGGCATTACCTAGCCACCAAATTAAATCCCAACAAGATCGATCTAGCAACTTAGTATATTATATAAGTGTTAAAGAGAGAAAAATGCATAGAATTTGCCATATTGCTAACCAAGCTCTCACCTACTCTCTCTCTCTCAAAGCTCAAAATATTATAGTAGATCACCATCTATACAAACCTTAGATCACCCAAGATCGTAAATCAAAAGTCGAAATTGAAAATCAAGCATAAAAGGTACAAAACCCTAAATTTTGAAATCCTTCAATTCCTTGTTAAATGTTGTAATTGATTGTTCAAAGATATGTAATAAGGTGTCAATTGAAGTTCTGGGTTGATAAATCCATGACCCATAACATCAAAGTGCACGAATTTACAAGTTTTTCAAATCTGGAAATCTGGAAAATTGTGTTTTTCAGTCAAATGTCAGATCTTATAGATCCGTGTGTGTTAAGTGTTTTTGATGTTTAAAACTTGTAACATGTAGCCTGATATGTGTTCTTTAAGTTGGAAAAAGAATCAGACCCAGATCTATTATAGATCAAAAGATATAATCGGTCAAAACCCGTTGACCGGGCTTGACCGAGTAAAAATCTGGGTTACCCAGAAAATGAAAAACCGAACCTGACAAGATCTTTGAAGGTCCCTATCTGTCCGGTTGATTATTGTTTGTTGCTGTTGTTGTATGCATGTTGTAGACTGTAATATCGAGTCCAAGAACACCGCTTTATATTCCATAAACATCAAATGTATTGGATTTTATGGATGGTCAAACTAGACCACCCGAACTGATTATTACTTTTCTGGAAAACCCAGAAACAGTTAGAACAACTGTTCTGACATACTTTGAACATATCTTTCATGTTGATTCGGTTGTTGATAAACAAATTTGTTGCTTTAGTATTGTTCACTGACACATGGACTACATGTTCAAACTTTTATATCACATAAACAATGAACAGAAAGCAGAAATAATTAAGCTTGAAAGTGGCAACTCGAACTTCTCATGCCCAGAAAATTCCCAGGTTACGTTGTCAGTGATTTTAGGGGCTTGAATCTTGATGGTGTTGAGTGATATCACCTTGATTGTTGTTGATTCTTGTAGTGTTACATAAACCCTACAAGATCGTGCTTAAAGATTTCCCAGAAACTGTTTGGATCGAGAATGGCAAGCGGTCAAAGTTGACCCCTTGAACTGCCGGCTGTCAGTGTTCTTGAGCCAAGAACACCAACAGCGACGCTTTGTGTCGCTAAAGGGCTTTAGCGACGGATTATTTATTTTATTTTCTGAATATTCCGGAAATTAATAAAAATTAGAAATAAATTCTAAAAATTACCAAAAATGGTTTTAAAAATTATTTTAAATTATGAAAAATAATTTCTGACCAATTGGAATATTTTTCTTTAATATTTATAATTATTTAAATATTAAAGGTATTTAATTTATTTAATTAGTGTATTAAATAAATTAGAGAAAAATGATTTAATATTATGAAAAATCATTTTAAATAAGAAAAATGTATTTAAAAATATTTTGAGTTATAAAATGTAACTTTTAATATTTTTGGAGAATTTTCATTAATAATTTAATATTAATGATATTAGATTTATTTGATTATTAAATTAAATAAATAAGATAAAATGATTTAAATGATTTAAAAATCATTGTTATTGAGAATAAAGTGTTAGAAAATATTTTAAATTATAAAATATAATTTTCAATATTTTTGGAGAATTTTCATTAATATTAATGATATTTGATTTATTTAATTATGATATTAAATAAATGAATTAAAAATGATTTTATTGATTTAAAAATCATTTAACAACGAGAAAAATAGTTTAAAAATATTTTAAGTTATAATTAATGACTTTTAATATTTAGATGATAATTTCATTAATATTTATATATTAATGATGGTGATTTAAAAATGATTTTAATTACTTTAAAAATCATTTAAGTGGAATATTGTTGATTTAAAAATATTTTAAGTTATTGATAATAACTTTAATATTTTGACAAGTATGTTATTAATATTTTAATATTATTAAATATTAATAATGATAAGATTATTTGAGAATTAAATCATTTAAAAATGATTCGATGTTTGAAAAATTATTATAAATTATAATAATTGCTTGATAATTATTAAAAGCTTGGAAAAATATTATAATTGATAATTGACTTATCTAAATTAATATTAAAGCTTAGAGACCAAGTTTAATGGACAATTAATGTGTTAATTGTGGGATAGAATGACGAACAACAAGAGAATGGACCGAAGTCCAACCAGACTGATATAGTTAGACTTGTTATGTGTTTATATGGATTATAAACACTGATGTGGCTATGTGGTAATGTGCCTAGGAGAAGTTTGACTATGAACTACAGTGTTACGTGTTATGAATAATTGTGCTAATTGTAAGACCGATATTATTGGTTATAGGTCTTTCGAAAGCAGATAAGTATTTTGTGTAGCTGTAATCAGCGGAAGAGGCAAGTTTCCTTACTCAACCTTGAGTTAAATTTATTCAATTATTATAGTGGTTAATTATTGCTAATTACAACACATCCAGGGAATTTATTGTTGATTATTCGCAGTTAGTGCATGCTTAATAATTCAAATTGAATTATTGATTCAGAAATATATATTTGTAGAATAACTGTTGTTGGATATTAATATCTGTAGAAGTTAGAATTGACAATACAGATAATTCCTGTTTATTGTCGAGCTATACTAAGAAATGTCTTAGCTAATTATTCTGGCTAGACGAATAATAGTTAGAACTTGATAAGTTCGAGAAGAGAATTCAATTATTATTGATGGATCGATGCCAATTATTTCGGCTAAGATCGAGAAGTAAATAGAATTTGAAATCACAGTATTTCGTCGTTAAATCAAAATCTTGATTCTGAGAATGAGAAGAACAACCTTTTATAAAAAGGGAACATCATTAAATCGTATATTCGATCATTGCGCGCGACTTAAATATTATGCATAATATAGGGTATAATAAGCTGATCACTTGTTATACTTGCGGAGGGTATGATTTAATCTTTACGGTTATCTCGATACACTGGGTATATCAAAGTATAACTTTGATAGTTACTCGAGAAGAGAAGTTCAAGATCCAATGGATCGCTCAGTATAAATCTGGAAGACATTCCACTTTGATATTTCGTAGAATTGATTCTTGATTATTCATTAGAATATCGTAGAAACTTTGAAAGCGTTGTACTCTTTCATTATTGAATTATTATGTTGTATAGAATACGAGAAGACTTGTTATTGAATAACGATTTGTTCAGTTATTTTCAAAGTTCCCCGAACTTTGGTATTCATTCTATCAAAATAGATAGTCTGGTGATTTGAATACTTATACATTTATTGTATGTATTAACTTGCGGGGCAAATTTGTTGCTCACCCTTGCTAAATAAAACATTTCAACTAGGGACGAAGTGGCGGGGAGGTCTTTGCATGAAGAATAAAAAAAACAAAGCGTTGTAATAAACTAGTTATGATTAACATATTTAATATGTTGTATTGTAAACCCTTTTTGTATATCTAAAGGGTATGTTTGTAAAGTTAAGGTTAGAAAACCTGGGTGATGTATTATTATTAAACTCTGATAAAACCTTATGAAAGCTACTATCTATATATATTATGGGTAGTAAAATGTTAATTATAGTGTGGATCGTGAACACCAAACTCGGGGGTCAGGTAACCCGAATTTGGGGGTGTCACAGGTTGGTATCAGAGCTGTAGGTTATAAACCTTAAGTGGGGTGGGGAAAAACCCTAGGATTATAACCAAAAGCGAGATAGAGAATACTCAAATAGAGTACTAAGTGAGAGATTGCCAAAGTGCAACGATAGTGAGAAAAATGGACACATAGTGTGAGAAGTTTGTACTGGTGAAGTACTAATCAAGTTGTCTAAACTGATTCTAGGATGTCGGGAGAAGATAAGATGAGTACGGAGATGCCAGCGGCTGTTGCACCAGTGCCAATAGCCGAGGTGCCAGCACATAGCGAGTTTGTTGAAGAAGTGGGGAAAGATGAACCAATGATCAATCTTGGGAGTGATCATGACGATTATCCTGAGATGTATCTAAGTGGTGATGAGGAGGCGGAGTCTGAAGAAGCTAAGGTGGAACTAAAGAATAAGGTCAAGGTTGGTGAATAAGATCAATTATCTGTAGAAGTCCAGGAACTCCGGAGTAAGGTATTTCTTTTGGAGGAGTTGTGGAAGACGGAGCGGGCATTACGTGAAATGACAAAAGAACGGAATGAGCTCAGGGCGCAGGTTGAAAGGATGAAGACTGAAGGTGGAGGATCGTCTGAAGGAACCAGCAAGAAAGACAAGAAGAAAAGGAAGAGAAACAAAGACAATGACAACTCGGAAATTCAAACTCAAGAAGAAGAAAGCTTGTATCAGAGTGTGGAAAGACTCACTATTGGAGAATGCATAATGTGGAAGAATGTATGCTTCAACCGCAAGCGGAAAGGACATATTTCTCTGCATTGTCCTAAGCCAAATTTGAGGAAATGTTTTCATGTGGGCAAAAAGCAGGGCGCGGATTCAATAAGTGTCCTAGCAAGAAGAAGACCGAGAGAAAGCGTTGGTCGATAGATAATTAAGATATAAGTTATAATATCTTTTGGTAGAAGCTTTTCGATATTAAGCGTTTTAATATCGAGAACAATGTGTAAACATATGTAAATATATGTTTGTAATGAATAAAATCTTTATTTTCTATATGAATATAAGATTAAGATAAATTTGTGAGTTCTTAAAACTCACACTTATGATAAATTAATGACTCATAATTATATGAAATGTTTTGAACCCCTCGTGAATGGGCGCTTGAAAGGTTCGACTAGGATAAGTTCATACACTAATATAATTGTGGCAAGTTAATGAACTCATAAGTGTGGTAAGTTTGATGAACTGGAAATGGTAATTTGAAAATGGAGAATGTCAACTTTTTGTGTAAAGTTGGAGAATTGCAACTTTTGTAAAGTTGTGAACGTTAATCCTAAAATATTTTAACAGGATAGTAAAATGTGTTAGGTACTATAAGTACTATGTGCTATTTGAATAAATATGCGAATACTTGAAAATTATGTGTTGAATTCTTATTGTGTTAAGAATTTGTAAAGAGAAAGAATATTAATATAAGATTTTCATTTAAATCAGATCATGCCGCCTAGATGACAGAATCGGAACCAAAGAGAAGAGCAATCTGTAAATAATGAAGGAGGTCAAGCGGACCCGATGCAGAATTTTGTGGATATGCTGACCCAAGCTATGGAAAATAGGGCTCCAGCCAGGGGAAGACCAAGGAATCAGCCAACCGACAGATTGGCTAATTTTAAGGATTTTAAAGCGGTAGGACCGCCAGAATTTAAGGGGACTACAGATCCAATCGAAGCCCAAACTTGGGTGAAAGAAATGGAGAAAGCGTTTGTGATTGCGCGTGTGGCAGAAGAGCAAAAGACGGATTTTGCGACTTATCTAATGAAGGGAGAAGCCAATTATTGGTGGGAGACGAACCAAGCAAGAGCCGGTACGGAGGTGGTATTGTGGACAAGATTTAAGGAGTTGTTCTTTGAGAACTACTTCTCACCGAGTATGCAAGCTAGGATGGAAGTTAAGTTCTTGGAACTTAAGCAGGAGAATTTATGCATTTGAGATGTCTTTGCTAAATTCAACGAATTGGCGCGATTTGCACCTCATCGTGGATCTGAAGCGAGAAAGGCAAGAAGATTCGAGAAACGGATTTGAAACCGGGAATATTCAACAAAGTAGTATATTGCGGATCAACACGTTTAACGGCTCTCTTTGGAGAAAGCGTTAATTGCTGAAGGAGGAAGCGAGGTTGCATCTCGTTTTTATCAGGAGAAGAAGAAGAAGAAGACTAATGAAGGTGGAAGCAGCGGTGGTAGTAACCCAAACAAGAGGAAGTGGGCGAGAATACCCAATCGGTAGTAAAAAGCGAAGGGAATAGGAAAGGAGCGAGCCTTATGCGGTTGTGGGAAGAACCATCTTTGGAGTTTGTCTAAAGAAGAAGGGAGTTTGTTACAACTGCGGACAAGAGGGGCATATGTCGCCAAATTGTCCCAATCCGAAGAAGATACAAGGTTGTTATGCCTGTGGATCAACTGATCATTTGGTAAGGAATTGTCCGAAGAGAACTGCTGAGAAGGAAAGCGCCAATAAAGGACCCGGTAGTGGAACCTTGGCAATCCGAGGACCTGCACAGCCAGGAAGACCAACAGCCCGTACATTCAACATGACGACGCTAGATGCGATAGCTACTCAGGAGGTTGCAGCAGGTAACGATTTCGTTTAGAAAATTTAATTACACGATAGATATTGGATAAATATGGCTGTGAATTGTTTTCTTTTATAGATTCAAGTCATACGTTAGAATTTGAAAAAAAAAAACAAATGAATATTGTGTTGATAAAAATAAATTGATGATACAACTTTAAAAGATTGTAGAGAATAAGAAAGCGGTTATTTCAAGGACGGAATCCTTTTAAGGAGGGGTGAATGTGATAACCCGGGATTTGAATAATCAAAATTTTACGAATAAATTTTTCTTTTTTAATATTGGCAGTGACTGTTAATAGTGTGCTGAGAATTAGTGAGACGAGTCTCGAGAATTAGTTAATATATATTTTGACTCAGAAAATAGAGTAGAGTTGTGCTTAACAGCTTTAGAAAAACCCTAACACTAATTTTTGGATAGGGATTCGGTAGAAAATACAATTAAAATAATTGTATTGTTGATTATGTGTTTGAATTTGTATAGAAATGTTGATCAATGGTTGGTGGATAAGGTTTAATATTAATAAACCTTAATAAGGGAATTAAAACCTAATCTTAAATTTAGAAAATAAATTGTACAATTAAAACCCTAATTATAGGCAGGAAACCTAATTTCAAAAGCAAGAATTGTAAACCCTAATTAGGCAACCCTAATTTTTATTAGCATGCCTAAAGTATTCATTAAACTTAAATATGGTTAGAAATCTCTAATTATATTTTTGTATGGTAACTTTCTATTTTAGAAACCCTAATTTGTGGGTTGAAAACCACAATGACCATTTGAACCCTAATTATGCAGTTGGTGGATTTAATTGCTATAATTACAATGTTAATTAGGAAATATAAATCCTAATTGTCAAGTTATTAGAAACCCTAATCTAATTGGGAAATCTAATTTCTAAAAATTGAAATATTATTTTTCTATTTAAAACCCTAATTTTTGGGTTATAAATTATAATGTACAAATTTGACCCTAAGTGCTAAATTAGCAATTTTAATTAGGATAAAATAGTCCTAATTAGCAAATAATGATTCATGATTGGGAAATTACAAAATAATTAGGAAGCCCTAATTATAATTTAGAAATCAAAATTTTCTATTTTGAAATTTAATTAGAAAATTTTTGAAATCCAAGTTGCTAAATATTTGAGGGTTAAAAACCTAAATCCTAAATTTGTCCAAACCCTAAATTTTAGTATGCTCAAACCCTAAACCCTAAGGGTTTCATCAAATGAGAAAATCTAGAAATTTAAGGAAATGACCAAAATGCCCTTTATGGGATTTTTATAAGATTGCTTGCAAAAATGGCCATGACTTTAGTTGTTGAGCTAACCCTTGACTTTCTTTAGCCTAAAAACACAGCACATTAGTCTACCTAGCCAGCCAAATTCGTCCAACAAGATCAGATCTAGCAACTTAGTATATTATATAAGTGTTAAAGAGAGAGAAAATGCATAGAATTTGCCATATTTGCTAACCAAGCTCTCACCTACCTCTCTCTATCTCTCAAAGCTCAAAATATTATAGTAGATCACCATCTATACGACCTTAGATCACCCAAGATCGAAAATCAAAAGTCAGAATTGAAAATCAAGCATAAAAGGTACAAAACCCTAAATTTTGAAATCCTTCAATTCCTTGTTAAATGTTGTAATTGATTGTTCAAAGATATGTAATAAGGTGTCAATTGAAGTTCTGGGTTGATAAATCCATGACCCATAACATCAAAGTGCACGAATTTAGAGTTTTTCAAAATCTGGAAATCTAGAAAATTTTGTTTTTCAGTCAAATGTCAGATCTTATAGATCCGTGTGTGTTAAGTGTTTTTGATGTTTAAAACTTGTAACATGTAGCCTGATATGTGTTCTTTAAGTTGGAAAAAGAATCAGACCCAGATCTATTATAGATCAAAAGATATAATCGGTCAAAACCTTAGATTGGCCCAAGCCGACCGAAAGTAAAAATCTGGTTACCGTAAGTGAAAAACCGAACCTGACAAGATCTTTGAAGGTCCCTATCTGTCCGGTTGATTGTTGTTTGTTGATGTTGTTGTATGCATGTTGTAGACTGTAATATCGAGTCCAAGAACCTGCCTTTATATTCCATAAACATCAAATGTATTGGATTTTATGGATGGTCAAACTAGACCACCCAAACTGATTATTACTTTTCTGGAAAACCCAGAAACAGTTAGAACAACTGTTCTGACATACTTTGACCATATGTTTCATGTTGATTCGGTTGTTGATAAACAAATTTGTTGCTTTAGTATTGTTCACTGACACATGGACTACATGTTCAAACTTTTATATCACATAAACAATGAGCGCGAAATAATTAAGCTTGAAAGTGGCAACTCGAACTTCTCATGCCGAGAAAAATTCCCGAATCACGTTGTCAATGATTTTAGGGGCTTGAATCTTGATGGTGTTGAGTGATATCACCTTGATTGTTGTTGATTCTTGTAGTGTTACATAAACCCTACAAGATCGTGCTTAAAGATTTCCTGAAACTGTTTGATCGAGAATGGCAAGCGGTCAAAGTTGACCCCTTGATCTGTAGAATTTGTCGGTGTTCTTGAGCCAAGAACACCAACAATGACGCTTTAATGTCGCTAAAGGGCTTTAGCGACGGATTATTTATTTTATTTTACGAATATTAGGAAATTAATAAAAATTAGAAATAAATTCTAAAAATTACCAAAAATAGTTTTAAAATTATTTTAAATTATGAAAAATAATTTACGACCAATTGGAATATTTTTCTTTAATATTTATAATTATTTAAATATTAAAAGGTATTTAATTTATTTAATTAGTGTATTAAATAAATTAGATAAAAATGATTTAATATTATGAAAAATCATTTTAAATAAGAAAAATGTATTTAAAAATATTTTGAGTTATAAAATGTAACTTTTAATATTTTTGGAGAATTTTCATTAATAATTTAATATTAATGATATTAGATTTATTTGATTATTAAATTAAATAAATAAGATAAAAATGATTTAAATGATTTAAAAATCATTGTTATTGAGAATAAAGTGTTAGAAAATATTTTAAATTATAAAATATAATTTTCAATATTTTTGGAGAATTTTCATTAATATTAATATTATTTTTGATTTATTTAATTATGATATTAAATAAATGAATTAAAAATGATTTTATTGATTTAAAATCATTTAACAATGAGAAAAATAGTTTAAAAATATTTTAAGTTATAATTAATGACTTTTAATATTTAGATGATAATTTCATTAATATTTATATATTAATGATGGTGATTTAAAATGATTTTAATTACTTTAAAAATCATTTAAGTGGAATATTGTTGATTTAAAAATATTTTAAGTTATTGATAATAACTTTAATATTTTGACAAGTATGTTATTAATATTTTAATATTATTAAATATTAATAATGATAAGATTATTTGAGAATTAAATCATTTAAAAATGATTAGATGTTTGAAAAATTATTATAAATTATAATAATTGTTTGATAATTATTAAAAGCTTAGAAAAATATTATAATTGATAATTGACTTATCTAAATTAATATTGAAGCTTAGAGACCAAGTTTAATGGACAATTAATGTGTTAATTGTCGGATAGGGTGACCGAACAGAGAATGGATAGAAGTCCAACTGAATGATATAGTTAGACTTGTTATGTGTTTATATGGATTATAAACACCGATGTGGCTATAATGGTAATGTGCCTAGGAGAAGTTTGACTATGAACTACGATTATTACGTGTTATGAATAATTGTGCTAATTGTAAAGGCCAGATATTATTGGTTATAGGTCTTTCGAAAGCGGAGATAAGTATTTTGTGTAGTGCTATGTATGTCAATGAAAGAAGCAAGTTTCTAACTCAACCTTGAGTTAAATTTATTCAATTATTATAGTGGTTAATTATTGCTAATTACACCACATCCGAGAAATTTATTGTTGATTATTACAGATTAGTGCATGCTTAATAATTCAAATTGAATTATTGATTGAAAATATATATTTGTAGAATAAGCATTTGTTGGATATTAATATACATAGAAGTTAGAATTGACAATCTGAGATAATTCTGTTTATTGTCGAATTATCTTTGAGAAATGTCTTAGCTAATTATTACGGCTGAGCGAATAATAGTTAGAACTTGATAAGTTAGAAGAGAATTCAATTATTATTGATGGATCGATGCCAATTATTTTGACTAAGATCGAGAAGTAAATAAATTTGAAATCACGATATTTAGTTGTTAAATCAAAATCTTGATTACGAGAATGAGAAGAACAACCTTTTATAAAAAGAACATCATTAAATCGTATATTCGATCATTCTTGCGACTTAAATATTATGCATAATATAGGGTATAATAAAATTTGATCACTTGTTATACTTGCGAGAGGGTATGATTTAATCTTTACGGTTATCGATACACACAGGTATATCAAAGTATAACTTTGATAGTTACTCGAGAAGAAAGTTCAAGATCGATGGATCGCTCGATTATAAATCTGAAAAACATTCCACTTTGATATTTAAATAGAATTGATTCTTGATTATTCATTAGAATATCGTAGAAACTTTGAAAGCGTTGTACTCTTTCATTATTGAATTATTATGTTGTATAGAATACGAGAAGACTTGTTATTGAATAACGATTTGTTCAGTTATTTTCAAAGTTCCCCGAACTTTGGTTTCATTCTATCAAAATAGATAGTCTGGTGATTTGAATACTTATACATTTATTGTATGTATTAACTTGCGGGGCAAATTTGTTGCTCACCCTTGCTAAATAAAACATTTCAGCTAGGGACGAAGAAGTGGCGAGGAGAGTCTTTGCGAAGAATAAAAAAAGCAAAGGCGTTGTAATAAACTAGTTATGATTAACATATTTAATATGTTGTATTGTAAACCCTTTTGTATATCTAAAGGGTATGTTTGTAAAGTTAAGGTTAGAAAACACAGGTGATGTATTATTAAAACTCGATAAAAACTTATGTAAGCTACTATCTATATATATTATGGGTAGTTAAATGTTATTTATATTGTGGATCGTGAACACCAAACTAAAATTCGGTAGTAACTTTGAATTTGGGGTGTCACGGTATGGTTAGTATCGGTACATGGGTTATAAACCTTAAGTGGGGTGGGGAAAAACCTAGGATTATAACCAAAAGCGAGATAGAGAATACTCAAATAGAGTACTAAGTGAGAGATTGCCAAAGTGCAGCGATAGTGAGAAAAATGGACACATAGTGTGAGAAGTTTGTCTTGGTGAAGTACTAATCAAGTTCTTTAAACCGATTCTAGGATGTCGGAAGAAGATAAAATGAGTGCGGAGATGCTGGTAATTGTTGCACCGATGTGCGATGGCCAGGGGTGCCGACCTACATAAGCGAGTTTGTTGAAGAAGTGGGGAAAGATGAACCAATGATCAATCTTGGGAGTGATCATGGCGATTATCTGAGATGTATCTAAGTGGTGATGAGGAGGGCGAGTGAAGAAGCTTAAGGTGGAACTAAAGAATAAGGTCAAGGTTGGTGAATAAGATCAATTATCTGTAGAAGTCCGAGAACTCCGAGTAAGGTATTTCTTTTGGAGGAGTTGTGGAAGGCGGAGCCGGGCATTACGTGAAATGACAAAAGAAGCGGAATGAGCTCGAGTAGCGAGTTGAAAGGATGAAGGCGAAGGTGGAGGATCGTCTGAAGGAACCCGAACAAGAAAAAAGAAAGAAAAGGAAGAGAAACAAAAGATAGCGACAACTCTGGAAATTCAAACCGAAAGAAGAAGCAAGCTTGTATCAAGTGTGGAAAGACTCACGCTTTGGAGAATGCATGATGTGGAAGAATGTATGCTTCAAGCGCAAGCGGGGAAGGACATATTTCTGCATTGTCCTAAGCCAAATTTGAGGAAATGTTTTTCATGTGGGCAAGCAGGCAGACGCGGATTCAATAAGTGTCCTAGAAGAAAAGGCGGAAAGGCGTTGGTCGATAGATAATTAAGATATAAGTTATAATATCTTTTGGTAGAAGCTTTTGATATTAAGCGTTTTAATATCGAGAACAATGTGTAAACATATGTAAATATATGTTTTGTAATGAATAAAATCTTTATTTTCTATATGAATATAAGATTAAGATAAATTTGTGAGTTCTTAAAACTCATACTTATGATAAATTAATGACTCATAATTATATGAAATGTTTTGAACCCCTCGTGAATGGGCGACAAAAGGTAACGACTAGGATAAGTTCATACACTAATATAATTGTGGCAAGTTAATGAACTCATAAGTGTGGTAAGTTTGATGAACTGGAAATGGTAATTTGAAAATGGAGAATGTCGACTTTTTGTGTAAAGTTGGAGAATTGCAACTTTTGTAAAGTTGTGAGCGTTAATCCTAAAATATTTTAACGGGATAGTAAAATGTGTTAGTACTATAAGTACTATGTGCTTTATTTGAATAAATATGCGAATACTTGAAAATTATGTGTTGAATTCTTATTGTGTTAAGAATTTGTAAAGAAAAAGAATATTAATATAAGATTTTCATTTAAATCGGATCATGCCGCCTAGATGATGAAATCGGAACCAAAGAGAAGAAGCAATCGTGTAAATAATGAAGGAGGTCAAGCGGACCCGATCACGAAAATTTTGTGGATATCTTTTGTAAGCTATGGAAAATAGGGCTCCGGCCGAGGGAAGACCAAGAAATCGGCCAACCGACAGTTGGCTAATTTTAAGATTTTAAAGCGGTAGGACCGCGAATTTAAGGGACTACTGAGATCCAATCGAAGCCCAAACTTGGGTGAAAGAAATGGAGAAAGCGTTTGTGATTAGCGCGTGTGGCGGAAGAGCAAAAGAGCGACTTTTTGCGACTTATCTAATGAAGGGAGAAGCCAATTATTGGTGGGGAGGCAAACCAAGCAAGAGCCGAATGCAGTGGTATTGTGGACAAGATTTAAGGAGTTGTTCTTTGAGAACTACTTCTCACTAGAAAGTATCTGACTAGGATGGAAGTTAAGTTCTTGGAACTTAAGCGGGAGAATTTATGCATTTGAATATCTTTGCTAAATTCAACGAATTGGCGATTTGCACCTCATCGGTGGATCTGAAGCGAAAAGGCAAGAAGATTCGAGAACGGATTTGAAACCGGAATATTCAACAAAGTAGTTGTATTGCGGATCAACACGTTTGCGGCTCTCTTGGAGAAAGCGTTAATTCTTTGAAGGAGGAAGCGAAATTGCATCTCGTTTTTATCGGGAGAAGAAGAAGAAGACCAATGAAGGTGGAAGCGGTGGTGGGTAGTAACCCAAACAAGAGGAAGTGGGCGAGAATACCCAATCGGTGTAGTAAAAGCTGAAGGAATAGGAAAGGAGGAGAGCCTTGTCTTGGTTGTGGGAAGAACCATCTTTGGAGTTTGTCTAAAGAAGAAGGGAGTTTATTACAATTGCGGACAAGAGGGGCATATGTCGCCAAATTGTCCCAATCCAAGAAAGATACAAGGTTGTTATGCACGTGGATCAACCGATCATTTAGTAAGGAATTGTCCAGAAGAGAAATCTTTGAGAAGGAAAGCGCCAATAAAGGACCCGGTGGTGGAACCTTGGCAATCAGAGGACTTTCTGACCGGGAAGACCAACGGCCAGTACATTCAACATGACGGTAATTAGATCGATAGCTACTCGGGAGGTTCTGACGATGTGATTTCGTTTAGAAAATTTAATTACACGATAGATATTGGATAAATATGGTACGTGAATTGTTTTCTTTTATAGATTCAAGTCATACGTTAGAATTTGAAAAAAAAAACAAATGAATATTGTGTTGATAAAAATAAATTGATGATACAACTTTAAAAGATTGTAGAGAATAAGAAAGCGGTGATTTCAGGGCGGAATCCTTTTAAGGAGGGTGAATGTGATAACTTGGGATTTGAATAATCAAAATTTTACGAATAAATTTTTTTTTTTAATATTGACATTATTTATTAATAGTGTCTTAAGAATTTGTGAGACAGTCTAGAAATTAGTCGATATATGTTTTGACTAGAAAATAGAGTAGAGTTGTCTTAACACTTTAGAAAACCCCAAACCTAATTTTTGGATAGGGATTAGGTGAAAATACAATTAAAATAATTGTATTGTTGATTATGTGTTTGAATTTGTATAGAAATGTTGATCAATGGTTGGTGGATAAGGTTTAATATTAATAAACCTTAATAAAGGGATTTAAAACCCTAATCTTAAATTTAGAAAATAAATTATGCAATTAAAACCCTAATTATGCAGGCAGGAAACCCTAATTTCAAAAGCAAGAATTGTAAACCCTAATTAGGCAACCCTAATTTTTATTAGCATGCCTAAAGTATTCATTAAACTTAAATATGGTTAGAAATCTCTAATTATATTTTTGTATGGTAACTTTCTATTTTAGAAACCCTAATTTGTGGGTTGAAAACCACAATGACCATTTGAACCCTAATTATGCGGTGGTGGATTTAATTGCTATAATTTACAATGTTAATTAGGAAATATAAATCCTAATTGTCAAGTTATTAGAAACCCTAATCTAATTGGGAAATCTAATTTCTAAAAATTGAAATATTATTTTTCTATTTAAAACCCTAATTTTTGGGTTATAAATTATAATGTACAAATTTGACCCTAAGTGCTAAATTAGCAATTTTAATTAGGATAAAATAGTCCTAATTAGCAAATAATGATTCATGATTGGGAAATTACAAAATAATTAGGAAGCCCTAATTATAATTTAGAAATCAAAATTTTCTATTTTAAAATTTAATTAGAAAATTTTTGAAATCCAAGTTGCTAAATATTTGAGGGTTAAAAACCTAAATCCTAAATTTGTCCAAACCCTAAATTTTAGTATGCTCAAACCCTAAACCCTAAGGGTTTCATCAAATGAGAAAATCTAGAAATTTAAGGAAATGACCAAAATGCCCTTTATGGGATTTTTATAAGATTGCTTGCAAAAATGGCCATGACTTTAGTTGTTGAGCTAACCCTTGACTTTCTTTAGCCTAAAAACACACGACACATTAGTCTACCTAGCCGATTCCAATTAAATCCAACAAGATCGGATCTAGCAACTTAGTATATTATATAAGTGTTAAAGAGAGAAAATGCATAGAATTTGCCATATTGCTAACCAAGCTCTCACCTACCCTCTCTCTATCTCAAAGCTCCGAAATATTATAGTAGATCGATCATTTATCTGACCTTAGATCACCCAAGATCGAAATCAAAAGTCGAATTGAAAATCAAGCATAAAAGGTATAAAACCCTAAATTTTGAAATCCTTGATTCCTTGTTAAATGTTGTAATTGATTGTTCAAAGATATGTAATAAGGTGTCAATTGAAGTTCTGGGTTGATAAATCCATGACCCATAACATCAAAGTGCACGAATTTAGAGTTTTTCAAAATCTGGAAATCTGGAAAATTTTGTTTTTCGATTCGATGTCGAGATCTTATAGATCTCCTGTGTGTTAAGTGTTTTTGATGTTTAAAACTTGTAACATGTAGCTTTGATATGTGTTCTTTAAGTTGGAAAAAGAATCGGACCGGATCTATTATAGATCAAAAGATATAATCGGTCAAAACCAGTTGGCCAGGGCTTAATAGAAAAAAAATCTGGGTTACCGAGAAAGTGAAAAACCGAACGACAAGATCTTTGAAGGTCCCTATCTGTCCGGTTGATTGTTGTTTTTTTGATGTTGTTGTATGCATGTTGTAGAGATATAATATCGAGTCCAAGAACACCTTTTTATATTCCATAAACATCAAATGTATTGGATTTTATGGATGGTCAAACTAGACCACCCAAAATGATTATTACTTTTACGGAAAACCCGAAAAGCAGTTAGAACAACTTTACGACATACTTTGACCATATGTTTCATGTTGATTAGGTTTTGATAAACAAATTTGTTGCTTTAGTATTGTTCATTGACACATGGACTACATGTTATGAACTTTTATATCACCATAAAATGGCCAGCATAATATAAATAATTAAGCTTGAAAGTGGCAACTCGAACTTCTCATGCCCGAAAATTCCCGAAGCACGTTGTCGATGATTTTAGGGGCTTTGATCTTCTTGATGGTGTTGTTGATATCACCTTGATTGTTGTTGATTCTTGTAGTGTTACATAAACCCTACAAGATCGTCTTAAAAAGATTTCGAACATTTTGGATCGAGAATGGCAAAATGGTCAAAGTTGACCCTTGAAGCTGCTTAGCCGTTGTCGGTGTTCTTGAGCCAAGAACACCAATGATGACGCTTTAATGTCATTAAAGGGCTTTAGCGACGGATTATTTATTTTATTTTACGAATATTAGGAAATTAATAAAAATTAGAAATAAATTCTAAAATTACCAAAAATAGTTTTAAAAATTATTTTAAATTATGAAAAATAATTTACGACCAATTGGAATATTTTTCTTTAATATTTATAATTATTTAAATATTAAAAGGTATTTAATTTATTTAATTAGTGTATTAAATAAATTAGAGAAAAATGATTTAATATTATGAAAAATCATTTTAAATAAGAAAAATGTATTTAAAAATATTTTGAGTTATAAAATGTAACTTTTAATATTTTTGGAGAATTTTCATTAATAATTTAATATTAATGATATTAGATTTATTTGATTATTAAATTAAATAAATAAGATAAAAATGATTTAAATGATTTAAAAATCATTTTTATTGAGAATAAAGTGTTAGAAAATATTTTAAATTATAAAATATAATTTTCAATATTTTTGGAGAATTTTCATTAATAAATTAATATTAATGATATTTGATTTATTTAATTATGATATTAAATAAATGAATTAAAAATGATTTTATTGATTTAAAAATCATTTAACAATGAGAAAAAATAGTTTAAAAATATTTTAAGTTATAATTAATGACTTTTAATATTTAGATGATAATTTCATTAATATTTATATATTAATGGTGGTGATTTAAAAATGATTTTAATTACTTTAAAAATCATTTAAGTGGAATATTGTTGATTTAAAAATATTTTAAGTTATTGATAATAACTTTAATATTTTGACAAGTATATTATTAATATTTTAATATTATTAAATATTAATAATGATAAGATTATTTGATAATTAAATCATTTAAAAATGATTAGATGTTTGAAAAATTATTATAAATTATAATAATTGCTTGATAATTATTAAAAGCTTAGAAAAATATTATAATTGATAATTGACTTATCTAAATTAATATTGAAGCTTAGAGACCAAGTTTAATGGACAATCGATGTGTTAATTGTCGGATATAGGGTGACGAACAACAGAATGGATAGAAGTCCAACGGTGATATAGTTAGACTTGTTATGTGTTTATATAGGTTATAAACAGCGATGTGGCTATAATGGTAATGTGCTGGGAGAAGTTTGGTTGTGAACTACGATTGTTACGTGTTATGAATAATTGTGCTAATTGTAAGGCCAGATATTATGGTTATTATAGGTCTTTCGAAAGCGAATAAGTATTTTATGTAGTTGTGTCATCGGTGGAAGAAGCAAGTTTCTAACTTCGACCTTGAGTTAAATTTATTCAATTATTATAGTGGTTAATTATTGCTAATTACACCACATCCGAGAATTTATTGTTGATTATTACATGATTAGTGCATGCTTAATAATTCAAATTGAATTATTGATTGAGAAATATATATTTGTAGAATAAGCATTTGTTGGATATTAATATACGTAGAAGTTAGAATTGACAATCTGAGATAATTCACATTTATTGTCAAATTATCTTTGAAAAATGTCTTAGCTAATTATTACGGCTGAGCGAATATTAGTTAGAACTTGATAAGTTAGAGAAGAAATTCAATTATTATTGATGGATCGATGCCAATTATTTGACTAAGATCGAGAAGTAAATAGAATTTGAAATCACGGTATTTTCGTTGTTAAATCAAAATCTTGATTACGAGAATGAGAAGAACAACCTTTTATAAAAGGGAATATCATTAAATCGTATATTCGATCATTCTTGCGACTTTAATATTATGCATAATATAGGGTATAATAAAGGTGATCACTTGTTATACTTGCGAGAGGGTATGATTTAATCTTTACGGTTATCGATACACACAGGTATATCAAAGTATAACTTTGATAGTTACTCGAGAAGAGAAGTTCAAGATCGATGGATCGCTTTCGATTATAAATCTGGAAAACATTCCACTTTGATATTTAATTAGAATTGATTCTTGATTATTCATTAGAATATCGTAGAAACTTTGAAAGCGTTGTACTCTTTCATTATTGAATTATTATGTTGTATAGAATACGAGAAGACTTGTTATTGAATAACGATTTGTTCGATTATTTCAAAGTTCCCGAACTTTGGTTTCATTCTATCAAAATAGATAGTCGGTGATTTGAATACTTATACATTTATTGTATGTATTAACTTGCAGAAGGCAAATTTGTTGCTCACCCTTGCTAAATAAAACATTTAAATTTAGGGACGAAGTGGCGGGAGGTCTTTGTGAAGAATAAAAGGCAAAGCGTTTGTAATAAACTAGTTATGATAAACATATTTATTATGTTGTATTTGTAAACCCTTTTGTATATCTAAAGGGTATGTTTGTAAAGTTAAGGTTAGAAAACACAGGGTGATGTATTATTATTAAACTACGATAAAACCTTATGAAAGTTACTATCTATATATATTATGGGTAGTTAAATGTTATTATATATTGTGGATCGTGAACACCAAACTAAAATTCGAGTAACTTGAATTTGGGGGTGTCATGAGGTTGATTATCGAGTATGGGTTATAAACCTTAAGTGGGGTGGGGAAAAACCCTAGGATTATAACCAAAAGCGAGATAGAGAATACTCGAAATAAGTACTATGTGAGAGATTGCCAAAAGTGCAACGATAGTGAGAAAAGTGGACACATAGTGTGAGAAGTTTGTACTGGTGAAGTACTAATCAAGTTGTCTAAACTGATTCTAGGATGTCGGGAGAAGATAAGATGAGTACGGATATGCTTGTAATTTGTTGCACCAGATGCCGATGGCCAGGGTGCCCGGCCTACACATAGTGAGTTTGTTGAAGAAGTGGGGAAAGATGAACCAATGATCAATCTTGGGAGTGATCATGACGATTATCCTGAGATGTATCTAAGTGGTGATGAGGAGGCGAGTCTGAAAGAAGCTAAGGTGGAACTAAAGAATAAGGTCAAGGTTGGTGAATAAGATCAATTATCTGTAGAAGTCCAGGAACTCCGGAGTAAGGTATTTCTTTTGGAGGATTTGTGGAAGACGGAGCGGGCATTACGTGAAATGACAAAAGAACGGAATGAGCTCAGGGCGCAGGTTGAAAGGATGAAGACGAAGGTGGAGGATCGTCTGAAGGAACCCGCCAAAGAAAGACAAGAAGAAAAGGAAGAGAAACAAAGACAGCGACAACTCTGGAAATTCAAACCCGAAGAAGAAGCAAGCTTGTATCAAGTGTGGAAAGACTCACGCTGGAGAATGCATGATGTGGAAGAATGTATGCTTCAACTGCAAGCAGGAAGGACATATTTCTCTGCATTGTCCTAAGCCAAATTTGAGGAAATGTTTTTTTATGTGGGCAAGCAGGACGCAGGATTCAATAAGTGTCCTAGCAAGAAGAAGACTAGAGAAGGCAGTGATCGATAGATAATTAAGATATAAGTTATAATATCTTTTGGTAGAAGCTTTTGATATTAAGCGTTTTAATATCGAGAACAATGTGTAAGCATATGTAAATATATGTTTGTAATGAATAAAATCTTTATTTTCTATATGAATATAAGATTAAGATAAATTTGTGAGTTCTTAAAACTCATACTTATGATAAATTAATGACTTCATAATTATATGAAATGTTTTGAACCCCTCGTGAATGGGCCTTGAAAATTAAACTAGGATAAGTTCATACACTAATATAATTGTGGCAAGTTAATGAACTCATAAGTGTGGTAAGTTTGATGAACTGGAAATGGTAATTTGAAAATGGAGAATGTCAACTTTTGTGTAAAGTTGGAGAATTGCAACTTTTGTAAAGTTGTGAGCGTTAATCTTAAAATATTTTAACGGGATAGTAAAATGTGTTTAGAGTACTATAAGTACTATGTCTTATTTGAATAAATATCACGAATACTTGAAAATTATGTGTTGAATTCTTATTGTGTTAAGAATTTGTAAAGAGAAAGAATATTAATATAAGATTTTCATTTAAATCGAGATCATGCCGCTTAGAGCGACGCGAAATCGGAACCAAAGAGAAGAGCAATCAGTAAATAATGAAGGAGGTCAAAGCGGACCCGATCACGAATTTTTGTGGATATCTTGGCCCAAGCTATGGAAAATAGGGCTCGGCCGAAGACCAAGGAATCGACCAACCGACCGACAGTTGGCTAATTTTAAGATTTTAAAGCGGTAGGACCGCGAAATTTAAGGGGACTCTGAGATCCAATCGAAGCCCAAACTTGGGTGAAAGAAATGGAGAAAGCGTTTGTGATTGCGCGTGTGGCGGAAGAGCAAAAGACTCGGCTTTTATGACTTATCTAATGAAGGAGAAGCCAATTATTGGTGGGAGACCAACCAAGCAGAGAGCGGATGCGGAGGTGGTATTGTGGACAAGATTTAAGGAGTTGTTCTTTGAGAACTACTTCTCACCGAAAGTATCTGCAAGCTAGGATGGAAGTTAAGTTCTTGGAACTTAAGCAAGAGAATTTATGCATTTGAAGTATCTTTGCTAAATTCAGCGAATTGGCGCGATTTGCACCTCATCGGTGGATCTGAAGCGAAAAGGCAAGAAGATTCGAGCAATTTGAAACCGGGAATATTCAACAAAGTAGGCATATTGCGGATCAACACGTTTATGGCTCTCTTGGAGAAAGCGTTAATTCTTTGAAGGAGGAAGCGAAATTGCATCTCGTTTTATCGGGAGAAGAAGAAGAAGAAGACCAATGAAGGTGGAAGCGGCGGTGGTAGTAACCCAAACAAGAGGAAGTGGAGCGAGAATACCCAATCGGTTAGTAAAACTGAAGGGAATAGGAAAGGAGCAGAGCCTTGTGCGAATTGTGGGAAGAACCATGCTAGAGTTTGTCTAAAGAAGAAGGGAGTTTGTTACAATTGCGGACAAGAGGGGCATATGTCGCCAAATTGTCCCAATCAGAAGAAGATCTGAGGTTGTTATGCACTGTGGATCAACCGATCATTTAGTAAGGGAATTGTCCAGAAGAAAATCTTTGAGAAGGAAAGCGCCCGATAAAGGACCGTGGTGGTGGAACCTTGGCAATCAGGACTGCCTGACCAGGAAGACCAACGGCCGTACATTCAACATGGCGACGCTAGATCGATAGCTACTCGGAGGAGGTTGAAGCGAATGCTTGATTTTTCGTTTAGAAAATTTAATTACACGATTGATATTGGATAAATATGGGCGTGAATTGTTTTCTTTTATAGATTCAAGTCATACGTTAGAATTTGAAAAAAAAAACAAATGAATATTGTGTTGATAAAAATAAATTGATGATACAACTTTAAAAGATTGTAGAGAATAGCGGTGATTTCGAGGACGGAATCCTTTTAAGGAGGGGTGAATGTGATAACTCGGGATTTCGAATAATCAAAATTTTACGAATAATTTTTTTTTTTTTAATATTGGCAGTGACTGTTAATAGTGTGCTGAGAATTACTGAGACGAGTCTCGAGAATTAGTTAATATATGTTTTGACTCAGAAAATAGAGTAGAGTTGTGCTTAACAGCTTTAGAAAAACCCTAACCCTAATTTTTGGATAGGGATTCGGTAGAAAATACAATTAAAATAATTGTATTGTTGATTATGTGTTTGGACTGTATAGAAATGTTGATCAATGGTTGACTGGATAAGGTTTAATATTCATAAACCTTAATAAGGGATTTAAAACCCTAATCTGAAATTTAGAAAATAAATTGTACAATTAAAACCCTAATTATCTGGCAAAACCCTAATTTCAAAAGCAAAAATTGTAAACCCTAATTAGGCAACCCTAATTTTTATTAGCATGCCTAAAGTATTCATTAAACTTAAATATGGTTAGAAATCTCTAATTATATTTTTGTATGGTAACTTTCTATTTTAGAAACCCTAATTTGTGGGTTGAAAACCCTAATGACCATTTTGAACCCTAATTATGCAATTGGTGGATTTAATTGCTATAATTGCAATGTTAATTAGGAAATATAAATCCTAATTGTCAAGTTATTAGAAACCTAATCTAATTGGGAAATCTAATTTCTAAAAATTGAAATATTATTTTTCTATTTAAAACCCTAATTTTTGGGTTATAAATTATAATGTACAAATTTGACCCTAAGTGCTAAATTAGCAATTTTAATTAGGATAAAATAGTCCTAATTAGCAAATAATGATTCATGATTGGGAAATTACAAAATAATTACGAAGCCCTAATTATAATTTAGAAATCAAAATTTTCTATTTTGAAATTTAATTAGAAAATTTTTGAAATCCAAGTTGCTAAATATTTGAGGGTTAAAAACCTAAATCCTAAATTTGTCCAAACCCTAAATTTTAGTATGCTCAAACCCTAAACCCTAAGGGTTTCATCAAATGAGAAAATCTAGAAATTTAAGGAAATGACCAAAATGCCCTTTATGGGATTTTTATAAGATTGCTTGCAAAAATGGCCATGACTTTAGTTGTTGAGCTAACCCTTGATTTTATTTAGCCTACAAACACAGCACATCAGTCTACCTAGCCAGCCAAATTCGTCCAACAAGATCAGATCTAGCAACTTAGTATATTATATAAGTGTTAAAGAGAGAGAAAATGCATAGAATTTGCCATATTGCTAACCAAGCTCTCACCTACCCTCTCTCTATCTCAAAGCTCCGAAATATTATAGTAGATTAGTCATCTATACAGCCTTAGATCACCCAAGATCAGAAATCAAAAGTCAGAATTGAAAATCAAGCATAAAAGGTACAAAACCCTAAATTTTGAAATCCTTCAATTCCTTGTTAAATGTTGTAATTGATTGTTCAAAGATATGTAATAAGGTCTCAATTGAAGTTCTGGGTTGATAAATCCATGACCCATAACATCAAAGTGCACGAATTTACAGATTTTCAAAATCTGGAAATCTGGAAAATTGTGTTTTTCAGTCAAATGTCAGATCTTATAGATCCGTGTGTGTTAAGTGTTTTTGATGTTTAAAACTTGTAACATGTAGCCTGATATGTGTTCTTTAAGTTGGAAAAAGAATCGACCCCGGATCTATTATAGATCAAAGATATAATCGGTCAAAACTTAGTTAGGCCAAGGGCTTGGCCAGAGTAAAAATCTGGGTTACCTAGAAAGTGAAAAACCGAACCTGACAAGATCTTTGAAGGTCCCTATCTGTCCGATTGATTATTGTTTGTTGATGTTGTTGTATGCATGTTGTAGACTGTAATATCGAGTCCAAGAACCTGCCTTTATATTCCATAAACATCAAATGTATTGGATTTTATGGATGGTCAAACTAGACCCACCGGCGATTATTACTTTTACGGAAAACCCGAAGCAGTTAGAACAATGATACGACATACTTTGACCATATGTTTCATGTTGATTCGGTTGTTGATAAACAAATTTGTTGCTTTAGTATTGTTCACTGACACATGGACTACATGTTCAAACTTTTATATCACATAAACAATGAATGTAAAGCGAAATAATTAAGCTTGAAAAGTGGCAACTCGAACTTCTCATGCCCAGAAAATTCCCAGGTCACGTTGTCGACAAATTTTAGGGGCTTGAATCTTGATGGTGTTGAGTGATATCACCTTGATTGTTGTTGATTCTTGTAGTGTTACATAAACCTTACAAGATCGTGCTTAAAGATTTCCCAGAAATTGTTTGGATCGAGAATGGCAAGCGGTCAAAGTTGACCCCTTGAACTGCCGGCTGTCAGTGTTCTTGAGCCAAGAACACCAACAATGACGCTTTAATGTCGCTAAAGGGCTTTAGCGACGGATTATTTATTTTATTTTCGAATATTAGAAAATTAATAAAAATTAGAAATAAATTCTAAAAATTACCAAAAATGGTTTTAAAAATTATTTTAAATTATGAAAAATAATTTACGACCAATTGGAATATTTTTCTTTAATATTTATAATTATTTAAATATTAAAAAGGTATTTAATTTATTTAATTAGTGTATTAAATAAATTAGAGAAAAATGATTTAATATTATGAAAAATCATTTTAAATAAGAAAATGTATTTAAAAATATTTTGAGTTATAAAATGTAACTTTTAATATTTTTGGAGAATTTTCATTAATAATTTAATATTAATGATATTAGATTTATTTGATTATTAAATTAAATAAATAAGATAAAAATGATTTAAATGATTTAAAAATCATTGTTATTTAGAATAAAGTGTTAGAAAATATTTTACATTATAAAATATAATTTTCAATATTTTTGGAGAATTTTCATTAATATTAATATTAATGATATTTGATTTATTTAATTATGATATTAAATAAATGAATTAAAAATGATTTTATTGATTAAAAAATCATTTAACAATGAGAAAAATAGTTTAAAAATATTTTAAGTTATAATTAATGACTTTTAATATTTAGATGATAATTTCATTAATATTTATATATTAATGATGGTGATTTAAAATGATTTTAATTACTTTAAAAATTATTTAAGTGGAATATTGTTGATTTAAAAATATTTTAAGTTATTGATAATAACTTTAATATTTTGATAAGTATGTTATTAATATTTAAATATTATTAAATATTAATAATGATAAGATTATTTGAGAATTAAATCATTTAAAAATGATTAGATGTTTGAAAAATTATTATAAATTATAATAATTGCTTGATAATTATTAAAAGCTTAGAAAAATATTATAATTGATAATTGACTTATCTAAATTAATATTGAAGCTTAGAGACCAAGTTTAATTGACAATTAATGTGTTAATTGTCGGATAGGGTGACCGAAAACAAGAATGGATAGAAGTCCAACCGTGATATAGTTAGACTTGTTATGTGTTTATATGGATTATAAACACCGATGTGGGCTATGTGGTAATGTGCTAGGAGAAGTTTGACATGAACTACAGGTGTTACGTGTTATGAATAATTGTGCTAATTGTAAGACCGATATTATTGGTTATAGGTCTTTTGAAAGCGATAAGTATTTTATGTAGGCATGTAATCGGTGGAAGAGGCAAGTTTCTAACTCAACCTTGAGTTAAATTTATTCAATTATTATAGTGGTTAATTATTGCTAATTACTCCACATCCGAGAATTATTGTTGATTATTAGCGATTTAGTGCATGCTTAATAATTCAAATTGAATTATTGATTGAGAAATATATATTTGTAGAATAAGCATTGTTGGATATTAATATCTCAGAGAAGTTAGAATTGACAATACGAGATAATTCACATTTTATTGTCGAATTATCTTTGAGAAAAGTCTTAGCTAATTATTACGGCTGAGCGAATAATTGTTAGAACTTGATAAGTTCGAGAAGAGAATTCAATTATTATTGATGGATCGATGCCAATTATTTGGCTAAGATCGAGAAGTAAATAGAATTTGAAATCACGATATTTCGTTGTTAAATCAAAATCTTGATTACGAGATGAGAAGAACAACCTTTTATAAAAGGGAACATCATTAAATCGTATATTCGATCATTCTTGTGACTTAAATATTATGCATAATATAGGGTATAATAAAACGATCACTTATTATACTTGCGGAGAGGGTATAATTTAATCTTTCTACGGTTATCGATACACACAGGTATATCAAAGTATAACTTTGATAGTTACTCGAGAAGAGAAGTTCAAGATCCAATGGATCGCTCAATATAAATCTGGAAGACATTCCACTTTGATATTTCGTAGAATTGATTCTTGATTATTCATTAGAATATCCTAGAAACTTTGAAAGCGTTGTACTCTTTCATTATTGAATTATTATGTTGTATAGAATACGAGAAGACTTGTTATTGAATAACGATTTGTTCAGTTATTTTCAAAGTTCCCCGAACTTTGGTATTCATTCTATCAAAATAGATAGTCTGGTGATTTGAATACTTATACATTTATTGTATGTATTAACTTGCGGGGCAAATTTGTTGCTCACCCTTGCTAAATAAAACATTTCGATTAGGGGACGAAGTGGCGGGAGGTCTTTGCGAAGAATAAAAAGCAAAGGCGTTGTAATAAACTAGTTATGATTAACATATTTATTATATTTGTATTGTAAACCCTTTTGTATATCTAAAGGGTATGTTTGTAAAGTTAAGGTTAGAAAACCTGGGTGATGTATTATTATTAAACTCTGATAAAACCTTATGAAAGTTACTATCTATATATATTATGGGTAGTTAAATGTTAATTATAGTGTGGATCGTGAACACCAAACTCGGGGGTCAGGTAACCCGAATTTGGGGGTGTCACGGCAGTTCTCGTTTTTGCTGTCTTAGCCATAGAGAAAAATTTGGCTAAGAACTTTTGTGCTAAGTGTGACACCCCCAAAATTAGGTATACATCACCCATCTTGAGTCGCCAGATACATGGTACAGAATTCAAATACAACTTAATAATACAATTGTCGTGTACAATACGACAAAACATAAACTGTGAGTTTGAATACAAATATTGTCTACTAGAGAGTATACAAACTCAAAAGGAGTCCCCATTACAATTACTCTCACACTATATCACAGAATAGTGAGGACTACTAATGCTATAATCTGGGACCATCACTCTGTTCCCCGACTAGTCCTTGCTACGTTCTCATTTCCTTAAGAGAACAATGAAAGCAAAAGGGTGAGCTCAACTAGCCCAGTAAGAAATATTATGACTAAGATAATGCAGAATAAATTATCGTTAGCCTTCAACAGTGTTAAACTGATACAATATAACAAACATCAAGTTAAACTTCAGCGGAACAAGCAATCCATTAGAAGAGTCAAGTAGAACATAATGTCTACTATTTCCTCTAGATTTAAAAGCCCATCGTTGATATTTTATTCCTGTACTACTCATCAACAGTTCTTTGTTATACTCAAGACAAATAGAACTTTCATCACTTGTCTTCACCTGAACCACCAAAGATATTAGTTAAATTCACAATTTATATTTATAATAATGTGAATTAACAGTTCCTTCTTGCCATAAAGGTTTAATATAACGTTTACTCAATATTCTTACCCCAAAGGCTGAAGATATTCAAATGTAATAACAATGATCATACCAATCAGTTGTCTATCTTTGCACTACGGGCCAAAGATATTCAACTATAAAACCAATGGTCATGATCAAACCAATCAATTGTCTGTCAGTGCAATACGGCCAAAGACATTCAACTGTTAACTAATGGTCATGATCCTATCAATCACATCATTGAATTATCCATGCACTACTGCCAAGGATATTCATTAGTATCACTAGTGGTCATGATCATGTCATACACATGTCCATCTTCGCACTACGGGTCAAAGCTATCAAACAACAGATCATCTTTGCACTACAGGCCAAAGATATTCAACAACATATCATCTTTGCACTACAGGCCAAAGACATACAACTGTAAAACCAATAACCAACAAATAATAAAGAATGGAATAATAAAAGAATTTCACCATGTATGCAAGATTGCATGACAAAGTTATTCCAACATAATAATAAAGAATGGAATTATAAAAGAATTTCACCATGTATGCGATTACTTCACATAGACAAAGTTATTCCAACATAATAATAAAGAATGGAATAATAAAAGAATTTCACCATGTATGCGAGATTTAAGATGTATGACGAGTTATTCCAACATAATAATAATGAATGGAATAATGTAAGAATTTCACCATGCGTGCGTAATCCGCCTGCATGCATGAGTTATTCCCAATGTAAAAATAAATAATGGAACCGGTCCTGCGTAACGCACGCATGTGATATTCCGAAGTAATAATAAATAATGGAACCAGTCCCCCACGTAACGCATACATACATATATTTCGACAAAATAATAAAGAATAAAATAACAACGTAAATCACCATGCATGTGATAGACCGCATGATAAAGGTTATTCCAATGTAATAATAAAGAAGCGGAACCAGTCGAGCAAAATTGCATGCACTTGGATATTCCATCATAATAATAAAGAATGGAATAACAGAAGAATTTCACCATGTATGCGGTACTTTGCATAAACAGGTTATTCCAACATAATAATAAAAGAATGGAATAACAGAAGTTCTCTTCATGAATAAGAAAGAAATAATACCCCTTACAGGTACAACAAATAATATCCCTTACGAGTACAACATATAATATTCCTTACCTTAGAAAGAAGAGTACTGGATATAGAAGTAGTGAAGTAGCAGAACACTTTTCTTCTTTCTCTCTATTGTTTCTCTCTCTAGAGTTTTAGTGAATTTGTAAGAAATAATGAAGGAATGAGCTTCTATTTATAGAAGAATGGACTGCATAGTAACTAATTTATGAACGGTCTAGATTGATTTACTTTTAATCGAACGGTCAATATTTAAAGCAAAATCTTTTAAATAAAATATAATATATTCTATTTATAATCTAATAAAACGAATAACTTTATAAAAGTATTTTGTTTTATATAAAAAGATTTTACTATGCAAAACACTATGAAGGCACTATATGCAACACTATGCATAATAAAATATAATATATTCTATTTATAGAATAACTTTATAAAAGTATTCGCTTTTATATAAAAAGATTTTTACTATGCAAAATACTATGCATAATAGAATATAATATATTCTATTTATAGAATAACTTTATAAAAGTATTCTATTTTATATAAAAAGTTTTTACTATGCATAATAGAATATAATATATTCTATTTATAGAATAACTTTATAAAAGTATTATGTTTTATATAAAAAGACTTTACTATAATAACTTTAAACCAACGATCCATATTGATTTACTATTATAATTTCAACCAACGGTCTGAAAAATTAGCACATCTCCTCATGGAATAATATTGTACCCAAAAATAATTTGGACCGAAAAGAAATATATTTTTTGGGTGAATAGTACTTTGGGAATAGTACCCTGTGAATAGTACCCCGACACAAAAAGTGTCCCAAATACCCGAGTGAACAATACTAGAGTAAATAGTAATCGGGTGATTAGTAACCCGTGAATAGTACTCATGAATAGTATTCCGACACGAAAAATACCCCAAATAACCGAGTGAATAATATTCGGGTGAATAGTAATTTAGGTGAATAGTAACTCGTGAATAGTACTCTGACACAAAAAGTGCCCCAAATACTTGAGTGAACAATACTAGAGTAAATAATAACTGGGTATTTTATAACAACTTGTCTACTTTAAAAAAATTTCACATATCACCCTTAACTTTAAACTTTTATCAATTTAACTATTTACCAAAATAGAAAATTTGAATACTTTTATTTCATAAAATTCGGGTCTCACACTAAGTCTACCTATGTGGTGATTGACCCCGATGGTAATGAATGGAGCCAACTGGTGACGCCCCCAAATCTGGCTATCTTCCAACCCGACAGATTGTGCTCCACGATACTACAATCCATATAATCATTCCATTGAGATAACAACAAAATAAGTGTAATTACTAGCTTTATATTACATTTGTAGTAAATCCTTTCCTAGGTTCATTAATCGAATACATTTGTTGTTCTTCATAAGTATATTACATATAAATACACTAATCTATTACAGGACGATTAAGTGTCCATCTTAGCCTTGCCTTTATCTCTCTTAGAACTCTCAGTTTGTTCGGCTTTAGATGCAAACAAATGGTTCAAGCAAGAATGAGCATAACTAGCTCAACAAGTCTTAACAAAGAATCATATTAATATCACAATAACATTTACATGCTTTAATTCCATATTTGAACAATTATCTATGAAGCACTACGAAAATTTGACTAGTACTTCTCATGTCATAACAACAATTCCAAAGTATATATAATAACTTTGGAATGATGAACCGGTCAATAGACCATGAACATACTCTTTTCGTTTTCATATTTGAAAAGGATATCCGGAACTAAGGCCATCCACCAATTTTTACTTACGAGCACTTCTAGGTGATCAGCCTATTGTACTCTATGTTGATCAACACTCTTACGTTAAACGTATTTACGTTCAACATTTAGCAACCTCGTGTGCCCATCGAATAATCGATGAAAAATACTTTTGTTTGTACATAGACAAACTTACCTTTACATCCGTACCAAATACTTGGCATAGGATAGAGTTAACAGTTCTATATCGAAAGACTTGTAAACAAATCAATCAACTCTTTAGTATTAGTCTAGCCGAGTTAAAACAGGCATCTACTCTTTCTTTAAAATCATTCATGCATTGTATAATACGCATCACGTAAAACTTGGCTAACATGAAGGTAAGACAAGAGTTCAGAAAGACTTACCTTCAAGCGTCTTCGAATATACAATTCAACTATTCTCAGTCTTTACAGGATCTACACGATACATTCACATAGCACACTGCAATTAGTTATCAAACAAACTAACTTTACAGTTCTAACCAACTTCTTTCTCTTCTATGGCTTAATTGAATTATCTTCGTTATTAAAATCGATTCGACTTTCTATACTTTGTTACGTCTCATTAACGTTCTTACATCATTAACTGACATTCTATCATTATTGGTTAAATAACAACATTGAACGTCATTCACGGTTTACTTA
This sequence comes from Panax ginseng, assembly GCA_020205605.1. NCBI lineage: Eukaryota > Viridiplantae > Streptophyta > Magnoliopsida > Apiales > Araliaceae > Panax > Panax ginseng. Next base: position 37,574,355 of record CM035147.1, read on the forward strand.
TTACGTCTACGCATTCTTCGTTTAATTTATATTAAACCTTACCAAAACTTCTTACATTATCACCTTATAAGTGATTTAAGTTCAATCTTATTATGTACTTTAAGTACCTTCAATGTCTTACCTTAAGTCTACATTCAAATGGAACAAAACTTAACATGGTCAACATTTTTCCACTACCGGCACTGCGGCGCGACATCCTATGTATTCTAGTGGCGCTACGGCGCGAGTTAGCAGGGTACTCAGCCGAAGTCTGGAATTGCGGTGCCACCACTTTGTACTAGTTTTGGCGATGCGGCACCGAGTCTGTGCACCAGTTAGCCAAAACAGTCCACTTTTTCTAACAAAACTCCCGACTTCCTAATTTGTTCGTTTTACATCCGAATTGACCCATTCGAAAGCCTACAAGTCACAAATCACATCCTTTACGTGTTAGTATAAGAATTTCACATTTTTGAATCCGTTAACTCAGAATTCACCTTTGAGTTCATTTTTAAGCGTTCGTTTAACGTTTTCGACCGTTCAATACTCGTTTTCTTCGTTATAAGTCGGAATGCGACGATTCTTTCGCCAACGACTCTTAATTACCTTATCTCACGTGTTGACATTAGAAACCATCATTTTCAAGTCACACGTCAACTTTTGACCTTTAATCCGGGCTTTCTACTTTTTTAACATTTTAACGTCTATTTTCGCAAAATTCGCCATAACTTCGTTACTCGTGTTCTATAAGCCAAATCAAATGGAAAACTCCATTGATTCATCATAGTCATCCTAACCAAACAATAGGCACATTCCTTAGCTATAACGGTTTTCAAAACGTTCATTCATAACTAAGTTATCGTTCAAGACTTTCTAAGGTTTTAACTCACGTAAACACTTACGATTTCTATTTGGTCATGACCTATCAATGATTTAGTCATTAATAGGCATCCTTATATCTCCTCAATAAACAAGCTCCACCAATCTACGATTCTTCTACGAGAAAGAAATCAAAAAAGATGAAGATTATGGTTTATGAGAATTTATCTTTGAAGCAATTATCGTTCTTGATAAACGCTTATTGGTTTTCTTGGAAGTAGAAGGATTTAGTGTTTCTAGCTCTTTATCTCTCTCAATATATATTGACAAGCTTTGTAAAAACCTCAAATGACCAACTCTTGCTTTGTATTTATAGGCAACCAACATGAGGGTAAAATTGTCCAACTCCCCACCTCCTTACTATTCACTTCTTGATCACCAAGAAAAGTACTTGGTGATCAAGTATTGCCTTTACTTGTCCACCAAGTGGCCGGCCCACTCCTTGATGGATCATCCCATGGGTTGCCCCATGGGTGGTACTGATCCCATGACCCACTGGTTCGACCCGCAGTTTACTTTCTGGATTGGGCTTGACATTAATTTAACGTTGGGCCTTAACTTGGGCTATCTCATATAATTTATTGGGCTTGCTATTGGTTTAAGTCCAATTAGATTATACCAACCCTTAACTCATACTCCATTAATACGACTCGTATTCTACGCGTATTACTCACGTATTCTCTTCGTCTAATACACATATAATACTCGTATTATAGGTCATAATATTCTTCATACCATACTCGTATTCATACTAATATAATACTCGTATTTCATACGTATAATATCCGAAACAACTATACGCATTGCATTTCCCTTTCGGAAACCTTCTTCACAAACCCTTAGACTTTACGTCCGCAAGCGAAAACTTCGTTTGCCATAACGGAATTATTATTGGATATTCCATACTATCTTCGTATTCTATCATTATGCGTTTCTCAAAATTTCAAACCCTAGCTCCGAACGAAATTGGATGAATAGTGTTTTTACGCAAATATTCTCGGAAAACCTTCATTTTCATCTTGATAATTCACAACCATTAATACCAAAGACCAAGCCGAATACTAACCACATCTCAGATATTCTAGGTCATGTAATCGACCTTCTAACATCTTACTCATATAATAACTCAATTAAATTCATTTAATTCACATAATCAAATAAAAATTTAATTCATTCAAAATTCAAAATTCTCGGGTGTTACATTCTTCCCTCCTTATAAGGATTTTGTCCCCAGAATCTTGCTATTCTTACATAAACAAATGAGGAAACTTTTCCTTCATATTACTTTCAAGCTCCCACGTTGCTTCTTCAACATCGTGGTTACTCCAAATTACCTTTACTGAAGGTATTACTTTATTTCTCAAGACTTGTTCCTTCCTATCAATAATCTGAATCAGAAGTTCTTCATACGTTAAGTCTTTTTCTACTTGAATAGATTCATATTCTATAACATGTTTGTAGTCCGGTTTATAAGGACGCAACACAGACACGTGAAACACATTGTGTATTCTTTCCATTTCTGGAGGTAAGGCTACTTCATAAGCTACCTCTCATACCCTTCTTAAAATCTCAAAAGGTCCTACAAACCTTGGACTCAAATTCCCTTTCTTTCCAAAACGTATCTTCCCTTTCCAAGGCGATACTTTTAGCAAAACATACTAACATTCGACGTTCACCTACTTCATCCCAACAAAGTGGTGTTCTGCACTTCCTCCCATACAACGCTTCGTAAGGCGGCATGCCTATACTAGTGTGAAAACTATTGTTGTAAGCGAATTCTACCAAAGGCAGATGTTCGTCCCAACTCCCCTTAAAATTCATAACGCATGATCTTAACATATCTTCTAGCGTTTGAATTGTTCGCTCACTTTGTCCATTCGTCTGTGGATGATACGCCGTACTCAATCTCAAATGCGTTCCCATTTGCTCTTGTAAACTCCTACAAAAGTTCGACGTGAATCGTGGATTACGATCGAACACAATCGAAACAGGTACTCCATGTCTAAAAATGACTTCCTTGGCATAAATCTTAGATATCTGCTCTAGGTTATACCTAACTCCTATTGGTAGAAAATGAGCCGATTTAGTTAACCGATCCAATATTACCCAAATAGCGTTGTACCCCTTTCTCGTTGTTGGAAGTCCCACCACAAAGTCCATGGTGATATGCTCCCATTTCCACTCCGAAATCTCCAGTGGTTGTATCAATCCACTCGGCCTTTGATGTTCAGCCTTAACTTTCTGACAAGTTAAGCACTTATTAACGTATTCTGCAATCTCCCTCTTCATGTTCGGCAACCAAAAGTTCTGACGAAGGTCTTGATACATCTTAGTACTACCAACATGTATCGAGTACCTCGAACTATGGGCCTTACACATAATCTCTTCTTTCAACTCAAAATTATTTGGAACCCAAGTTCTTCCTTCAAAACGAAGTAAACCTTCTTTATCAAGGTTATACTTAGTCTTCACGTCATCCTTCATTATCTTTTTCACACGCTCGTATTCTTCAGTATTTATCTGTATTTCCTTAACCAGTTCCACTATCGTTGGTCGAGTCTTTATTGAGAATAATATCTCTGCTGTTTCACTTGGAAACTTAACTTCTAATTTCCTGGCCATCTTTGTTATTAACTCATTCTGAGTCATTAACATTGACAACTTTTCCCTACCCTTCTGACTTAATGTGTCGGCTACTACATTCGCCTTCCCCGGATGATATAAGATATCACAATCATAATCTTTTATCAATTCTAACCACCTTCTCTGCCTCATATTCAACTCCTTCTGTGTGAAGATATATTTCAGACTTTTATGGTCCGTGTATATTTCACACTACTCCCCGTATAAATAATGTCTCCATATTTTTAAAGCAAACACTACAGCTGCCAATTCTAGGTCATGAGTAGGATAGACCTTCTCATAATCCTTTAACTGACGTGATGCATACGCAATGACCTTGCCATGCTGCATAAGCACGCAACTTAGTCCCCTATTCGAAGCATCGCTACAAACTACAAAATTCCCCGTATCATCTGGTAAAGATAATATAGGTGCCTCACTCAACCTCCTTTTTAGTTCTTGAAAACTATGTTCACACTTTTCTGTCCATACATACATCACCGACTTCCTTGTCAGATTTGTCAACGAAGTAGCTAATTTAGAAAAGTCCTGAATGAACCTTCTATAGTATCCTGCTAACCCTAGAAAACTCCTAACTTCGGTAGGCATTTTCGGTTGTTCCCACTCATTCACTGCTTCCACCTTCACTGGATCTAAGGATATGCCATCTTTGTCTACAACATGTCCGAGAAACTGCACTCGTTCGAGCCAAAATTCACACTTAGTGAATTTCGCATATAACTTCTCCCTCCGTAATGTTTCCAACACTATTCTTAGATGTTCAGCATGATCTTCTGGTGTCTTAGAATAGACTAAAATATCAATGAACACTACGACGAACTTGTCCAAATACTGTTTGAACACTCTGTTCATCATATCCATGAATACGGCTGGCGCATTCGTCAACCCAAACGACATTACCAAAAACTCGTAATGCCCATAACAAGTTCTGAACGCCGTCTTAGGTATATCTTCCTTCCTCACTTTCAGTTGATGATACCCTGTGCGTAAATCTATTTTAGAAAAATACTTTGCCCCTTTCAACTGATCAAATAGATCATCGATCCTGGGCAACGGGTATTTATTCTTAATCGTTAACTTGTTCAACTCTCGATAGTCGATACAAAGTCGTAACGATCCGTCCTTTTTCTGTACAAACAATATCGGTGCTCCCCACGGAGACAAACTCGGTTGATTGTACTTTCTATCTAATAGTTCCTGTAACTGAACCATTAACTCCTTCATCTCAATTGGCGCCATCCTATATGGTGCCTTTGAAACTGGTGTCGTACCGTGCAACAAATTAATCACAAATTCTACATCCCTATCTGGCGGAATACCGGGTAACTACTCCGGAAACACATCCTCAAATTCTTGAATTACCGCTATCTGTTCCAATGATGTTCCCACTCTTTGGGTATCCACCACATGACACAAATAACCCTTACACCCCTTCTTCAACGTCTTCCTAGCTTGTGTCATAATTAGACAACAAGAACGTCCCGGTGATTTATTTCCATAAAACACCACCTTAGGTTTCTTAGAAAGCCTTAGGTTTACACTCTTTCTATAATAGTCTATTATCGCTCTATGGTTAATTAACCAATCCATACCGCGAATCTCATCGAATTCCCTTAACCATATCGGTAAAAGATCTACCGATAATCTATTACCCCTGATATCTACGAAACAATTCCTATGAATGTGTTCAATGGGAATTATCTCCTCGTTTGCTACCTTAACGTCTAAAGGTATTTCTAACTTTTCAGGATTTAATCCCAATTGCTTAGCAAATCCACATGCTATAAAAGAATAAGTAGCACCCGAGTCAAATAACACGTAAACATTTATTTCGTTGACTGGAATGATACCTGCTACTACATCCGTTGATGCAACTGCATCTTAGACGGTTATATTAAACGTTCGGGCTTAGGGTCTACCCAATGATGGTGTTGGTCCAGTAATGACCAAATTGCCACTACCAGAACCTTTACTACCCTCCGCCCCTTTCTTTGGGCAATTTCTTGCCATGTGGTCCACCGACCCACAAACAAAACATCCCCAGATTTTTTTAGGATTAGGATAGTTGGGAGATATGTGACCCTCCTATCCACAGTTATAACAACCCATTTTCCCCTTCAAACAGACTCCCAGATGAGTCTTGCCGCATGTCTTGCATGCCTCCATCCTTCGTTTAGGATCCCCTTGTTTTGCCCCAGTATTCCCAGGGTTAAAATTCTCCCACTTAGGCATATTACCACTACCACTGGCAACCTCTGCCTTATTTCCTCCCTCTCCCTTACTCTTATTCTTTCTATCCTTGTGGTATTGGGTCAACGCCTCACTACCACCCTCTGCTATTATCGCCTTTTCCAGAATGGTCCCGTAGGAAACACCCTAAAAAACCGATATCCTACTATAGAGCCAGGGCTTTAGGCCCTGCTCAAACCTACGAGCCTTCCTCTCTTCCGTGTCCACTTGGTGTGGAGAAAACCTTGTCAATTCAGTGAATTTGGTCGCGTATTGGGGAACAGTCATGTTCCCCTGCTTAAGTTCTAGGAACTTAATCTCCATTCTCCCTTGCATGCTAGTAGGGAAGTAGTTCTCGAAGAATACCTTCTTAAACTGTTCGCATGTAATAGCTTACGCTCTAGCCTCACCTTGGTGAGCCTCCCACCAATATTTGGCTTCCCCCTTCATCATATAGGTCGCAAAAGAAGTCTTTTGTGCCTCAGATACGTTTGTAATAACAAACGCCTTCTCTATTTCCTTGACCCATGTCTGGGCCTCCATTGGATCCGTCGTTCCCTTAAATTCAGGTGGACCTACACTCTTAAATTCCTTAAAGGTAGTCGTTCGGGCTACCCTAGGTCTTGCGGGTGCTCTACCCCCAGCTTGGTTAAATGCAGCCGTTAATAAATTAACGAACTCTTGCATTGGGTTATTAGGACCCCCCTCGTTATCATTATGTGATTTCGCCTCTTGGTTTTGTTTTCTTCTTCTTGGCAGCATTTCTGATTAAATAAATAAAGTTCCATTATTACTTATTTGCTTACTACGTTATTAGTCGTCAAACAACTGAACAATAACTCATACACAACAAAGCAAATTAAAATAAAAACTTCCTTATATTAAAATGCTTCTTTATAGATCAAACCTATTTACAAGTTGCTTTCCATAGCCCAAAAGCTATTACATATATATCCCGCGATTGAATTTTACAAAAATTGGGATTTACAAAAAGACTACCCTTTAATTATACAAAAGAGGGTTTTACGTCACTACACAAAAGTATTTACCATATTACTCTTAATACTGCCTAACAACATTCTCATGCTTCTAGTTCACCAGAATCGACACAATATCTCAACTTATAGTATCCTCGTGCGCACTATCATTTATATATGACATTCGTGTTATCTTCTAGTCTTTTTCAGCCAGTTTCTTACGAAGTTCTACGACCTCGTTCTTATAGTCTCTAGCCTTGTCAGTCATGAGCACTTTCTCATCATGCTCTATCTCATAGTCTGACTCTGAGATTAGTTTAAATAATTGTTATTTTGTTCCGTCACTTATTAGAAACATTATTTCAATATCTGTATTGGATATAGATGGTTTTAAGGTTATAATAAAGAACAATAGTTGTTCTATTTATAATAATAATGTTTTATATGGTGTTGGTAATTTACGAAATGGACTTTACATTCTTGACTTGCATGAAAATATACTTCAAATTAAACAAACTAAGAAAAGGAAAAGAGATGATGTTAATTATATATATATGTGGCATTGTAGACTTGGTCATATTAATGAAACAAGATTATCCAAGTTGTATAAAGATGTGTTGACTTAGTCATATTCTAACCTTATGTTTTGATGATGAAATGTTCAAGTACTAAATTGTTTTATGGCATTTCAGGTATTTTGATGATAAAGAGCTTTGGTCGGATATTCAAGAAATTGAAGGATTTTTTCTTTACTAGGAAAATAAATGTAAGATCAATTGCATAATAATTGATTTTCCATTTAAAGGCTCTAGGACATATTATTTGCATTCTTATTATATGTCTTAAATATGTTTTAAATGATTTTATGAAAAATGGTTTTATAAAGTAATACATATATTTTTCTCTGTTCACTTTAACAGATACATCTCATATTTTTCTCTGGTTTCTCTCTTCTCATGTTCTATATCTAACATCTTCAATCGACATAAGAACCCGTACTCATAAGAGATCGCTTGTCGATACCGACAACGATCATACGACGATTCCACCTTCATCAATAGTCGGACCTTCCCGTAAGCCACGAAAACTGAAGAAGGTCGTGTCTGATAAAACAGAGTATCTGGACTCTTTGTCCTCCGATGAGTCCACTTTCAGTCCATCCCTGCCTAAATCTACTGGACCCTCTCGGCGGTGTTAGTTTTTCAAGCCGAAAGTTACCCCTCCTTCGATTTCGGTAAACCCTAATCTATCCTCTGATCTGCCTGACAACTACTTTCGAAGTAATGCGTATGATGTACGATTTAAAACAGTCATTTTTCCTAAACAATTTGTCTATGAAAAATCTGTTGATCAGATCTAGTTTCAACAATCTCCTCTCAAACTATTATTTGAATCTTATGGTATATCATCTATGCTTTTTCCTCCCTCTGTGGCATATCCTAGTCTTGTTCAACAGTTTTATACGAATCTAGAATGTCATGGTGATTCTTATACCACGTTTGTCAAAGGCAAATCTCTTTATTTTTTAGTTATGGATTTTGGTAGTATTTTAAATATCTCCTCTTCTGGTCTATGTCCTTTCACAAAGAAAGGAGCTGTTCATTTTCCTTTTACTCCATTGGAACAACTTCAAATTGTGATGAACAATAATCGGATAACTGATGTTTTCACTCCTAAAACGGTGGACGTTTCTCCAATTTCATATGTCCTTCATCATCTTCTTAGGTATAATTTGTTGCCTCGGTTAGGTGGAGGAGTAGATTTTACATATCAGGATTTGATTATTGTTGCTCTGATTTTAAGAGGTGTGTCTTTCAATTTGTCTCAACTCATGCTTCATCACATGACTGACTGTCTGCGAAAATCTAAGACTTGTTTGCCTTACAGTGCTACTCTCACTACTTTGTTTAAACATTTTAAAATTTCATTTGATAATGAAAATTCTGTTTCAGTTATTGATTCTATAAGTGTCAGTTCCCTGAAAATGTCACGTATCACCTTACTTGATGGCTTATTTGTTAGAATCCCTTCTGAAACTCCTGCTCATCCAGTTTCAATTATGTCTTCTCCTGTTCAGCCCATTACTCAATCCTATCCTGAAATCATGGAAATGTTGAAAGTAATTCTTGGTAATCAAGAAAAAATGCAACTTGAAATGACTGCCCTTCATAATAGAATGTGTGTGTGGAAAAAGGTAAGTTGCCTTAGGGTGCACCTGAAATTAATAAACTCTATCATAACATTTAAGATGAGTTTATTGATTTGCAAGCTGGTTTTGAGGTGCAAACAACTGCCTTGGCTGAAATGATGCAACGCAGACTTAACCGTAATTCTTGTAAGTTGAGTCAGGAAATTAAATTCGTTAGTAACCAGGTTGGGGAGTTAGCTGAGTTTATGGCTCTGAGGTTTAATGATGTTGGATCTAAACTCCATATGCAGCGCAAGCATTCAACTGTCCAGGAGTGGGTCCATTGCAATTGGTTGGCTGAGTATCAAGGAGAGTTTCTGGATGTCCCTCTACCCTCTGCCACTATCATTCCAAGGCCTCCACAATTTGCTGCTGATTTGAGCATTGCTGAAAAGGTCCACCGAGCCAATCATCGTCCATATTTCACTCAGCGAGAAGCTCAGCGTGCGGCAATGGTAGAACTCGATGAATGAATGGTTTCCTTTTTGTTTGATGACAAAGGGGGAGAGTTTATGGATTTTTATGATAATTTTTAATTGTGGACGAATTTTTTTTAAACTGTTGGTTTTTGGTTTGGTGTGTTTTCACCAAAAGACATATGTGGATTTTAAATATTTGATTTATATGTAGTAAATATTTTTATATACGATGAACTAACAAAAACTGCAGGTAACAGGTTTGTTTTGAAATGTTTTACAAAATTCAGGATTCTGTAACTTTACTGAAAATCGTATTTCAGTATCCTGAAATGATATTGCATGGATTTAGGGGGAGCTTATTGTGTTATGCATATATTCAGGGGGAGTTTATGAGAGTTAAACAGTTTTGGGTTGTCATCATCAAAAAGGGGGAGAATGTTGACTTAGTCATATTCTAACCTTATGTTTTGATGATGAAATGTTCAAGTACTAAATTGTTTTATGGCATTTCAGGTATTTTGATGATAAAGAGCTTTGGTCGGATATTCAAGAAATTGAAGGATTTTTTCTTTACTAGGAAAACAAATGTAAGATCAATTGCATAATAATTGATTTTTCATTTAAAGGCTCTAGGACATATTATTTGCATTCATATTATATGTCTTAAATATGTTTTAAATGATTTTATGAAAAATGGTTTTATAAAGTAATACATATATTAAATGTTACATGTTTAGCATGCAAATTATATACATACTCTGGGATTACACGTGGTTATATATATCAGTATGTTTTTGTTAGCTAAAAAGCTGGATTGTGATATGACATCTACTTTATTGCATGTGCGGTTTTTGAGGATTTGTTATGATATGATTACTTCATACATCTACTAGATAATTCTTTATTTATGTGTGTGTGAGAGTTTCAAGGAAAAATAATTATGGATATCTTGGATTTTAAAAGTCCTTGATTCTTGAAAAAGATAGAGAATGGTTCACTCCTATTTCACACGTCACATACTACTTTATGAGATGAAGTCAAAGATTGTTTAGTCTTTGGAAGTTATAGATTATTACGTAAGGTGGCAGGAGTCATGATAACTAAGACATACGTGCAAACATATATCTGGTATAGAATAATTATTTTCGGATCTGTTTCAAACTGTATATCTCTTATCCAAGGAAAACGTTTTTAAACGGAAATAATTCTAGAACATCACTTATCCTAAATTCTGTTGGCAACGTAATTAAATTTAAAACGGATCTTTGAATACAATGAAAATATTTTTATCTATAAAAGAAGTACTGAGATCAGTGATTAATACAGAACTCGCAAATTATCATTGCACTTATTATTGTTATTGAGCAAATTGATTTACTGAGTGCAATTATTGAGAAGCTAAGCAGTCTAATTTCTTGTATTATTTGAGGTGATATTCGGTAAGAAATTAATTGCTTATTTTGTGCTACTTGATCATTGCATATAGTTGACCCTTTAATTGTTAAATTGATTATTCTTGCATTGATCATAGACCTCTATATTGTATTGATTTTTCTATTGTTAGACTAAGTGTAGTCTAAAGGTTTTAATCCTGGTGGATTAGAAAAGTAGTTTACAAACAGGTTCAAGGAAGCAAAGTTACTTGAAGGGTGCATAGGTGCACAAGGAGCAAGAGAGCTCAAGGGAACTTAATTGTTAATTAATTTTTGTTAAAATCTGTTTTGTAATCTGTATTTATTTATAAAGAAATAAATAAAGTGAGTCTCCAATACTAGTTGGTATTGGACGTGGACTAGGTTATTATCATAGAGGGTAATAGTTGAACCACATAAAAATCTTGGTGTTGATTTTATTATTTGCTTTACTTAAAATCACATAAGTTAATTTATTATCTTAATTTGACTACTTGTATTATATTTAGATAATTCTTTAACAACAAGTATTTTATTCAAAAGGCTATATTAATTCAGTAAACTAATTTCAATCATTTTAGTAGCCTAAAATTAATAGTTTTTAAAAGTTGGCCATAGATTGCTCCTACACTTATTCAACCCCCCCCCCCCCTTCTAAGTGTGCCTAGTTAAATTTCAAGATGGGCTCCTAAGCTATCGGATTATGAATCATATCCAACTTGTGAATCTTGTCTCATGGAAAAATGACTAAATCTCCTTTTAGTAGAAAAAGGAGAAAGAGTTACAGAGTTGTTAGCATTGGTACACACGGATGTATGTGGACCTATGACAACGAATGCACGGGGAGGGTATTCTTATTTTATTACATTCACTGATGATCACTCAAGATTTGGATATGTGTATTTAATGAAATACAAATCTGAATCATTTGAAAAGTTCAAAGAGTTCAGAAGTTAAGTAGAAAAATAAACGGGCAAAAGTATTAAGATTCTTCGATCAGATCGAGGTGGTGAATAATTAAGCAATGAGTTTCTCAATTGTTTCAAACAAAATGGTATAATCTCATAATGGACTCAACCAGGGATGCCACAGCTGAATGGTGTGTCTGAAAGGATTAATCGAACACTGTTGGACATGGTTCGTTCCATGATGAGTTTTACCAATCTTCCGGTGTCATTATGGGGATATGCCCTAGAAGTGGCTATATATCTACTAAATAAGGTTCCCTCGAAATCCGTCCCTAAGACTCCATATAAGATGTGAACAGGGAGGAAGCCTAGTCTTAAGCATGTTTAGATTTGGGGATGTCCAGCTTATATGAAAAGGTTTCAGAATGATAATCTTGGGACAAGATCTGATAAGTGTACTTTTATGGGATATCCTAAAGAAAGTTTAGGATATTATTTCTACAATCCTACTGAACAAAACGTGTTTGTTGCCAAACATGCTGCCTTCTTGGAAAAGGAGTTTATCCTTAAAGGGGTCAGTGGGGGGAAAATTGATCTTGAAGAAATTCAAGAACCACAAACCACTACAGATCAAATGGATGAACCTGTCCAAGTAAATATTCATTCTGTACCACACCCTATTCGTAAATCTGGAAGAGTAGCAAAGATACCTGATAGGTATGGACTTGTCATAGAGGATGATGATGAGGTACACATCATAGATGATGATGATCCATTGAATTACGAATAGGCTATGAGTAGTAAAGACTCAGAGAAGTGGCAAGAAGCCATGAAATCCGAGATGGACTCCATGTATGAGAACCAAGTACGGACTTTGGTTTTACCACCTGAAGGCATTAAAATTATTGGGTGTAAATAGGTTTTTAAAAGAAAGACTAGAGCAGACGGCAAGGTAGAGACCTATAAGACCCGACTGGTCGCAAAAGGTTTCAAACAAGGACAAGGAGTTGACTATGATGAAACCTTCTCACCAGTAGTAATGCTCAAGTCCATTCGGATTTTGCTTGCGATTACAGCTTATAATAACTACGAAATCTGACAGATAGACGTGAAAACGGCCTTCCTCAATGGGAAACTTGAGGAGGACGTGTATATGACACAGCCAGATGGATTTGTTTCAAAGGTTGGAACAAATCAAGTCTGTAAGCTACAACGAACCATTTATGGATTGAAGCAAGCTTCTCGTAGGTGGAACATCCGTTTTGATGAGACAATCAAAGAGTTTGATTTTATCAAAAATGAGGATGAACCATGTGTGTACGCTGTGGGAGCGTTGTTTCATTCCTCGTATTTTATGTTTATGATATATTACTAATAGGGAATGATATTCCTATGCTACAATCAATTAAATTCTTGTTATCTAAACACTTCTCCATGAAGGACTTGGGAGATGCATCCTATATTTTGGGGATAAAGATCTATAGAGATAGATCTAAAAGGATGCTTGGCTTATCCCAAGGAACGTTCATTGACTCGATGCTAAAGAGGTTTAGCATGGAAGATTCCAAAAGTGGTCTCATGCTGATGAGCCATGGAATAAATCTCTCCAAGAAATAGGCCCAAAAGACACCTGAGGAGAAAGACCGTATGAGTAAGATTCCTTATGCTTCAGCAATAAGATCTATAATGTACGGTATGATATGTACTAGACCAGATGTCGCTCATACACTTAGTGTAACAAGCAGATATCAGTCGAATCCAGGAGAAGAACACTGGAAGGCAGTGAAAAATATCCTAAAGTACTTAAGAAGAACTAAGGATGTATTTCTTGTCTACGGTGGGTCTGAATTAAAACTAGAGGGCTTCACAGACTCAAGTTTTCAAACGGACAAAGATGACAGTATATCCATTTTGGGGTATGTGTTTACCTTAAACGGTAGCGAACTGAGTTAGAAGAGTTCCAAACAGCAAACAGTTGTTGATTCAGTGATAGAGGCAGAGTACATAGCTGTAAGTGAAGATGCAAAGGAAGCTGTTTGGATGAAGAAGTTCATTACCGAACTTGGTGTGGTTCCTAGCATTACAAGACCAGTACCTTTATTCTGTGACAACACCAGAGTTGTTGCGCAGGCTAAGGAATCCAGGTCTCATCAGAAAAAAAAACACGTGTTGCGGCGGTTTCATTTGATTAGAGAGTTCATTGAGGAGACGTCACCCTTGAGCGTGTTGACTCTCAAGATAATATTGCAGATCCATTTACTAAAGCGTTAACACAACAGAAGTTCGATCGTCACTTAGAGAAGATGGATATGAGATACCACAACGATTGGCTTTAGTGCAAGTGGGAGATTGAAATTAGTATGCATACAAGCCAATCATGTATGATGATAAAGCATATACTTTGTAATCAATCTTATTTTTTTATTAATAAAAGAATTATTTATTAAAGGCATTTAATTATCTACATGGTGTTGTTTTAATAATGTGTTATAAACTCATAGTTTTAAGCAATGCTTTTAGAATCATGATGAGATCATGCTAATGAGATCTAAATTCTTAGATAGCTTAAAACTAAAATGTTCTCAATCGATGGATTACTAAAAAGGGGATTAGTGAATCCGGATAGATTGATACATATGTTGCTTGCTCATTGGATGAGAATGATTGATCTCATGATCAGTTGTATGGAGATAATAAAGCAAGTGTGTAGGTGCTTATTGGAGAATAAGTTCACTGAACGTGACTCGCTAAGGAATACCTAATGTAGTTTTACTTGTATGTCAATAGGAATTCTTGTAGTGATAGTAGTACAAATGATCCTTAGACTTGAGATCATCATAGTATCTTATATATAATGAATTACACTTTGACTTATTCCTTAAGACTCTTAGAGTATATCAAAGGGTATGCTTGGGTGTAATAAGTTATATATGGAGATAATGAATGATCAATAAAGAATCTACCACTTCTAGTAAGAGAAGAGAAATGTCTTATGTGATTCGATAAATGACAACCCAGGAATCCTTGGCCAAGGTGGAATGAAATTAGAAAGTAGTTTCTAATTTGCATTCATTAGGAGTTGTGCAATTGGGAATCGAAATACATATAATTAAATAAAATAAGACTTGACAATAATTCCATGTCTTATATTTAATTGGGACATTGTATGGTGGAAGGATTGAATTGTACGGTAACTATTTACTCAAAGGTTCTTTTATGATTAATGTTGAAATCTATATTATTTGGAAAGTCGTTGATCGCTAGGGAAGCTTATCCATATTGTAGAATACATATTATTTACTTAAATAATTTAATAGTTTAATTTATTTATTTAAATAAGATTAGAATTGTTCTAATTGATTTATTCACAACTGGTTTAATATGGAGAACCTAAAGGGTCACACCATAAAAAGAAGAATAATTATTTAAGAAGTTAATGACATAATTGTAATAATATGTTAAGTATATTTAATTTAATCTATGGTGATAGAATAAATTAAATAGTTTAATATTTATTATTTAATATTTTAGAAATATTAATTATAAATTAATAAGAAGAGTCTTATTAATATTATTACAATTATTATTATTTTAATTTCTAAAAGAGTTTAGGAATTAATTTAATATAAGTACTCTCATTTATTCCTAATAGGATTAGGAGGGAAAATTAGTTAAAGGAGTTTAATTAATTATCACTGATAAGATTAGGGAGCCCAATTTATTAAAGTAGTTTAATTAAATAAATAATATCTTATTTTAATTAAATAGGGTTACCTGATATCTTTATAAGAGGAGTCTTATATCAGATATCAAGATATACATAATTCCAATAGTTGGAGAGTACGCCCCCCCTTTTTTCTATAGAGATAGAAAAACTAGGGTTTGAGCCAATACACCCTTCTTCTTGAAATTTTTTCTTCCTTGGTGGATCACCTCTAGAGGCCATACACTTGGGTGGCTAACATTGATCAAAGGAATGAATCTACCCGGAGATCCAAGGAGATCGCGGAGAAGTAGGAGGTGAACTCGTACATGTGGAAGCTTGCATTTACAAGGGTATGATTCCACAACTTCTTGTTCTTCGTTTTAATTAATAATATGCATAAAGAATGATCCAGGTAATTGGTTTGTGAGAAATTTTAAAATCTGATTTTATTATGCTTCCGTTATTTTTGCAATTTGATTGCTACTTTGATTTTCGCAAAACTTTACAAAAACTTGTTGGTTTTATTTTGGGTTAACAAAATAGACTCTAACACGTGCAAGTACACATGGGTCAACAAGTAGTACAAAGTAAGAAAGTATCATTCCAATGTAGAAAGATAAATAATTCTACACTAGCATGCAACAACCTTATCGCTATTTTTGGGTGCTTAAACGATCAATTAACAAGTAAATTGAAATCTAGATTAATTATCAACACGAAATCACTAATTACTAAATTTAGGGAATCAAAATGGAGGGAAATAGGATCATAATGTCATTTAATGCTTTATCCAAAATGCATGCCTCTTATTATGCTTGATTAATTACTATGGATTGCTAGTCGGGAGCACAAAAGTGAAACATGACCATCTTTC
Organism: Panax ginseng; assembly: GCA_020205605.1. Lineage (NCBI taxonomy): Eukaryota > Viridiplantae > Streptophyta > Magnoliopsida > Apiales > Araliaceae > Panax > Panax ginseng. The sequence continues at coordinate 37,590,569 of CM035147.1, forward strand.
GATGTAACATGTCCAAATCAGACAAAATCCACAAAATGATATAATTCATATGAGCATCAATATTACCTAACCCACTATATGTCTATGTGAATGACAAACAATAATGATTTAAGCAAAATCCCTCTCAACGACTACACATGGCAAACCGGTATATGTCTATCCGGGTTACGAATCATGAAACCTAACACATGTAAATCTCATAAACACATGCTAACATGGTCAAATCTGAACTTATATTTCCTTTTTCAATTCCATACAAGTTATTAGGGTGAATGGTGATCAAGCATTTAATCATTTGAGCATAACCAGGTTAGGCAATCCAACTATAGCCCTACAAGCAATCACAAATAGGCATACAAGTCTGAACTACGCAATAAACTTCATTAGAATCCCATAATGGAGTTTAGTTCATTTCTGAATCAACACTCATTATGGGATCTAAGCCAAGCATGGAAATAAACAAACAAAGCAAAGAGATTAAGGAGAAATGAGATAGAAAATCTGATTAAACCAAGCTCCAAAGTATGCTTCCAATCTAGTTTAGGTCCAAAATCATGACCAAAATAAAACCCAATATTTACAATCTAATCAATCTAGAGAGAGAAGCTCAAAAATGGTAAAGAAATGTTATGGATTCTCTCTAGACTTTAAAACCCTAAAATAGTCAACGATAACTGATACATAGACTATGTCTTTTCAAACCAGCAAATACACCTACAAATAGAAATCACGCTACAATAGCTTAAAATAAAAAGTCAGCATTTAATTCAAGTCTGATTGGCGCGGTCGTGCGGGTGTATAGTGTAAATCGGGTGCGCTCACTCTGCAATGCTGATCCTCCTGGTGTGGGCACGTCGTGTGCCAGTGCTAATTAAATGGGCGTGGGCGCGCCATGCCTTGTCTGCGTGTAGATTGCTTATGGCGCGCCATGTCTGGCTTGTTGTTGGGCGCGGCCGCACGGGTGCTTGCTGATGGGCGAGACCGTGCGGGTTCTTGCTGCTGTATACTATTGATGAAATGATGCTGGTGCAACGTTGCTTCTTCACTTCTTTCTTCTTTCTTCCACTGCCTCTTCATCCATCACTTGATCACTTTAGGTGCCCTCTTCACAAGTTTGAGTTCAAGTTCAAATCTCCATCCTAGCCACTGCTCATCATATCATGCCATGCCATGGAATTTCCATGCCTTAGGAGCTTCCTCTATGCAAACTGCAAAACAAACATAAAAAATAATAAAACAATACTAAAAGTGCTTAAGTATAGCAAAATTCTAGTAAGTTGGTGATCAATAAGTAGGTATAAAACCTACTTATCATCGCCAGACACAAATGCTTGAAAAATTCTCTAAGACTTTTATATGTTCAAACTGTTAACTTTACTAACTCATAACTTGATCATTCCAACTTGGAATGAATCCGTTCCTGAGCCAAATTCGTACTTACATTACATACTACAATTTCCCTCGTATAAAATAATTTTCTGAATCCATTAATAAGCCTTTTACCCAGCTCAAATTTCCTTTGTCGCTTATTTCACGTTTTTAACATTTTTTTCGTTCTTCCGTCTGTGACTTACTCATCTGATACCCGAATGAGTTCATTCTCTAGCCTATGGATCACATTTTTCATGTTCTCTAACATTCTTATGAAACCCTAATTATTTAGGTTCATTATTTGACATTACATATTTATTTGGAAATCATAGTCGATTTCAACGGTTAACGTCTTTTATTAAAAAAAACTTTATTATAGCATATTTTTACTCCGTTCCAATTGGAACATTTACATAACTTACCCACATCTAACATATCATAACCAAACATAATCAACTAAGATATATACAATGGTTTTTAACTTGTCCATCAACAACAAGCTCTAAAATGTTCATGCGTTCTTTGTTTAGTTCGTCCACTAACTTCTTCCTTATTCTATCGGAACATACTATGATTCCAATGAATCATAAAGTAACCACCAATTAACACTTCCTAACATATCTACAACTTGAAAAAGATGAAGATTTAGGGTTTTTAAGTATTACCTCTTGTGTTCTTGGTGACTTGATGAATTAATCTAGCTTCTCTTCTCCTTGAATCTAAAATTCCTTTGTCTCTCTCAATGTTTGATCTTTCTCTTTGTGTGTTAGATGATTTTTAGTAGACACATGAGAGAACTTAAGTTTGCTTATATAGAAAAAGCAAGAGTTGGGGTAGTAAGGTCATTAAGACAACTTTGTTATCATTTACCAATTGGCCACTTACTTTGTGTCTTGTATGGTTAACACCCTTAAGTTTGCGTATCTTACAAACCATCCCCTACTAAACCACCATCATTTAACCATGGTTTGATTAAAATGACGATTCATAACTTTTGTGTCATCCTTTTCATTTAATTCCACCTCCTTAAGTGCTTGATCTTTTGCCAAGCTTCCCAAGGAAGCTTTCGCCGGCTATGTGGTGTCCATGGTGCCCTACATGGGTTGCCCCAACCCACTTTACCCACCTATGACCTATAGGTTGACCCATCTTTGTTGGATCTTAGTTTGGGCTTGGTTCGAATTCACTTTGGGCCAATCTTTGGGCTTGATTTAATTCATCATTTGGCCACCTTATATTCTCTATTGGGTTTCTTAAAGTCAAAGTCCAATAGCTTGATAGTCAACCTTGACTTTTGTTGACCAAGACTTTTATTGACTTTGACTTGCCGTATTTTCTATCGTATAATTTTTCGTATTATATTCGCAACATTTTTGTATTCTACTCATTTAATACTTCATATTATACTCATATTATTCTTCGTATTATACTAGTATAATAATTCATATTATACTCGTATTCTTTTTATTTAACTTCTTAAAATTCAATACATAGTCGAAAAACTGGGTTTTTTCGTTCTCAAATTTTATTTGACATTCCGTCTTTCCTCATCATTCTAAAATTTATGCTTTCTTGGAAAAATCGAAAATACGCAAAAGTGTTTTTAGGTCAATAGTATTTTTACATCTTTTTCTCGAAAAACGTTTATTTTCCCATACGTTCTTAGATTAATAAACCCTCACATTTAAACATATAATACAAAATAAATCCATATAATCTCATTTTATTTAATATAATCAAATAAAACTTATTTACATTCTAGTACAATTTTTTCGGTCGTTACAAATGATATTGAGGGTTCCATCCCACAAAAATTGGATTTATGCCCCCCTTAATAGTGGATTTGATTATTGCGAGCTGTCTAGATCCATTTAGATGGCTTACATGCCCATGGGTAGCTCCAACCTTATTTATGATGCTTGATTTTATCTTTCGACGCACAAAACGATTTTCGAGCGAAATGATCAGGATCTTGTAAAATTGAATCCCTAGGTTATTAGATTAATTCTAGGCTAAAATTGAAAGTAACAAGTAGCCTTAAATCCTATTTGATGAAGGGTTTGAAAAATATTTTCTCTAAATGACAATTTAAATTTCTTGTCAAATAAAAGCTAAAACTGAACTTTCTTTCGAATCAAATCTTTCATGCATAGATTCAAAGAGGTTTAGAAGTTGCTTATAAGATGATCCACGACTTGACCATATGAGACGATCCCTAGGTTATTCCCGATTCGGCTCAAATCTAGGAGGCGATACCCCAGATTTCCTTAAATGACAAGATTCATATAAACACAACACACATACACACACTTCACAGTTCTCAAGGCATTTTAAGGAAAACATTAAGAAAATAGTAACCCTTTTTTCATGGAAGTCGGGGGTGCCTAACACCTTCCCCTTGTTGACACCAGGAATTTTTTTTTTCCTGATTTTTTTAAGATTTCTACCCCTTTTAAGATTTTTGTAACGCCCCGATGTGACGCCCCAAACTCCCTACAATTCATGTAGCGAATTTGGTGCTCATATAACTATTTTATAAGAAAATAATATCTATTAATCCAAGGTTCATAGTATTCATAACAGATCTTAGTTCTCGTCAGAACAATTATCATTATGAATATTATCACTTAGATGTCTAGAATTATAATCTTACAGATATTTCTTTCATATCAATAATTTCTATTCATCTGACATTCACAGTATCAATGATAAGATTGTTCCTGGAACCGAGGGGCGCAACCTCAGTTTTTACAGATTTCACTAGTCATCAAATACCCTCATTCAGATAAATAGTTCATATTAATATTGTACTTGATTTTCAGCTCTTAATCAAATAAAAAAAACTAAAGAGTTATATATCTAAAACTTAATACACAATCCCAAATTTAGAGTTATTACATTTGAGTCTTACAGAATAAAATTATCTTATACTATTACAGTCTTCTCTACCCATAAGAATGCACACTTGAACTTCCTGGAATATCAGTCACAACTGCAAAGGAAAATAATATTTGCAAGGGATGAGCTTTAAAAGGCTCAGCAGGTTTAATCAATGTATATTATATACTCACACTATGACAAAAATAGATGAACTTATAGTTCAGAAGTATTTTTCAAGGTATATATACTGAGGTTTATCTGCCAAACCCTGCACATTACGAGTTACCGTCAGTCATAAAGACATAGAAACCCGGGTTGATCCGCTCAACTAAACAATCTAGGAGTATGCATATCATCCTTTTAATTAACCCCCGATCATTACTATAAATGTCGGTCATAAAACCCCGGTCAGTATATATTTGTACTAAACAACATTGGTTTTTACCAAAATCTATGATTTGATATCAATTCAAATACATTTTTACATAATTAACAGTTTATAAGACTTGGTTATGCTTGAATAATAAGCCACAACCTTTTTAAATAACAGCTCAATATAACAAGTACATTTAATACAAAAATTTAATGCATATGGAAAACTTGCCTGATTGTATATTCGTTATTCTAGGTTATTCAAGCCGTCTATACCACCTAAATATAATTATATCAGTCATTAGAAATAATTTTAGCTAATAGTTAGTCGAACAATTAGCGTCTGGGTTGTATTTGATATCTATATGGTGTTTTATAACATTATTGGATAGTTCTCGATTATTTTTCTCATAAACTTTGTTTTAAAAGTTTAAATATTACTTCAAATAATTTAATTATTATTTACTAAAAAATTTTAGAAGCTTAAAACAATCCCTCAATAATTAATAATATTTTTACTTAATTTATTATTAATTAAAATTATTTTTAAAATCATTAATACTATTATTAAATAATTAATAATCACTCATATTAATTTTTAAATAATTTATTATTATTGATAATGATTTTTAAACCATTAGTTTCATTTTTAAATAATTTATTATTATTTAAAAATGATTTATTATAATTCTTACTAATTTATTTATTAGCATTATTAAATAAATTTATTATAAAATAAAATAAATTAAATATTAATAAATTTTTATGTCAAAATATTAAGAATTATTTATTATAATTTTAAAATGTATTTTAGAAATTTATTAGGAATTTATAATAATTATTTTGTATTTATTTTATTTATTTTTAATATATTTTAGCTAACTGTCGCTAAAGGCTCCTACAATGACAGTAATCGTATTAAATGGTGTTCTTCTTCATCAACTGAAGAACACAAAAGTCAACTTCATTTGGCGACGTGTTTGGTCGGCTTTAATTTATTAATTGACAAGAGTTTTGGTTGTGAATAAGGTTTAACATGATAGTACTGATGTAGCACTATAATTATATAACATGTTTAGGATCTAATTACTTCATCTCAACAAATTATGGCTGGTCAAATTTACTACCAAGGCCTGATCTTGAGTTTACGGGTAACCCGTTCATTTGTTTGCCCTACTTTCAAGCCTATTATCTTGAATTTCCATGTATTAAATGAATGTTCTAATGTATTAAACATGTAATAGGTATGTCATACTACAATAATGTAACATCTAACATTTTATAACAACATCAGAAGATCGAATTTGAGGTTGGTCAAACCGGTCATTCGACACTACTTTTGCAACTTTTTCGGTTTACCCGTAAATCTGGTTTCAGCCGAGTTCATACTTTTGAGCGATCATAACTTTCAATCGGTTGATGTAATGGTCATTTGGTTGTTATGGATATGTAGTCCATGTGTCAGTCTATAGAAATGATACAATCAGAGGTACTATAACTACCATAGTTGCAAGATCTAAGGTGTTCAATATCTTGTCAGACGTTGTTCTTGAAATTCGGGGTTTTCCAGAAAATTTTCCGTGAACGGTCAACGGGTTCTAACCTTAAATAACTACTGATCCTTACCAGTTTCGTCTCCGATTTCACTTCTATTTTACTCAACTCATGTCATAGAATATTCACCATACACTTCATCTAAAATAGTTAACAGGTTAAGATCTGAGAGGCCTGACATTACGTTGTTAGACAAGATTTTCATGGTTCATGATTGCTAACCTAAATCTTCATTTTTATGTATTTAAACGTTATGGATTCATGATTAAGCAACCCAGATCACTAAATAATATGTTATATCATATATATAAACACTAAATTATAACTTTTGATATAGCTTTAAAGATCTAGGGTTAGGGTTAGTGTTCTTACCTTTTCAAGCAATCTTTGCAAACTAACTTTGTGATCTGAATGCTGGCTTTTTAAGAGTTGTTTGTGGATCAGTATATGATGTTTTACAAGTGTGAATTCGTTGGTTAGCTATCCCAACACTTAAATTATATGTAGAAGGTTCAAGTAGGGGTAGTTTATCTAATTTCATTAGATTGTTGACAACTAAGGCATTGGTCAGCTCTAAGGTGTCAAATGGCTGATGGTGGGGTTTTTTTTAGACACATGTTCTAAATCTAATAAATGGTGAGTCATAGATTTGGTCTTATCAACATATTTTGGATGATAAAGGGCAATTTAGTCATTTCTCTTATACTAAGGGTACTTCAGTAACTTCCCAATCAACTTTGAGGTTGATTTAGCCAATTCATATATTTATATATTTTACATTTTTATTTATTATGTTCTTGGTCATTAGGGTTTGAAAAATCAAGGATTAGAGTTGGTTAATGTACAATTAGGGTTTACTAGTTGATCATTAAAGTTATCAAATCCTTAATTAAGGTTAATCATGATAAGTACAACTAATAAAACTTTAATTAGCCATGTTTAATATTAATCATGGAAAAAATAATAATAATTAATAAGTCTAATTTAATTTATATTTACAACTCAATTTAGGGTTGGGGTTTCCATTCTAAAATCAAAGTTCTGATTAAGGTTTTCTTATTTAATTTTTAGGGTCTCTTCCAATATCAAATCTTACTAAGTCCTAATTTAATTATTATATCATAATCATACAGTAATTTATAATTTACAATTATAATTAATATTCTCAATTTATTAATAATCCTAATTTAGATTCGGATTATTACATTCACCCCTCCTTATAAAATTTTCCAAATTAAAAAATATATATTATAAAAATAAATGTGGAAATTCTCCTCGCATTTTATCTTCAAGCTCCCACGTAGCTTCTTTAATATCATGATTCTTCCACATCACCTTAACTGATGATATAATCTTGTTTCTCAACACTTGTTCTTTCGATCAACTATCTGTACTGGAACTTCTACATAAGATAAATCTTTCTCAATCTGAACAGGTTCATAGCTTATAACATGTTTGTAATCTAATTTATATGGACGTAGTACTGACACATGAAACACATTATGGATGTGTTCTAATTCAGGGGGTAAGGCTACCTCATACGCTACTTCACCTATCCTTCATGATATTTGAAATGGTCCAACGAATCTTGGGCTTAACTTCCCTTTCTTACCAAAACAAATCTTACCCTTCCACGGGGATACCTTCAAGAATACATGACTCCCAACGTCAAATTCTCGTAACTGTCGATGCTGATCTGCATACTTTTTCTGTCTGTCTTGAGATGCTTGCAATCTTTGACGTATAAGGTGAATCTTCTAAGTGGTTTGCTGAACTATCTCAGGTCCTAGCATTTTTCTTTCCCCAACTTCGTCGCAGCACAAGGGTGTTCTACACTTCCTGCTGTATAAAGCTTCATATGGTGGCATCCCTATACTGGCATTGTAACTATTATTGTAGGCAAACTCTACCAAAGGCAATTGATCTTCCCAACTTCCCTTGAAATCCATGATATAGGTTCGCAATATATCTTCCAACATTTGAATGGTTCTCTCAGTTTGTCCATCTGTTTGTGGGTGATATGTTGTACTTAATCTCAACTGGGTTCCCAAGTGGTTTTGAAGACTCCTCCAAAAATTTGAAGTAAACGTGGGTCTCGATCTGATACTATAGATCCATGCTTAGATATGATTTCATTTATATACAACTTAGCTAATTTGTCAAGGGTATAAGAAATTTTAATAGGCAAGAAATGGGCTGATTTGGTAAGACGATCAACTATTACCCAAATGGCATTGTGACCTTTTTGTGTGGGAGGAAGTCCTACCACAAAATCCATGGTGATGTGCTCCCAGTTCCACTCAGGAATCGGTAGAGGTTGTAGCAATCCGCTCAGTCTTTGATGCTCGGCTTTCACCCTTTGGCATGTGAGACATTTGCTTACCCATTCCGCTATCTCTCATTTCATGTTTGACCACCAAAAGTGTTGACTCACATCTTTATACATCTTAGTACTTCCTAGGTGTACGACAAACTTAGAGTTATGAGATGCTTCTAGAAGTTCCTCTTTTAGTGCTGGTACCGATGGAACCCAAATTCTATCTTCAAACCTCAATACTCCATCCTTATCTACTCGAAACTTGATGTTCTTGTCTTGGGTTATTTCTGCTTTACACTTTTGACACACGTTATCTTTGTTTTGCATTTCTTTGATTCTGTCTATTAAAATGGAGCCAGTTTCCATCATATATAACTTCTAGTTAGGGTCAGCTGGAACTCTTGCTTTAATTTTGAGCCTTCCAAATTCTTTTATCAGTACCTCGTTGTTTGTTATGACATTTAGCTTCTCTTGATTCTTTTGGCTCAATGCATCTGCAACCACATTGGCTTTACCGGGATTATATCGAATTTCGCAGTCAAAATCTTTTATTAACTCTAGCCATCTTCTCTGCCTCATATTTAACTCCTTTTGTGTAAAAATATACTTTAGACTTTTATGATCTGTGTATATTTCACACTTTTCCCCATACAAATAATGTCGCCAAATCTTCAAAGAAAAAACCACCGCAACTAACTCCAGATCGTGGGTAGGATACCTTTTCTCATAATCCTTGAGTTGTCGCGAAGCATATGCGATCACCTTCCCATGTTGCATCAACACACACCCTAATCCACTATGTGAAGCATCACTATACACAACGAGACCCCCAGTATCATCTGGTAAAGATAATACTGGCGCACTACTTAATAACTTCTTTAACTCCTGAAAACTCTTTTCACAGTTGTCTGTCCACACATACTTCACCATTTTTCGAGTTAAATTTGTTAGCGGGGTTGCTATTTTTGAAAAATCTTTAATGAACCGTTGGTAGTACCCTGCTAAACCAAGAAAACTTCATACTTCGGTTGGAGTTGTTGGTTAGTTCCAATTCATAATGGTGTTTATCTTTGCCGGATCTACTTCTACCCCATTCTTATCAATCACATGACCTACAAATTGAACCTTCTCTAGCCAAAATTCACATTCTGAAAATTTTGCATAGAGTTGTTCCTTTCGTAATATCTCTAATACCCTTCTTAAACGTTCTGCATGTTCCTCCCGCGTCTTCGAGTATACTAAGATATCATCAATAAAAACCACCAAAAAATTATCCAGACATGACTTAAATACCCGATTTATTAAATCTATAAAAGCTGTCGGTGCATTTGTTAACCCAAAAGACATCACAAGAAATTCGTAATGTCTATATCGGGTCCGAAACGCTATCTTTGGTACATCTTCTTTCCTGACCTTCAGTTGATGATTCCCCGATCGGAGGTCAATCTTTGAAAATGTTCAGCTCCTTTTAATGGATCAAACAAATCGTCAATTCTAGGTAAAGGATACTTATTCTTTATGGTCAACTTATTTAATTCTCGATAGTCTATACATAATCTTAAAGTCCCATCCTTCTTCTTTACAAACAACACAGGTGCTCCCCATGGTGAAACACTAGGTTGTATGTATTTCTTGTCTAAGAGTTCTTGTATTTGAACATTGTCCTTCAATTTCTTGTGCCATCCTATAAGGTGACCTTGGGACGGGTGTTGTACCGGTGCAAGGTCGATCACAAATTTAATTTCTCTGTCAGGAGGAAGACCGAGTAGGTCATTTGGAAATACGTCAGAAAACTCATTCACTATAGGGATTTGGTCTAACTTTCCACCTTCCATATGTGTATCAACCACATAGGACAAGTAACCCGTATTACCCTTCTTAAGCAATCTCTTAGCCTGCATAACTGTTAAACAACGAACTTTCTTTGGTGAACAACTCCCTTTAAATACTACCTTCTTCTTTGAAAATGTCCCTAAGCTTACTTGTTTTCGCATATAATCAATTACCGCCTTATGGCTACCCAACCAATCCATCCCCAAAATCACATCAAACTCCCCTAACTGTATAGGAATGAGGTTTACTGGAAATTTGTGTCCCTAAATTTCTACACTAAAATATATATGTACCGTGTGAACGGGAATTATCTCCTTGTTAGTGATTTCTACATTAAATGGTACGTTTAGTTCTTCATATGGCATTTTCAATTTCTTAACAAAATCCACAGATGCAAACGAACAAGAAGTGCCAGAGTCAAATAACACATAAGCATTTTCAGCATCAATTGGTAGAATACATGTTACCACGTCTTGCTCTGCAACAACATCCCTCACTATCATGTTGAATGTTCGTGCATTCGGGAGATTTTGAGCAACTCCTGCTACTGCTGGTCTGGGGTTATTTTGAATTCCTCCCACATTGGCCTTTTTGGGTTTTGGGCAAAACTTAGCCACATGTCCCTCCGTTCCGCAGTTGAAACATTTAATATTGTTATTCTTGCTCTTCTTCTTTGGACATCAATTTGAATAGTGCCCTTCCTCTGCATATGTATAACATTTTGTTCCGCTGAAGTAACAAACTCCCTTATGACTTTTCCCACAAATTTGACATCGCTCATTCTTTGGATTGGTATTACTGTTTCCTCCTTTAAAATTACCTCCTCCTTTCCTAGAATTATTTGGGAACGCCACCTCCCATCTTCTTTTGTTGTTATTGTTGTTGTTGTTGTTGTTGTTGTTGTTGTTCCCACCATTGTTGCCTCTTCATGTGTTATTCTTTTTCTCCTTATGAAACTTTTGTAGAGCCTCTCCCTCCTTTTCAGCTATAGTTTCTTTTTCAAGAATCTCTAAAAATGTATTTACTTGAAATACCGATATTTTACTTCTTATTTGGGGTTTCAACCCCTCTTCAAACCTTCTAGTCTTTCTCTCTTCTGTATCTACCAGATGCGGTGCAAACCTAGCCAGCTCATTGAATTTTGCTGTGTACTGAGACATTGTCATCTCTCCTTGCTTCAACTCTAGAAATTGAACTTCCATACGATCCTTCACTGACTCGGGAAAATAATTCGCAAAGAAAACTTCTTTAAACCTATCCCATGAAATAACACCTTCTCCAGCTCTAGTTTTATTAGCCTCCCACCAGTGATTGGCTTCATCCTTCAAGAAAAACATAGCAAAATCAGTCTTTTGATCCGCACTAACTTTAGTCACCTTAAACACTTTCTCCATCTCCGTAACCCAAGCCTGAGCTTTGATGGGTTCATCAGTCCCTTTAAATTCTAGGGGTCCTACTAATTTAAAATCTTTAAATTGAGTAGTATTTGGGGTATTTGGTGCGGCTGGTAACGAGTTATTTTTCCTTCCTTGTAAAGCCCCTAACAAGATATTTGCTAGTGCTTGAGTTGGATTTTGCTCGATGTCTGCCTCAGTCACTTCTCGTTGAGGTCTTCTTTGTGGTGCCATTTATCTGATAACAAGTAACTAAGTATAAATAACATAATCAACATTTTGATTAACAAAACTTATATTTCACATTAATATATGTATATATATATATATATTTTATTTTATTTTTCAAACATATAACTAGTGATTTATAAAGTATCACTAGATACACACTAAGCAAGCAAACAAATACATAACTAACTAGTGATTTATACCTATCACTAGTTACACACTAAATATTTTCCCTAACATGTTAGAAAAATATATACTAGGGATCATTTCTTCTTCTCGGCTAACTTTTTCCTTTCTTTTGCCAACTCTTCCTCTAGTTTCCTAATTCTTTCTTTCAGATCATCAATTTCCCAAGCTACAACAGTCTCAGATTAATTTATCGAAGATTCTATCACTGATATTGTCGTACTCGATCCTACTCCTTCTTGTAAGTCTGGATTAGGATGTACTGATTGTAATGGTACTGCTTCAATCGGCACGTCATACACTATCTGTAAGACCCCAACTTTTATGAATAAAGATGAATTTTCTATAAATATCATTTTTGAATATTATGGAATGAATTTGATATAATGTTATAGTTGTGGGTAATATTTTATAAAATTTGCAAAGTACACAAGTTATTATATAATATTCGATTGGTCGGGGAATATTCGTTTTAAAAGGGAATATTCGCATAACCAAGACAATCATTGTGGACCCCACAAAGGAATTATTATTCGGATTGAGAAAATGACAAAATACTTTATGAAAATAACGGCGTAAGTTTTACCGTTAATCTGTTGAAACACCCAAAGTGTTAAAAGTACAAGATGTCTGGCGTAGTTGCACAAAGATGCACTCGGTATTGATTATTGATGCTTACATGAGAAGTCACTCGCTTTTGTTCAACTATTGTTACAAAGAATTGCCGCATAGTATCTCACGTTATTTGATTCAATTATTGTCAATTTTTTATAATCAATAATTGAGATGACAAAGTTATTAATATTATTATTTGTAATATTAACGATGTCTAGAAGTTCTGTCAAGGAGAGGTTTGGTCACCTAATTGTGCACTAATGGGGAGAAATCCTTATTGGAAAGCCCTCTCTTTCCTGAGAATGACCTGGTCGATTAATATTGTGAATTATAATAATGATGATGAGTTTTGTTTTATTAGTATTATTAATATAATAAAAAAGAAAAGCTTTTTATATAAAACAGAATACTTTTATAAAGTTATTCGTTTTATTAGACTAATAGTAAAATTTTTTATATAAAACAGAATACTTTTATAAAGTTATTTGTTTTATTAGATAATAATTAGAATATATTATATTTTATTATGCATAGTATTTGCATAGTGCCTGCATAGTGTTTGCATAGTAAAATCTTTTTAAATAAATCAGAATACTTTTATAAAGTTGTTCGTTTTATTAGATTATAAATAAAATATATTATATTTTATTGTAAACCAATCTGGACCGTCCGTTTAAAGTAAATCAATCTGGACCGTTCATGAATTAGTTACTATGCAGTCCATTCTTCTATAAATAGTAGCTCATTCCTTCATTATTTCTTATGAATTCACTAAAACTCTAGAGAGAGAAACTATAGAGAGAGTTCTTCTTCTATAATCTTGAGCGTATTCCTTTAGAGTTTAAGAAAGCTTTGAACGTAGTGCAAGTTTTCTTTGAGTATATCCTCGCCCTACCAGTCAAAATACTCTTCTTTTACGGTAAGAGATATTATTTATTGTAATCGTTAGGGGTATTCCTTCTTTCTTATTGGTGAAATTCTTTTGTTATTCTATTCTTTATTATTCTATTGGAATAACCTGTATACGCGGGATACCCTATATTTGGTGAAATTCTTCTGTTATTCCATTATTTATTATTCTGTTGGAACATCCTGTCTGTGCGTTTACGCATGACCTGGTTCTGTTATTTATTATTCTGTTCGAACATCCTGTCTGTGCGTTTATGCATGACCTGGTTCCGTTGTTTATTATTCTGTTGGAATATCCTGTCGGTGCATTTACGCATGACCTGGTTCCATTATTTATTATTCTGTTGGAATATCCTGTCGGTGCGTTTACGCATGACCTGGTTCTATTATTTATTATTCTGTTGGAATAACCTGTCTGTGCGGTCTATCGCATGCCTGGTGATTTCTTTTGTTATTCCATTCTTTATTATACTTAGTTGGTTAAAGTTTTGACTTCTATACTCCATGAAATTAGTGGAATATCCTTGATATTTGTGCTTCATCCAGTATCTTTTCATGAAAATATTCTTCTGAGCATTCTTGAGTGTTACTCTACAAAAAAGTATTATGTTGACAATTTGGACATTATTAGTTCCTGGATAAATTAATTCTTGAACTTGTTTTATTCAATTCTTATATCATTGTCATCATCCTCATGTTTATATTATGTTGAAAGTCATCTGTGGCCTGTAGTGTATAGATGGACTTCGTATGATTATGACCAGAGATTATTCGGTGTAATCATGACCGTAATGTTACAAATGATGTGGAAAAAGTCCTCATTGACCGTAGTGCATTGATGGACAGTTGTTGGCATGATCATGACCATTAATGAATACACGAATATCCTTGGCTGTGGTGCATTGATAATTTGTGGTTGTGATACTAATGAATATCCTTGGCCGTAGTGCAGGAATGATGTGGATTATTTATTAAGCTGAGTCTAAGCGATAAAAGTCATGAAAAACCTTTTAAATCATAGAAGATATTAGATTTTATTCTCTACTTGACTCTTCTAATGGATTGCTTGTTCCACTGCAGTTAAACTTGATGTTTGTTATATTTTATCAGTTTAACACTGTTGAAGGCTAATGATAATTTATTTTGCATTATCTTAGTCATAATATTTCTTACTGGGCTAGTTGAGCTCACCCTTTTGCTTTCATTGTTCTCTTCATGAAATGAGAACGTAGCAGGGACTAGTCGGGGAACAGAGTGATGGTCCAGATAATAGCATTAGTAGTCCTCACTATTCTATGAAATAGTGTGATAATAAATGTAATGAGGACCCCATTGAGTTTGTATATTGTCTAGATGATAATATTTGTATTAAAACTCACAACATATGTTTAGTTGTATTTTACACGACTGTTGTATAATTAAGTTGTATTTGAATTTTGTACCATGTATTTGGCCACTCAGAATAGGTGATGTATACAGATTTTGGGGGCGTCACAGTTGGTATCAAAGCTTAGGGATATGATCCCTGGCTAAGATGTGAGAATAGAACTAGGAGGGGAGAGACGGGGAATTCCTTCGCTAGTATGACCTACCTAAGTTTATTTGGTATTTAATGGGTCGGTCAGAATATAGGGATAATATGTTATATGTCAATTAACCTTTGTTTTGTGGCAGTATCTGAAAATGACATCCGAGAATGTTGAGATTAGTAATGGAGCACAGGAGACCGTTGATTCACCACATATCAATAATCAGGATAATGTGCATCAGGAAGGCGACAATCCTCATGCAAACAACAACACTGACCAAATGATGAATGATGAAATGTTCAGAGGCTTTATGCAATTCATGAAACTACAGGCGAGAACGGCTCTTGTCCAAAATGTAGGTGGAAACACTGGAAACTCTCGGACGATCACCGCTAAACAGTTCAAGGAGCTATTGTCGACGTCGGGATTTTTGGATGTCCCTTTCCGTTACTTGTTCTTTGGTGTTCTCATTTTAGGTGAGATTTGTTTGAAAAAACAAGTGAAAAAGGTCTGACATGTATAATGTCGACGATGGACTGTTAAGAGTCGCTAGTTGGTTTTTTAAATTGTTGTACCAACACAACCGAGAAAAGGTTTGCACATTGATCCAGTGATGTGACACTGCTATATGGGTCGGTGAAACCGAGATTCATTAGGGTTCGGGGACTTGGTTATGCGGGGGGAAGGTGTTAGGCACCCCCCGACATCCGTGTTACCACGGTGACCGCCTCTTTTCAAGAAACTATTATCTGAATGTGTGTGTGTGTGTGTGGGTCAATGTGCTGTTATTTGGAAGTAGTGCGAGGCCTCGTTCCAACCTATATACACAGGGTTTGAATTTATGTAAAAATTCAGTTTTTAGCAAGATATGGCAGTGATGTTTTATAAAAGAGGTTTTTCAAACCCTAATGCTCAATAGGAATTGAAACCTTTTACACTCCCATTTTATTAAGTGATAGACTTGATTGATTTTATTTGACAGATGCGAAGCATTCGTACGAAAATAATATACAAAAATAATGCCGACTTCCTCGTGGGTATGGAAACCATCTCGAGGAAATTCGCACACCATGAGAATAATTTACAAGTCACTTACAAATGAAAATGTCCATCACGGAACCGAATCTAGATCCAATAGGTCAATCTGTGATCACATGATTCCTAAAGCGCACAAGATACTTGCAATTTGTATGAAAGCGATAAGCGGTATATATATAAAAGTCAGAAATATATATATATCAAAAGCGGACAAAATGTAAATAAAGTCAGAAAAGCGATCAACTATCACGAAGGAAACTCCAGCGTGACGAAACGTAAAGAAAGATGTAAAAGCGATCAACCACCACGAAGTAAACTCCTGGATGAAATATATATATATATATATATATATATATATATATATATATATATATATATATATAGCGATTAACGCATATAATGTAAAATCTGTGCTCATCGAATGAGTTCAACCACGCTTCATATATATAACTATATATATATATAAAAGCGAATAAACGTACCAAATATAAAATCTGTGCTCATCGAACAAAGTCCGACCACAGTTCATATATATAAATATATATATATATATATATATATATATATATATACGATTATATATAATACAGCTTATATATACGGTTCGATTCATATATATATATATATATATATATATATATATATATATATATATATATATATTAAAGCAAATAAACGCTATGCATCAAAGTTCAGGATCAATCGAGGCATAACTCGATAATTTTAGTCAATATATACATACATATATATATATATATATATATATATATAGACTGAAGTGAAACCATGAACCGAAGTCCTGGCAAAAGCAAGCAACACGACTCTCAACGTGTAGAAGGGTGTATGCAGAGATGAAGAGAAAGACTCTAAAGTGTGTGAGAAGGCTTATAGCTGACTGCCAAAGAAGATTTCTATATCTTTAGAGTGGGTAAACACTGACTTTTGTAGGTACAAAAGGGATATATATGAGCTCACAGGTGTTTAAAAGGGGAAAGTACACTGCATGGGGTGAGTGCAAAGCAAATTAAGCGTGGCTTCCTCGCCTTTTTCTCTTGCAAAATAAAGCAAATTCAAGCCCTCTATTTACGAGCAATTTAGTTGTGCAGGTACACTGCTGGTGACGAGCCATGTGTACCAGAGGTAACCCGGGTGGGCTCGGGTTTTTCGGGTCAGGTCGTTTCGAAGTACGTGCACTCAGGCACTGTAATGTCCACTCGAACTTTAAGAAGTGCAATCCGGGCATCCGTTTGAGGTATATAGGACCTATTTTGGACCTCTGTTGTCGAGAGTTGTACGATGGCATGGGATTATAGTTTGTACGAAGTCATTGAAGATGGGACGATGCCCTCCGGTCTTCAAGCTTCACCTTTCATCTGTTACCCCGCACACTAGTCACTCGGGATTGGTTAGTCTTGTGGGACATTGTTGCGTAGAGATGTTGAGACGACGTGATGTGGAATCGTGTTGGCGAGATGATGATGTTGCCCCTCACCGGTGTTATCGCC
This sequence comes from Panax ginseng, assembly GCA_020205605.1. Classification (NCBI taxonomy): domain Eukaryota; kingdom Viridiplantae; phylum Streptophyta; class Magnoliopsida; order Apiales; family Araliaceae; genus Panax; species Panax ginseng. The sequence goes on from CM035147.1 coordinate 37,608,300, forward strand.
GAATTAGGCTGATAAAGCAGACGTTGCTCAGGCGTCGCTGAGATTGGACTGCTGCAATTTGTTAAAGGTCCTCATTGTCACCTTTGAGGTGTGCCTGTCTTCCCGATGTTATTGCCGGGTTGGTACAGTGCATCTCGTTGTGAGCGCCGAGATTGAAGCTGGTCGCATTTGAAACAAGCATTTCCGGGGTTATCGTCGAAACTGCATTCCTTGGGGTTATCACCAAGGGTGGTGGCTATTCCCATGGTTGGGACTGAGACTGGATATCTCGGGGTTATCTCTGAGATTAATCGGTCTTCTCCGGGGTGTGTTCCGATATTGTATCTGCTGGCCTCGGGGTTATCTCCGAGTTTGGAATTGTTACTCCCAGATTGCGATCCAGGGTTGATACTGAACTTCCGGTGGTATCCGGTATGGATATGGATCATCTTTTAGGGTTCCCTCTTAAAAGACGAATATGTCCTCTTGCAATGTTAGTGACAGTAGTACAGAAAATTTTGAGTGTCTATAGATGTCCTTCTTTATCATACGCATGCATGGAGATGCATGGGTAGGATAAAGAATCGCAGAAACTTGAAACATAACAAGACAAACATGGTACTATGGATAGCAACATGATGAAAATGTATGATGCATGTGTACGGGGTTGTAGCCCAACACACTGGGGATGATTGTTGGCTCCCTGTTGCTTCAACTGGGGATTGGCAATGATGACCAGATTTGATGTGTAATCCGAATCTGTTAGGATGTTGATGTTGGAGTTATCACCAAATTCCTGTGTCTTTGATTATGACTTGATCCTGAAGATGTACCTCTTATGTGTAAGAGATCTGTGGGGATAAAGCTTGATCTATTTGAAGATGTGTATAGCATATTCAATCATCTATCCTCTTTAATAACATTGACTTTTTATGGTTAGTATCGCCAAAGTATGTCAAGATCCTATTGGATTTACTGCTAACAGCAAATGTTGTCAGGGATGCCTGACCTTCGTCGACGTATGAATCAACGGCTGAAACTCTGTGGGTAGATTGTCAAGGTTGCTTGACATCTGCTGTCGTGTAGATCACCGGAACATTGCATTGTGACCCCCACCGGGGATATGTTGGGGAATACGAGCAGTCGGGTGTGAAAACCTCGAATAACTCTAGAGCTCTGATAGGTTTAATCGTTATCGGCTGAATGTACATTGTAATCCCCTGCCAGGACTTCACGTTGTAACCCCCGTCAGGGACTCACGTTGTAACCCCCGTCGGGGACTCACGTAGTAACCTTCGTCGGGGACTCATGTTGTACCCCCCGTCGGGGACTCACGTTGTAACCCCTGTCGGGGACTCACGTAAGGTAACGACCTGGAGTTGGCGGCATCAGACCTGTATAAGGTATTGCCGTATGTGATTTGTGACAACTGAGATCATCGGCAGGGTATACCTTGTGTGCAGGTGACTACCAATGAGTGATGTATAGATTCAAAGTCTCATCTGAGAAGACCAGGATTGTATGCTATTTTGCTCAATCGCGTGGCGTTTTTATTTTCGATTTGACTTTTCTAATCCGCAAGAACTCCTTTACAACTCGAATTGGACTGAGCCGAAGGGGTGGGACCCACATAGGGGTGTCGTAAGTGCACATGCTGCAGCCGTAGGTGGGCCTGTGGCCAATCACGGATGATAAATTCCAGTAGGTTGGTCTCACAAGTCATTTTCAGCTTGTCGCGCGAAGGAAAATCCATGAGCCTCTTTCAGATTTGCTGAGTTTGGGCTATTTTCTACAAATTCTATCACCGTACAAGTGTTCTACACTATCCTGGTAACGTATACATGTATTTTTTCCATGTTTTATCCGTTGGATTGTGAGTTATCGCATGAAATGCATCTAAACACATAGTAGTGATTATGTATGCACAAATGACTTGATTAAAAATATTCAACATAGTAAATGTTAGTATTAAACCATGCTGAACATAATGATGTGAAAAAATTTAACTTTTGAGATAGTCAAATTGGCACCTTTTTCTGCTATTTTTTGTCCTATTTAAGGTCCAATGAGCAAAAGGTAGAAAGGCAAAGTACTCCTAGTATTGAGGTTGACCTTATGCATGATGATTTTGATTTTAATGCATATATTATGTATATGACTTTGGGGAAGGTGTGCTACTAAATGGCAACCTAGACATGCCCGTGTGCATGTGGATAGTCCTATTTTCAAAGGGGACTATGGAAAATTTTTTCCAAATGTAGGCATTGGGTAGTCATGCATTTTAACTCTATTATATGTTAAAGTAAATGCATGCATGGATATAGTCATAAATGCATTTTGGAAAGCTCCATGTAAGGAAATACCACACCCTTTTTTGAGGTGATTTGGAGACTTGTTGTCTAGATATCATGGATCCGGATCAGCCGAGCAGTTCCCATAGGACCACTTCTGGCATACTACGGAGGGCTTCCGAAGTGCCTCGTCCCCGTTTTGTCAGACAGACTCGTCAGTTGGAGGACGCCGTGATTCGCCTTGTCCGGGAAGATGTGCTAGACGTTGATGATGAGGAGGCGGATATTCCGATTGAGGATCCCGCTCCTGCTGCACATGTCCCTCGTACGGAGTTTCCGAGTATTCAGGTGGCAAACCTAGAGTTGCTGGGTGATTTGAGCAGACATCCATCGATGTATTTTCATGCTAATGAGGTACGGCGTTAGACTTTGATCATCCTTCTTTCTTATTGATGAGGATTAAAGGGTTTTGATTTTGATCTGCATTTCATGCAGGTTCCTGGTTTCACACAGCCTCTAGGGAACTGGTTCAGCATTCACTCCATGTACCAGGCGCTTCATCCTGACTATAGAGCGAAAGTGCATGAGTGGGAATTTGGGGCATTTTTCTCCATCCTTCCCCGTCGTTGTCCCTGGGGTTACCTCAGGGCATTGTCTGAGCGATGGTTTCATCAGACTCAGTCACTCCATCTGCTAGATTGCGAGGTGATGATGACGCCTATGGATTGGCGATTTATCACAGCTATGGAGTTTGGAGGGGAGCCAGTGCCTTGCATGGCGAACATTACCCCTACTTCCGTTAAATCCTTGTTAGGAGTTCCAGCGGAGGCGTTCAAAGGCAGGACTGTCCGTTTAGGTCCTTTGAGCGTAAATGCTATGAGCGGGCTTTTGAGTGAGCCCATGCCTGATGATGTCCGAATCAGGGATCGCATTCTACGACGATTGTTCCTGATGATCATTCGAGGTTGCTTCATAGCAGATAATTCTTCTACGGTATCTTTCGCTTTGATCAGTGCCACACGTGATGTGGACCGTATTGGAGAGTATGATTGGGGCTCCTATACCTTTGCCTATTTCCTCCAGGGCATGCGTATGCGCTCACAGGATTTGATCGAGGCTTGGCTAGGGTTTTACCCATTTCTGCTGGTGAGTATTTCTCTTATCTTTTCACATTTATAGGTTAAGAGTGTTTACTGATAGCAGATGTTTTGCCATTGTGTTGGCAGTTTTGGGCATACGAGAGGCTCCTATGTTTACGTCCTGTGAATGTGTTAGGTTTAGATACCTATCAACGAGGACGATGATGGCACCATTCTATTTTGCCGGAGGTCCCTGTAGATGAGGGATTCACTCACTGCCGTATGCAGATGAAGTTTTTGATAGCTGATACCATTACATGGATTCCCTACTCAGGGGAACATTTGACCATCAGCTTTGAGGATGGACACCCGACTGGAGTCGAGTACTTGATTTCCACCAGGAGAGTTCCTCTTTTCACAGATGGAGGTTGGGAGTTCTATTGAGGAGAGCGTGTTATTAGGAGCACCACATGGGAGATCCGTATACCGATCTTGCCTCCTGCCAGGTGTCATTGGCCCGTATCACAGTCACCCGTCACTGATATCCCATTGTTTGGGTTTGACGGTTTTGCATTATCAGAGGGTCCATGTACTCAAGAGATGTTCCAGCGGTGGTGGTCTCCTCGCACTATTGGAGCCCAATCCCGCGGCACACAATTTATGGGAGATATGGTTCCAGGATCCTTGATGATGACGGATTGGGTAGCTTGTGTCCGAGCCCTGACTCATATGACCCAGATTGATAGTTTGACCCAGCAGTTGGACCAGCCACATATATTTATTCGGCATTTGGGTAGAGATCCAGCAGAGGCGGAGTCATTTGTTCCTTCCAGCTCAGGCGCTGGCCCCTCAGATGACCCATTTGGTTTTACCGGTGTAGATCCTCCTCTTTATATGCCTGACACCCCTGTTGATAGAGATCCACTGACTCAGGAGGAGTTACATCAGGTGGACAGGATTGATGATGTGGACATCGACACCATGGTCTTCTTCTGATGTGTATTCTCATTATATCTTTTGATAGGCCTCTGTTAGATATTGGGTGGCTGTTCCCCATTCTTGCTATATCTTTTGATAGGCCTCTGTTAGTAGTAGGGCGGCTATGCCCCATTTCCCTATATTTGTAGTTGTACAGAGCTGATGTATTAGATGATGATATACCTAGGAATGTATGCACTATTTTTTCTATTCCTTATATCATATTGCCATCCTTTATTTGTTATGCATGTATCATGTTATGCATATGTATGTATGTCCAAAGATATTCCTAAGATTGACCTGGATGGTCTTATGACACGACCAATTCGCATGTATGTCTTCTTCGACGCTTAGTCAGATAGATCATACCCCATCGTCAATGGTGGTATTGGGTATGATCGATCGGTATGATAAAGTCACCACCACCGCATTGTGGTGATCAGTAGATCACCGCTGCAAAGATACCATGACTTTATTGCCTTTTGTTACCGTAGGGTTTGTGGACGGATGCTTTAGAGCATTGGCTACCGAGATGGCGGTGTATTCGATTCTAAGACCATGAGTTGACTCCTACTCTGGAGGAGTATGCACGGTTGACAATGCTACCTTTAGATAGACCTTGCGTGTATCTGGCTTTAGGAGACATGAGTAGACGGTTCATGACTCTCACAAGATTGCGGCGCAGAGTAGCACAGATTTAGTGACATCCGCCACGTGATATCCCAAATTTTTTCATGATGATGATTTGGCTCGGACAATAGCTGTTCACGACATTCTGGGGATTTCACCGCACCAGAGGACCACTGGCGTTTGGCCAAGGTTGATGTACTGATGCTATGCATACTGTCATATGTCTATATGCCGCGTTTAATGGATGAGATAGACATAGGTGTCATCATGGATGTGAGAGCTCTTAGAGAGGGTCCCACCATTGTACCTATGATTATAGCAGAGACCTCATGGCGATTGGCCCCATCATGTATGCCTTACCCAACAGGAGTTTTTACGGGTAGTTTGGTCATGCTGTATGTGTGGTTTATGTCACACTTGAGACCGATTGGAACTCTTAAACGACATGGGTATTGGTTCACCCATGATGTAGCCATGTCATACTCCTTTCATCCATTGGAGTGTATAAATGCTCTGTCTTGGTACGCATTTTTGGCAGATATCAGAGATCCATTCAGCATATTGCCGTGCTCAGGGCTTTGCTCACCATACATCTTCATTACTCACGCTCCGGGCATGGACTTCCTCCCTCTGGCTGGCTTGAGGGGTGTGACTACTTATCACCCACTTGCCGTGATCTCGCAGTTCGACCAGTTCCAGGATTTTCATCCTTTTGAGGGGGTGATAGGTCAGTGTTCAGCTTCTCGATATCTCTCAGCAGAGGACCGATCCCGTGTGTATGCTTGTTGGGATCGGCGTGAGATAGCTTCTTTTTCTATCAGTCATCCTAGTTGTTCTGCAGAGTATTCCGCATGGATGGAGACAGAGATTTTATCAGCTGCAGCAGTATCTGCAGTACCGGATAGCGAGTCAGACGATGTAGAGCCCATGGAGGACATTGATACCTACATCGAGGAGGAGCCCGCTACTAGGTTGCCAGCATTTCTTCCGGATTCTCCTAGTACCGATACTTATTGTGATTCAAAGACTCTAAGACAAGATGCTTAGAGCAGAGTCTTCATCTGATGACCTTTAAGAGAGATCAGGCTCGATCTATGATGTTGACTGCCCTTGATGGGAGAGACGCAGCTCTGTTAGAGAGAGACGAGGCATTAGCTCGCCGAGATGCCGCTGTTGTTGAGCGGGATTAGGCCAGATCAGCCAGAGACGCAGTGATAGTTGAGCGGGATAGTGTCATATCTGCCCGGGATGTAGCCATCATAGGTACTACCGTGAGATCCCTTACCACTGGCATGATTGCAGAGATAAGCGCATATATTGATGATTATATGGTCACCATGCAGATGGTTACAGATCTGTTGGGTCGTGTGGATATTCTAGTACAGGAGACCACAGCCTCGCCTCCATCTTCTGAGAGGGACGCCATGTTAGGCTTGTTAGCTCTTATATACCCTGACTTGTAGATGAGCTTGTATTTACCTGCTGATGAGTGAGTTTTATACACATGAATTATATACATTCGGGCTTAATTTATTGTTGTTCTCAAGTCTTTTAGATTAGTTTTTAAGTTTTTATGTCAAGTCATGCATGTTTTACATTGTTTTGTAGGATTTGGGATAAAAGTTACTCGGATCGACGTTCGAGGTGGCTAGATTCGCGTTTTTTGCTTGCCATTTACACTACAGTCACTTTAGAGCCAATTTTACTATAGCTGCGGACATTATTTCGAAACCCTTAAAGAACAAAAGTTATATATCTACTTTTCCTCTTTCTGGATCATCTTGAATCATCAAAATCGGATTTCGGACGAAGAAGTTATGGCCATTTTCTCAAAGGACGTCGGAGCAGAAAATGTCAAAAAATGTGGTAGCAACGGGGCACTAATTTTAGGCTTAATTGCAGCGCCGGGGCGCTAGGGAGCAGATTCTCAGCGTTGTGCCCAGCGCTGGGGCGCTGGGGAAGGGCTTGGTGATGGCCTGGACGCGTTTTGGGCGAATTTGAACACCTTTTTTACTCCAAATTGGATTGAGTTTGTTCCTAAGCTCAAAATTGGATTTGTAACCTATAAATACATGATGTAAGACATAAAATAAAGAGAGATTACATAGATTAGACTAGATTAAACACTCTTTTAGATTAGAACATAACCCTAGTTCTTATTAGTTTTGGAGATTGAAGCAACTTGGAGACCATTGAAGATTCAAAGCAGGAGCGAAAGAGGAGTCTCAAGGCTACTGACAATAGATTATATTCTCTTCTCTTCTCTTACTTTTATCTTTTAATGTCTATTCAATCGTGGATTCTTGGTTTTAATTCATTAATTATGAACTAACTCTTTCATTAAGATTTTAATTGAACTTTTTATGATTATGAATTGATTATTTGATTTATTCTAATTATTTATGTTGAAGTGAATTGTTCATCTTTCTTTGTGCTTATTGATTAATTATCTGATCCGTAATTACCTTGTTACTCTAGAAGGAATTGAGAAAGGAATTCTAGGGTTAGAACCAGGGTGACATGTGACTTAGTTATTTGCACAGTGAATAAGTAGGTTTGTGAATAGAATGAGAATATCTATTTGCCGTATGTAACACATAAGGAATTGGGGTTGTAACGAATTTAATTCAATTGTTTTGCATAGAGATATAGCAAAATTAATCTGGGTTAAATAGAAGTCAAATTATCACTTGAGAAAGGGCTTTTGGCACTTGAGAATTTCTGTTAATAATTCAGTAGACATAATAATTGGGATAATTGGATAATTGGTTTATAGTTCATAATTGGGGATATTGGAGTCTTAGCCTTTATTTATTTGAATTCATTTATAAAGTAACCAAGTTTTAATTAGTTAATTTAGTTTTCTTAATTAGAAAATTCATAATTTGTTATTGTTTAAATAAAATTGATTTAGTTAAGAGTTAGTAATTGATAATTTTTATTAAATAATTCCTCGTGGGAACGATACTCTACTTTCACTTTATTACTTGTTGACCGTGTATACTTGCACGTATTCATTGATTGCGAAATCAATCAACAAGTTTTTGGCGCCGTTGCCGGGGAATTAATTTAATAATTATTTACCAATATTAATTTCAATCAAATTAGTCTTAATTTAAACATTTTATTTTTATTTTTAATTCTCTTCCTATATTTCTCTCTTTTTAGGTACCATGGATGACTTTGCGTATCAATGGCCATACACGAACATGACTCGACCAATGGAAACATGGAGTCCACCATCCACACAGCAAGTAGCAATGGTTTGTGATTATTGTGCTGGAAATCATATGAGTCATCAATGCGCCATCAATTTCGAGCCGGTACACTATGGTGGTGATTACCCCAATAATTATGTCTATCCCAACAACTATCATCATGATTGGGGGTATCACCCGGATTTTTCATGGAGTAACAATCAAGCTCAAGCTCAAGCCCCGAGACAACAAAACAATTCCGGGTTTCAAAATCAGACACAACAACCAGAGCGAAAAGCAAGTTGGGAAGAAGCCTTGGATAGATTTATTACAGCTTCTGAAAAGAAACACGAGGAACACGAAAGGAAACAAAATAAAACAGATCTGAATACACAAAGCATAAATGCGTCAATCAAGAATCTGGAAAATCAATTTGGGCAGATAAAGACACGCGCTTGAACTTCCATCTTCAATACACTTGGCTCTATGACATGAATTACGAGACTCATGGTGAGCCCAAACCAAATCAAGAACTCGGATGTGCCAAATGATATAGATGTTGAAAGAGAGGAAAGACTTGGGGACCAAGAAAAGAGATCGACAAAGATCTAACTTTGAGTACCAACGAAGATGAGCCAATTTCATTAGTATCCCATGTGCCTCCTCCACCAAAGTTCAAGAATCAAGCGCGTTTGCAAAACCATGCCCAATTGGAAGTCATGTCGTCGACAAAGCTCTTGGTAACGTAAGAGCTAAATACAACAGGGGAGTCATGGTGGGATGAAAAGGAGAAGATAGAGGAAGATTCCATTATGTTTATTAAGCTTTAATGCCCTAATCGATCATCGACATAATGGAGGAAACACCTAGTGGTTTGCTTGCTCTTAATGGGGATCCTATCTACAAAGAGCATGCTAAGTGACTTCAATTCAAGGGTTTTTGCTAATGGGAACCTCCCAAAAGAGACATTGTTTCTGATGGATGGAGGGTTCCTCAATTTTCGTAGGGGAATTGGATAGAGAATTGAAGAAGTCAGGTTGAGACTATAAAACAAGCGCTTATTGGGAGGCAACCCAAGTTCAATTTTTATTTTTAGTTTTTATTAAGTTTTATATTAGTAGTTTTGAATTTGCATTTATTTAGGATTTAATAAAATTGCTTCTATCATGGTTTTACAGGTTATTCAAGTCAAATTCAAGTGTGGTGCCCAATTTGTTCCATGTACTTAGCCTATTCTCCAAATATAGCGGACAAGGAGGAATATTGCTATATTTTCAGGGAAGTCCTCTGCTTTAATTTTTTCTATTGTAGCCATTGAGGACAATGTCTAGTTTAAGTTTGGGGGCATTTTAGTGTCGTCTTGCATATAGTTAGTTATCCGCATAGTAGTTTATTTTTTTATGTGTGTTAGCATTATGTTTTTTTTAGGTTGCATATAATACATGGTATTTTCTTTTGCATCTTCATATATGTGTTCATGTAGTATAATTGCATTTTTTCTTATTTTTGCATGAATCTGTGTGATAGGTTGGTGTGGTCTTAGCTTTCTACTATGATAAGATTGGTTTTGCATGTTAACTTGAACATTGTTGATAATTGATGATGAGTTCTAATTTTAATCATGATAATAATCGAGCCCGTGTCAAACTTATGTTATATAAGGTTAGCACTTAAAGTTTAACTGCTTTAATCCACTTGGTTCAAGGGTTTCATAATTTGTTTTTGAGGAAAATCTTTGTTAAAATTTAAGGAAATTAGTGAATCAGCGATAAAGGTTGGAATGACGTAAAATCTTGAATTTGGGGAATCTATGGGATATATATACTAAAAAAAAATTTGATGAAGAGAAAAAAAAAGAGAAAATCCAAAAAAAAGAAAAAGCGTGGTTAGTTTTGTTTCGGGCCTTTGTTACTTGAGCAAGTACGCTCGAAGGATGTCTTAACACCTAGCGCCTAAGGTCTTATATATGTCTAGGAGTCGTTGGTTGAAAGCTCGCTAAGGGGTGGCAATTTGTTAGCCTAATGGAATGAGACATTGCATAGCCATGAAAAAAAAAACGAAAGAGCAAAAATGCCCTCGTGGTTGAATAAAAGTATAAATAAATCTCAGTATTTAACCTTAGATTTGGTAATTGCTTAGTTTTAACCGGAGTTGTCATGTTCACAAAAGTAATTGAATTGGGCCCTGAAATTTTCCTTATAAGAAGTTTGTTATGTGATTATCTTGAACCTGGGTTGGTTAGAATGGTTAACAAGCACACACACAACATGGGTGATGACAGTTTGGGTTGACTAATTGGTTAGAGTTATGGATTTTAATTGATTGGATATATTGTTTGAGTACCAATGGTATCTTTGAGGGCTGTTGCTATATATCATCTTGATTTATTACTTGGTTCAGTAGGTATATTAGGAAGTAGATTATACATATGCATTCATTTAGTTGAGTTATTTTGTTTATTTTTAGTTCTTTTGTGTTTTTGCTTGAGGACAAGCAAAGGTTTAAGTTTAGGGGTATTTGATGAGTGAGTTTTATACACATGAATTGGATACATTCGGGCTTAATTTAATGTTGTTCTCAACTCTTTTAGATTATTTTTTAAGTGTTTATGTCAATTCATGCATGTTTTACATTGTTTTGTAGGATTTGGGATAAAAGTTACTTGGATCGGCGTTCGGGGTGGCTAGATTTGCGTTTTTGGCTTTCCATTTACACAGCAGTCACTTCAGAGCCAATTTAACTATATCTCCGGACATTATTTCGGAAAACTCAAAGAACTAAAGTTCTTGATCTACTTTTCCTCTTTCCGGATCATCTTGAATCATCAAAATCGGATTTCGGACGAAGACGTTATGGCCATTTTCCCAAAGGACGTCGGAGCAGAAAATGTCTGAAAATGTGGTAGCGCCGGGGCGCTAATTTTAGGCTTAATTGCAGCGCCAGGGCGCTAGGGAGCAGATTATCAGCGTCATGCCCAGCGCTGGGGCACTGGGGAAGGGCTTGGTGATGGCCTGGACGCGTTTTGGGCGAATTTTGACACCTTTTTTACTCCAAATTTGATTGGGTTTGTTCCTAAGCTTAAAATTGGATTTGTAACCTATAAATACATGATGTAAGACATAAAATAAAGAGAGATTACATAGATTAGACTAGATTAAACACTCCTTTAGATTAGAACATAACCCTAGTTCTTATTAGTTTTGGAGATTGAAGCAACTTGGAGACCATTGAAGATTCAAAGCAAGAGCGAAAAAGGAGTCTCAAGGCTATTGACAATAGATTATATTGTCAGAAGATTTCAATTGAACATTTTATGATTATGAATTGATTATTTGATTTATTCTAATTATTTATGTTGAAGTGAATTATTCATCTTGCTTTGTGCTTATTGATTAATTATCTGATCAGTAATTACCTTGTTACTCTAGAAGGAATTGAGAAAGGAATTCTAGGGTTAGAATTGGGCAGGGTGACATGTGACTTAGTTATTTGCACAGTTAATAAGTAGGCTTGTGAATAAAATGAGAATATCTATTTGTCGCATTTAACACATAAGGAATTAGGATTGTAACGAGTTTAATTCAATTATTTTGCATAGAGATATAGCAAAATTAATCTGGGTTAAATAGAAGGCAAATGATCACTTGAGAAAGGGCTTTTGGCACTTGAGAATTTCTGTTAACAATTCAGTAGACATAATAATTGGGATAATTGGATAATTGGTTTATAGTTCATAATTGGGGATATTGGAGTCTTAGCCTTTATTTATTTGAATTCATTTATAAATTAACCTGGTTTTAATTAGTTAATTTAGTTTTCTTAATTAGAAAATTCACAATTTGCTATTGTTTAAATAAAATTGATTTGGTTAAGAGTTAGTAATTGGTAATTTTTATTAAATAATTCCTCGTGGAAACGATACTCTACTTTCACTTTATTACTTGTTGACCGTGTATACTTGCACGTATTCATTGGTTGCGAAATCGATCAACACCTGCACAAACTAGTTTAGCCATTTTGTTATGTATAGTTTACATTGTATATATATCAAACAGCATTATATATATGGCAGGAAAATATATTTTTGGATCACTTCCCTTTTAGATATGCCTTGCTATTTGCTTGATATTTTGCCTGGTGCTTCAGGGCTTGTGGTCTGGATGTATTCTGAATTCCTCCTGGGTGGATGGAGATTGAGTTTTCTCTGGATAGTTCAGAATGGATCATCGATCTATGCGTATCCCTACCATCTTTGGTGTCTTCGGACTGGTTTCTATATGGAAATGTGGAGAAGAGTGTGGCTTTCCTCTCTGAGATTGACCGCACCACAGATGGTCACCAGTACTTCCATTTAGGAGAAGCCTAGTTAATTCCATCTCTTATGGATTGGTGTTTCTCTTCAAAGTATGATCGCATCTTAGATGGTCGCCGAATCTCCTATTTGGGAGGAGTTCAGGTAATTCCATCCCTTTGGTCTGAAGCCGAATGAAATGTAGTGGATTGATGTTTGATTCCAATACCAACTGACAAGGGTTTGTGTTTTGGTAGGGGTGAGACCGAACCATGAATGCCTGCCTACGTACTCCTATTGAAGAGGAGATCAGGTTTGCGTAGTTCGAACTTGGTGTAAGAGGTTCAACGCTGTATATGGCCGAAATGGTGTATGAATGTTTTTGTTATTTTTGTAAGGAGAAGAGGGTAGGAATGTTCTTGTTGTTTTTGTTTTATTGCGACCGGGCCATATGAAATGTTTGCCTACGTACTCCTATTGAAGAAGAGATTAGGTCGACGTAGTTCACCCCTCAGGGCGAGATGAAAAGCGTAATCCCATGTGCAGGTCAGAGTGCGGGGAAGAGAAAGTTTAATCCTAGGTTGAGAATAAATTATAGGTATGAGAAGTTTGATCCCATGTATGGGTAGCCAAACTGCACATGCAAGAGGTTCAATCCGCGGTGGGATGACCTAAGTTGTAGGAACGCAAAGGAGAAAGCCAGGCTGCTGGCTTTGAAAAAGTATGTTTCCCTGAGGGGCAAAGTGTAGATAAGTTGTACGTGGTAAAGGGTTAAAGAACCGAAATGACTGGTGATCAGATGGTTCCACACCAGGGTGTTTGCGAATTACTTCAAACATAATACCGTTTCACGGTGTCCGAGTTGATGAGTTGTGGAAATTCATCGTCGTCCATTTCTTGCAATCTGAGAGCGCCCCCTGTCAATACTTCCTTGACAATAAACGGGCCTTCCCAATTAGGAACGAATTTTCCCTTAGATTGATCTTGGTTGTTAAGGATCTTCTTCAAAACCAAGTCATGTTGTTTGAACTGCCGTAGCCGGACTTTTATTTTTGTTTGATCTGGCGATCCTTTGCTGATATAACTGACCATGGAAGATAGCCGCGGTTCGCCTTTCGTCTATTAGAGACAATTGGTGATACATGTCTTGTACCCATTGGTCTTCATCCAGCTGAGCGTCTATCAACACTCTAAGGGATTCCATTTCAACTTCTATGGGGAGCACTGCTTCCATCCCACAGGTTAAAGCGTAGGGGGTTGCCCCAGTGGAAGTGCGCATTGAGGTTCTGTAGGCTAACAGAGTAAGAGGCAATAGGTCAGGCCAATCTTTGTGGTTGGCGAACATCTTTTGCAATAGGTCAGGCAATAAGGAAATGCATTGGTACACATTCATCAAATGTAAATGCAACATCCACACACAAGCAGATAACAATTTTTAAAAGATTGTAATAGCGGCTTAAGTCCTCTTACTGGATTCCCAAGCAGAGTCGCCACCTGTCGACGTCGGGATTTTTGGATGTCCCTTTCCATTACTTGTTCTTTGGTGTTCTCATTTTAGGTGAGATTTGTTTGAAAAAATAAGTGAAAAAGGTCCGACATGTATAATATCGACGATGGACTGTTAAGAGTCGCCAGTTGGTTTTTTAAATGGTTGTACCAACACAACCGAGAAAAGGTTTGCACATTGACCCAATGATGTGACATCATATACCGGGTCGGTGAAACCGAGATTCATTAGGGTCCGGGGACTTGGTTATGCGGGGAAGGTGTTAGGCACCCCAGACATCCGTCATTACTATTGATGACCGCCTCTTTTCAAGAAACTATTATCCAATGTGTGTGTGTGGGTCAATGTGTCGTTATTTGGAAGTAGTGCAAGGCCTCGTTCGAAGCTATATACACAGGGTTTGAATTTATGTAAAAATTTAGTTTTTAGCAAGATATGGCGTTGATGTTTTATAAAAAAGAGGTTTTTCAAACCTTGATGCTCAATAAGTAAGTGAGACCTTTTACACTCCCATTTTATTAAGTGTTCTATTGATTGATTTTATTTAACGGATCTGAGGCATCCGTATTTAAAAAAATGTACAAAATAATGCCAACTTCCTCAATGGAAACCATCCGAGGAAATTTAGACACCGCATAATAATTTACAAGTCGCCATACAATTTGAAAATGTCCATCACGGAACCGAATCTAGATCCAATAGGCTAAATCAGATCACATGATTCCTAAGCGCACAAGATCTCGCAATTTGTATGAAAGCGAAGGCGTATATATATAAAAGTCAGAAATATATATATACGACAGTTCACCAACCACGAAGCACCTCCATGGGGATCGAGAAAAGTAAATAAAGTCAGTAAAAGCTATTAACCGCCACTTGAGTAAACTCCAAAGGGACAAAACATAAATGAAGTCAGAATACAATTACCGCCACGAAAAGGAAACTCCAAAGTGGGACGAAATGTAAATAAAGTCAGAAAGCGATCAACCGCCACGAAGGAAACTCCAGTGCGAGCGAAACGTAAAGAAAGTCATAAAAGCGATCAACGACCATGAAGTAAACTCCGGGTTATATGAAATATATATATATATATATATATATATATATATATAGCGATAAACGCATATAGGATGTAAAATCGTGCTCATCGAACGTAGTTCGACCACGATTCATATATATAAGTATATATATATATAAAAGCGAATAAACGCATTCTGGATATAAAATCCGTGCTCATTGAATGTAGTCCCACCACCATAGTATATATAAATATATATATATATATATATATATATATATATATATATATATATATAGCGATAAATGCTCCAGCATCAAATCTAGGCTCATCGAACAAAGTTCGACACATAGTTAATATATATATATATATATATCTGATGAAAATGAAACCACGCATCAAGCCTCGATTGAGCCTAGACTTGATGCAGGCGTTTACTCCTTTTATATATATATATATATATATATATATATATATATATATATATATATATATATATCTGATGAAAATGAAACCACTTGGATCAAGTTCTAGGCAAAAGCAAGCAACACGACTCTCAACGTGTAAAAGGGTGTGTGCAGAGATGAAGAGAAAGACTCGAAAGTGTGTGAGAAGGCTTACAGCTGACTACCAAAGAAGACTTCTATATCCTTAGAGTGGGTAAACACTGACTTTTGTAGGTACAAAAGGGCTATATATGAGCTCATAGGTGTTTAAAAGGGGAAAGTACACTGCATGGGGTGAGTGCAGAGAAAATTGGGCAGGGCTTCCTCGCCTTTTTTCTCTTGTAAAATGGGCAGCCCAAGCCCTCTATTTATAGGAAATTTAGCTGCAGGTGTACCAGAGGAAACCTGGGTAGGCCCGGGTTTTTTGGGTCTGGTCGTCTCGAAGTATGTGCACTCAGGCACTGTAATGTCCACTCAAACTTTAAGAAGTGCAATCCGGGCATCCGTTTGAGGTATACAGGACCTATTTTGGACCGCCGTTGTCGATAGTTGTACGATGGCATGGGATTATAGTTTGTACGAAGTCATTGAAGATGGGACAATGCCCTCCGGTCTTCAAACCTCACCTTTCATCCGTTACCCCGCACACTAGTCACTCGGGATTGGTTAGTCTTGTGGGACATTGTTGCATAGAGATGTTGAGAGGACGTGATGTGGCATCATGTTGGCGAGATGACGATGTTTCCCCTCACCGGTGTTATCGCCGGATTGGGCTGATAAAGCAGACGTTGCTCAGGCTTCGCTGAGATTGGACTACTGCAATTTGTTGAAGGTCCTCATTGTCACCTTTGAGGTGTGCCTGTCTTCCCGATATTATTGCCAGGTCGGTACAGTGCATCTCGTTGTGAGTGCCGAGATTGAAGCTGGTCGCATTTAAAACAAGCATTTCTGGGGTTATCGCCGAAATTGCATTCCTTGGGGTTATCACCAAGATTGGTGGCTATTCCCATGGTTGGGACTGAGACTGGATATCTCGGGGTTATCTCTGAGATTAATAGGTTTTCTCCGGGGTGTGTTCCGGTATTATATCTGCAGGCCTCGGGGTTATCTCCGAGGTTGGAATTGTTACTCCCAGATTGCGATCTGGGGTTGATGCTGAACTTCCGGTGGTATCCGATATGGATATGAATCATCTTTTAGGGTTCCCTCTTAAAAGACGAATCTGTCCTCCTGCAATGTTAGTGACAGTAGTACAAAAAATTTCGAGTGTCTACAGCTTGCACCACCGGAGTTTATTGGAGAGCCAAAACCACTTAAGGCGGAAGCATGGATAAAGCAGATCACCAAGATATTTGATGTCTTGGGATGCTCCGAGGAGCAAAAGGTTCCCTTTACCAGCAAGATCTGAAGCCAAGTTCTTGAGTTGTCTCGATTCGTCCCCACTTGGTGGATAATGAAGAGAGAATGACGCGGATGTTTTTAAGCGGTTTAAAGCCAGAGATACGTCAACATCTTATTTCTCATAAACTGTGTTTGTATTCAGATGTTATAAATAGGGCTCAGTTAGTGGAGCGCGATAACGAGTTAAAGCAACCAAAAGAGTGCAGCCGATAAAATGATAATACCAGTGAGAGCAGTCATCGAAGCGGTGACAACAAGCGTGGAGGGAATCAACAGGCCAGAAGTGGTAACCACTTCGGTGGTAATCAAGGCCAAAAAAATAAGAATGGACATTTCAAGAAGAGGAGATTCAACAATGATGGAAAGACGTCAGCACCAGCACCCATTGTTAAGGAAGGAGAATGACCATCTATCATATGCTCAAATGCGGAGGGGAAGGACACATCAGTCCAAACTACGCGATGTCGTCCAAAGCATGTTATAATTGTGGAAGAGAAGGTCACTTAGCCCGATTTTGTCATTCACCGAAGACAAGTTCAGCTAGGATGGAGGCACCAAAGGCCGTCCCAGAAAAGTCAAAGCCGGTAGTGCAAGGGAGAGCGTTTGTTGTGACCTCCTAGAAAGCAAGGAAATCGAATGAGGTCATCACGGGTAAGCTTATCATAAACTCTAGCGAAGTCTATACTTTATTTGATATCAGTTCTACCCATTCTTTTATTTCTCCTACTTGCGCTCAACGATTAAATTTGACTCAGGAGAAATTAGACTTTGACTTATCTGTTAAAACTCCATTGGGAGAAACTTTTATTACATCCACTGTTTATAAGTCTTGTTTGGTTCAAATCGGTACCCTCACATTACTTGTCGATCATATTTCATTGAAAATACTTGCATTTGATGTGATTCTAGGGATTGATTGGTTAACTACTCATCATGCTAAAATTGATTGTTTTCGTAAGGTTGTTATCTTTCATATTCTTAATCAACCTATTATGCGAATTCAAGCGACCAAACCATTAAAATCAATCACAGTCATCTCAAGCCATAAAGCTATTCATTTATTGAAAAATGGATGTTAAGCTTTCTTAGCTCGTGTCACGGATCTAAACAAAAATACGTCAATTTTGAATAATATTTTTATTGTTAATAAATTCCCTGACGTATTCCCTGAAGAACTTCCTGGCCTACCCCTAGAGCGTGAAATTGAATTTTGTATCGACCTTGAACCCGATACAAAACCCATTTCCAAAGCCCCATATCGAATGGCTCCTATTGAACTTCAGGAGTTAAAGACCCAATTGAAAGAATTATTAGACATTGGTTTCATTCGTCCTAGTACGTCTCCTTGGGGTACTCCTGTTCTATTCGTGAAGAAGAAAGATGGGAGTATGCGACTTTGTATTGATTATCGGGAGTTGAATCATATCACCATCAAAAATAGGTATCTATTGTCATGTATTGATGACATGTTTGACCAGTTGCAAGGAGCCAAATTCTTTTCAAAGATTGATCTTCGTTCCAGATATCACCAATTGAAGATTAGAACCGATGACATTCCAAAGACGACTTTCAGAACTCGGTACGGGCATTAAGAATTCCTAGTCATGTCCTTTGGATTGATTAATGCTCCTGCTGCCTTTATGGATATGATGAACCGAGTATTCAAGAAATATTTGGATCACTTTGTGGTCGTCTTTATTGATGACATCCTTATTTATTCCAAAATTCGTGAAGATCATGAGCAACACTTAAGGCTGACAATCCAAAAGCTTCGTGGATACAAGCTTTATGCCAAGTTGAAGAAATGTGAGTTCTGGCTTGAGGAAGTAGTATTCCTTGGGCACATAGTATCAAGTCATGGAATATCTGTTGACCCGGCAAAGATTGAAGCAATTCAAAGCTGGGAGCAACCTAAATCGATGGCCGTAGTAGCTTAGCTTTTGCTTTGCTTAATGGTTATTATCGAAGATTCGTGGAAGGATTTTCTTGAATAGCTACTCCATTAACTCAGCTGACTCGGAAAGATACAAAGTTCGGTTGGAGCGAATAATGTGAGAAGAGTTTTCAAGAACTCAAGAGGAGACTCATTTTAGAACCTGTTCTAACAATACCATCTGGCTCGGAGGGATTTATCATCTACAGTGATGCTTCGGGCAAAGGGTTGGGATGTTTTCTCATGCAACATGGGAAAGTCATAGCCAATGCCTCTAGAAAACTCAAAGAATATGAGAGGAATTATCCTACTCATGACCTAGAGTTAGCAGATGTTGTCTTCGCACTTAAAATTTTGAGTCGTTACTTGTATGGGGAGAAGGTGGAGATCTTTACGGATCATAAAAGCCTCAAATATTTCTCCACTCAAAAGGAACTCACATGCGACAACAACGTTGGCTTGAACTGTTGAAAGATTATGATCATACCATCTAATACCATCCTGGAAAAGGGAAAGTGGTAGCTGATGCATTGAGTAGAAGATCATATGTGTGAGACCCCGAATTTTATGAAATAAAAGTATTCAATTTTTTTTTTATTTTGGTAAATAGTTAAATTGATAAAAGTTTAAAGTTAAGGGTAATATGTGAATTTTTTTTTCAAAGTAAGCAAGTTGATATAAAATATTCGTTTTGTCGGGGAATATTCGATTGGTCGAAATATTATTCTTTTGTTTGGGAATACCCGCATTTACGGTACAATCATTGGTGGACCCCGCAATAGAATTATTGTCGGATTGAGAAAACGACAAAAATATTTTTATAAAAATAACGGCAAAAGTTTTACCATTAAAACTGTTGAACTACTCGGTAGTAAAGGTGCAATATTACGCGTGGTTGCATAGTAGCACCACACACTTGATTGATTATTGATGCTTACGTGAGAAGTCACTCGCTTATACTCAATTATTGCTATAGTAATTCTTTGCATCATATCTCTTATATTATTGATTCAATTATTGTCACAAATCATCATCAGATAATATGTTATATTATTAAATCAATAATTGAGACGACAAGTTATAAATGATTAATAATTGTTGAAAGATTAAATAAGTGTTGATTAAAAATAAAATGATTTGTGGAAATATTTATTCAATCCTTGATGTATATAAAGAGTCTATTATGAGTCATTTGTGGTAAGTTTGGTTATTCTATGGGGGCCCATATGTCATCATCTAAGAATCGTTTTCGCCAATAGTAATTACCTTTATCAGACGTCAAACCACTTGCCGTTTCATATTACAGGCGTCGAACCAATTGTCGTTTCACATTACAGGCGTCAAACCAATTGTCGTTTCACATTACAGGTGTCGAACCAATTGTTGTTTCATATTACAGGCATCGAACCAATTGTCGTTTCACATTACAGGCGTCGAACCAATTGTCGTTTCACATTACAGGCGTCGAACCAATTGTCGTTTCACATTACAAAGGCGAAACCACTTGGTGTTTCACATTACAAAAGTCCAAACCACTTTTCTTTTCACATCACCAAATCCAAGCAGCTTGCCTTTTCACATTGGAAGTGCTAAGCTAGAAATCTTCTATAAATAGAGGCCTAGTTCTTCATTATTTTTTCACGAATTCATTCAAGCTATAGAGAGAGAAAGTATAGAGAGAATAAGAAAGAAAGAAGAAGAGTATCTTTGTAATACACTACTCCAAAGATTCAATCTCCTACTAACGTAAGGGGTGTTATTTCTTTTGTATTCATGAAGAGAACTTATGTTATTCCATTATTTATTATTCTGTTGGAATAACCTGTATACGCGGGCTACCCTATACTTGGTGAAATTCTTCTGTTATTCCATTCTTTATTATTCTATCAGAATATCTTGTCTGTGCATTTACGCCGAACTTGGTTACATTATATGTTATTATGTTGGAATAACCTGTTTATGCGAAGTTCCGCATGCATGCTGAAATTCTTTTGTTATTCCATTCTTTATTATTCTGTTAGAACATCTTGTCTATGCTTTACGCATGACCTGGTTCCATTATTTATTATTCTGTTGGAATAACCTGTCTGTTCGGTTTATGGCATGCCTGGTGAATTCTTCTGTTATTTCATTATTTATTATTCTGTTGGAATATCCTATCTGTGCATTTACGCATGACCTGGCTCCATTCTTTATTATTCTTTTGAAATAACCTGTCTATGTGGATTACCGCATGCATTGTAAATGATCCTTCGTATTCATACGAATAGTATTTTCATTAAAAAGGGGTTTCTGCCAGGGGCAGTTTTGTAATTTTTTTGACCCTCAAAAATTCTGAAAAAATTTGAAATGATAATTTGATGAGTTTTCTAGATTGTGTCCAAAAATGGCGATTTTTGGATGTATAGATTAAGAGTTATGGAATTTATGGGAAAAGACTATTTTAAAAGTAAACCCGTATAACGCCTTGTGGTTAACTCCAAAATTTGTGAAATTTTTATTGGGAGTACATGTATATAACAGGAGTATACTCTGTAAATTTTGGAATTTTTGGACAAAAGTACAATGTATGATAAATGTCTTAATATTCGGTAGTTTTAGCCTTATGAAAAATAGTGAATGAATTTTAAAAATTTTGAGAAAAATATATGTTCAAGATGGGACTATATTCTGCTAATCCTAGAAAAGAAATATTTTTGGGACTGATTTGATATTTTTCATGAAAATGAACTAGTTATGAGTAAATGAATTAAATATGTTATGTGAAGTAATAAAATTGGAAAATAGGATTTTATGGCTTGAGAATCCTATATAGGGTATATGCAGATTTTTTATGAGAGTTACATACATTTGTATTAAAATTCACAGTTAACTGTGGTCGTATTCTATACGACAGTTCAACAGTTGTATAAATGAAGTTGTATTTAAATTTTGTACCATGTATCTGGTGACTCAGAATGGGTGATGTATACCTAATTTTGGGGGCGTCACATTTGGTATCAGAGCTTAGGGATATGGTCGCTGGCGGAAATAAGAGTCTAGAACTAGGAGGGAAGAGACGAGTTATATACTTCGCTAATGTGTGACTTACCCAAGCTGAAATTGTTTACTTGATAAGTTGACAAATTGTGATATGTCAATAAACCTTTGTTTTGAAGATATATTCTAGAATGATATCTGAAATACAGGAGATAAGAAATGAAAAAATCATGATATAGAGGAAATTACCGGGAAGGTACAATCTGAAAAGAAAGCAAGGTATTCTCATCTCTTCGAATATCAGGTACGTACGTAAATTTCGAGGGCAAAATTTCATTAGGAGGGGTGATTGTGAGACCACGAATTTTATGAAATAAAAGTATTCAATTTTTTTTATTTTGGTAAATAGTTA
Source organism: Panax ginseng (assembly GCA_020205605.1). Lineage (NCBI taxonomy): Eukaryota > Viridiplantae > Streptophyta > Magnoliopsida > Apiales > Araliaceae > Panax > Panax ginseng. The sequence continues at coordinate 37,630,441 of CM035147.1, forward strand.
AATTGATAAAAGTTTAAAGTTAAGGGTAATATGTGAATTTTTTTTGCAAAGTAAGCAAGTTGATATAAAATATTCGTTTTGTCGGGGAATATTCGATTGGTCGAGGAATATTCTTTTTGTCGGGGAATATCCGTACGACGGTACAATCATTGGTGGACCCCGCAATAGAATTATTGTCGGATTGAGAAAACGATAAAAATATTTTTATGAAAATAACGGCAAAAATTTAATCGTTAAAACTGTTGAACTACTCGGTAGTAAAGGTACAATATTACGCGTGGTTGCATAGTAGCACACGGTATTGATTATTGATGCTTACGTGAGAAGTCACTCAGTTATACTCAATTATTGCTACAGTAATTGTTGCATCATATCTCATATATTATTGATTCAATTATTGTCACAATATCATCTGTATAATATGTTATATTATTAAATCAATAATTAAGACGACAAGTTATAATATTAATGATTAATAATTGTTGAAAGATTAAATATATGTTGATTAAAAATAAAACGGTTTGTGGTAATATTTATTCAATCCTTGATGTATATAAAGAGTCTATTATGAGACGTTTGTGGTAAGTTTGGTTATTCTATGGGGGCCCATATGTCATCATCTAAAAGTCTCTTTCGCCAATAGTAATTACCTTTATCAGACGTCAAACCACTTGCTGTTACATATTACAGGCGTCGAACCAATTGTCGTTTCACATTATAGGCGTCGAACCAATTGTCATTTCACATTACAGGTGTCGAACCAATTGTCGTTTCACATTACAGGCGTCGAACCAATTGTCGTTTCACATTACAGGCGTCAAACCACTTGGTGTTTCACATTACAGGCGTCAAACCACTTTTCTTTTCACATCACCAGTCGTCAAGCCGCTTGCCTTTTCACATTGCAAGTGCTAAGCTAGAAATCTTCTATAAATAGAGGCCTAGTTCTTCATTATTTTTTCACGAATTCATTCAAGCTATAGAGAGAGAAAGTATAGAGAGAATAAGAAAGAAAGAAGAAGAGTATGCTGTTAATACACTACTCTAGTATTCAATCTCCTACTAACGTAAGGGGTGTTATTTCTTTTGTATTCATGAAGAGAACTTATGTTATTCCATTATTTATTATTCTGTTGGAATAACTTGTATACGCGGGCTACCCTATAATTGGTGAAATTCTTCTGTTATTCCATTCTTTATTATTCTGTCAGAATATCCTGTCTGTGCATTTACGCCGGACCTGGTTCCATTATTTGTTATTATGTTGGAATAATATGTTTATGCGAAGTACCGCATACATGGTGAAATTCTTCTGTTATTCAATTCTTTATTATTCTGTTGGAACATCCTGTCAATGCTTTACGCATGACCTGGTTCCATTATTTATTATTCTATTGGAATAACCTGTTTGTATGGTCTATCGCATGCCTGGTGAATTCTTCTGTTATTTCATTATTTATTATTCTGTTGGAATATCCTGTCTGTGCGTTTATGCATGACCTGGTTCCATTCTTTATTATTCTTTTGAAATAACTTGTCTATGTGGATTACCGCATGCATTGTAAATGATCCTTCGTATTCATACGAATAGTATTTTCATTAAAAGGGGTTTACGCTGAGGCGCTTTCATAATTTTCCGACCCTCAAAAATTAAGAAAAAAATTGAAATGATAATTTGATGAGTTTTCTAGATTGTGTCCAAAAAAGGCGATTTTTGGATGTATAGATTAAGACTTATGGATTTTATGGGAAAAGACTATTTTAAAAGTAAACCCTTATAACGCCTTGTGGTTAACTCCAAAATTGGTGACTTTTTATTGGGAGTACATGTATATAACAGGAGTATACCCTGTAAATTTCAGAATTTTTGGACAAAAGTACAATTTATGATAAATGTCTAAATATTCGCGCTTTTAGCCATATGAAAAATAGTAAATGAATTTTAAAAATTTTGAGAAAATATATGTTCAAGATGGGACTATATTCTGCTAAATCCCAGAAAAGAAATATTTTTGGGACTGATTTGGTATTTTTCATGAAAATGAACTAGTTATGAGTAAATGAATTAAATATGTTATGTGAAGTAATAAAATTGGAAAATAGGATTTTATGGCTTGAGAATCCTATATAGGGTATATGCAGATTTTTGATGAGGGTTACATACATTTGTATTAAAACTCACAGTTAACTGTGGTCGTTTTCTATACGACAGTTCAACAGTTGTATAAATGAAGTTGTATTTAAATTTTGTACCATGTATCTGGCGACTCAGAATGGATGATGTATACCTAATTTTGGGGGCGTCACAATATGCAAGTACGAGTGCGATATTGTCAACACAAAGGCCCATTTTGTGTGACTTGCAAAGGATGGAGATAGAGTTAAAGACTCTAGGGACCCATGTGATGATGGTGAATATACGAGTAGAACCGACTTTAATTGATAAAGTTAAAGCTGTTCAAGCTACAGACCTGGAGCTAATATGTATGAGGAAGAAAATACAAGAAGGTGCTATGCCGGAAGCAAGAATCGATGAAGAAAGAATACTTCAAGTCAACTCCAGACTTTGTTTTCCTAACGACCCTGATTTAAAGTATAAAATCATGATGGAGGCGCACAACACACCGTTTGCAATCCATCCTGGGAGTACCAAAATGTATCATGATATTCGTACATTTTGGTGGAGCAATATGAAGAGAGATATAGCGTTGTTTATCTCAAGGTGTCTAACTTGTCAACGAGTTAAAGCGGAGCATCAAGTACCAAAAGGTCCATTGCAACCACTTGAAATTCTAGAATGGAAGTGGGGCACATTACCATGGATTTCAAGCACTGGGGTCTTCCTAACGTTTCTCAAGGTATAGATGCGATTTGGGTCATTGTTGATAGATTGACCAAGTCCGCTCATTTCTTCCGAAATCGAGAAACTTATACACTTGAACGTCTTGCTCGTATGTACATAAACGAGATTCTAAGACTGCATAGTATGCCAGTATCCATAGTTTCTGATCGAGACCCAAGATTCACTTCACGATTTTGGGTTAGTTTGCAGAAACCTATGGGCACAGATTTAGGATTTAGCTCGGCATATCATCCTCAGACAAACGGGCAGTCGGAGAGGACTATTCAAACTGTTGAAGATTTATTAAGACTTTGTATCCTTGACTTCAAGGGAAGTTTGGATAAGTTCTTACCATTGGTGGAGTTTTCCTACAACAACAGTTATCAAGCAAGTATTGTCATGGCTCCATTTGAGGCGTTGTATGAAAGAAAGTGTTGTTCTCCAGTATGCTGGGATGAGGTGGTTGAAGCAACATTGTTGGGACCAGAGTTGGTACGTATGACTACGGAAAAGATTCAAACGATCCGACAACGTATAAAAACCTCACAAGATCGATAAAAGAGTTTTGCTGATCTTCATCGAAAGGACGTGGAATTCGATATAGGAGATCATGTGTTGTTACGTGTTGCTCCATGGAAAGGCGTTACGAGATTTGGAAAGAGAGGAAAGCTAAATCCTCGATTCATCGGCCCATATTTAATCCTCGATCGAATAGGAATCGTGGCTATGTACTTCGCTTTTACCGCCAAGTATGTCTCGTGTTCATAACATTTTTCACATATCCATGTTACGTAAATATATGGAAGACCCGAACCACATTATTGAGTTAGAACCGGACGAAATAGCGAGAGATTTGACGTATGAAAAGGTTCCTGTTCAAATCTTGGATAAGAAGGAACATATTCTACGCTCCAAGGTTATACCTCAAGTCAAAGTTTTGTGGAGAAACCACGATGTTGAGGAAATGACTTGGGAGTTAGAATCTGAAATGAAATCATGGTATCCTCACCTCTTCGACATACCAGGTACGTACCCTAATTTCGAGGGCAAAATTTTATAAGAAGGGGAGGTTGTAAGACCCCAACTTTTATGAATAAAGATGAATTTTCTATAAATATCAATTTTAAATATTATGGAATGAATTTGATATAATGTTATAGTTCTGGCTAATATTTATAAATTTTTCAAAGTATGCAAGTTGTTATATAATATTTGATTGGTCAGGGAATATTCGCTTTAACAGAGAATATTCGTACAACGGCACAATCATTGGTGGACCCCACAGCGGAATTGTTGTCGGATTAAGAAAATGACAAAAATACTTTATAAAAATAATGGCGGAAGTTTTATCGTTAACTGTTGAAACACCCGGTGTTAAAAGTACGAATGTCTGGCGTAGTTGCACAAAGAGCTACACTGGTATTGATTATTGATGCTTACGTGAGAAGTCACTCGCTTTGTTCAATTATTATTACGATAATTCTTTGCTTTAAAGATATCTCACGTTATTTGATTCAATTATTGTCAATATTTTATAATCAATAATTGAGATGACAAAGTTATTAATATTATTATTTGCAATATTAACGATGTCTAGAAGTTATGTCAAGGAGAGGTTTGGTGACCTAATTGCGCGCCAATGGGGAGAAATCCTTATTGAAAAGCCCCCTCTTTCCTGGGAACGACCTGGTCGATTAATATTATGAATTATAATAATGATGATGAGTTTTGTTTTATTAGTATTATTAATGTAATAAAACAGAAAAGCTTTTTATATAAAACAGAATACTTTTATAAAGTTATTCGTTTTATTTGACTAATAGTAAAATCTTTTTATATAAAACAGAATACTTTTATAAAGTTATCTATTTTATTAGAAATTAATTAGAATATATTATTTATTATTATGCATAGTGTTTGCATAGTGCCTGCATAGTGTTTGTATAGTGCCTGCATAGTGTTTGCATAGTAAAATCTTTTTATATAAAATAGAATACTTTTATAAAGTTATTCGTTTTATTAGATTATAAATAAAATATATTATATTTTATTGTAAACCAATCTGGACCGTCCGTTTAAAGTAAATCAATCTGGACCGTTCATGAATTAGTTACTATGCAGTCCATTCATCTATAAATAGAAGCTCATTCGTTCATTATTTCTTACAAATTCACTGAAACTCTAGAAAGAGAAACTATAGAGAGAGTTCTTCTTCTATAATCTTGAGCGTATTCCTTTAGAGTTTAAGAAAGCCTTGAGTGTAGTGCAAGTTTTCTTTGAGTATATCCTCGCCCTACCAGTCAAAATACTCTTCTTTTACGGTAAGAGATATTATTTGTTGTACTCTTTAGGGGTATTCCTTCTTTCTTATTGGTGAAATTCTTTTGTTATTCCATTCTTTATTATTACATTGGAATAACTCAGATATCTGGATACCCTATACTTGGTGAAATTCTTACATTATTCCATTATTTATTATTCTGTTGGAACATCCTGTCTGTGTGTTTACGCATGACCTGGTTCCGTTATTTATTATTGTGTTGTAACATCCTGTCTGTGCATTTACGCATGACCTAGTTTCGTTGTTTATTTTTCTATTGGAATATCACATTGGTTTGCGTTTCGCATGACTGATTCCATTATTTATTATTACATTGGAATATCATATGCGAATGCGTTTATGCATGACTGGTTCCATTATTTATTATTCAGTTGGAATAACCTGTCTGTGCGGTCTATCGCATGCCTGGTGATTTCTTTTGTTAATCCATTCTTTATTATACTTAGTTGGTTAAAGTTTTGACTTCTATACTCCTTGAAATTAGTGGAATATCCTTAATATTTGCACTTCATCCAGTATCTTTTTATGGAAATATTCTTCTGAGCATTCGTGAGTGTTACTCTACAAAGAAGTATCATGTTTACAATTTGGACATTATTAGTTCCAGAATAAATTAATTTTTTGAACTTGTTTTATTGAATTCTTATATCATTGTCATCATCCTCATGTTTATATTATGTTGAAAGTCATCTGTGGCCTGTAGTGTATAGATGGACTTGGTATTATTATGACCGGGGATTAAACGGTGTAATCATGACCGTAATGTTACAAATGATGTGGAAAAAGTCCTCATTGACCGTAGTGCATTGATGGACAGTTGTTGGCGTGATCATGACCATTGATGAATACACGAATGTCCTTGGCTATGGTGCATAGATAATTTGTGGTTGTGATACTAATGAATATCCTTGGCCATAGTGCAGGGATGATGTGGATTATTTATTAAGCTGAGTCTCAGCGATAAAAGTAATGAAAACCCTTTTAAATCATAGAAGATAATAGATTTTATTCTCTACTTGACTCTTCTAGTGGATTGCTTGTTCTGCTGCAGTTAAACTTGATGTTTATTATATTTTATCGGTTTAACACTGTTGAAGGCTAATGATAATTTATTCTGCATTATCTTAGTCATAATATTTCTTACTGGGCTAGTTGAGCTCACCCTTTTGCTTTCATTGTTCTCTTTAGGAAATGAGAATGTAGCAGGGACTAGTCGGGGAATAGAGTGATGATCCAGATAATAGCATTAGTAGTCCTCACTATTCTATGAAATAGTGTGATAATAAATGTAATGTGGACCCCATTTAGTTTGTATATTGTGTAGATGACAATATTTGTATTAAAACTCACAGCATATGTTTAGTCGTATTTTACACGACTGTTGTATAATTAAGTTGTATTTGAATTTTGTACCATGTATTTGGCGACTCAGAATAGGTGATGTATACCGATTTTGGGGGCGTCACACTATCATTTGTTTACCTTTTGACATCTTACAATAGAATATTTGGATTAGCACATAAACATATCACAACTGCACTTCTTCAAATGAGTTTATCTTCTTACTATCCCCTTTACTACTCTAATTCCTCCAAGGTTATAGCCTAAGGTATACTTTCTTAAGGTTTCTAACCTAAGGCTTTGATACCAAATTATGACGCCCCAAACTCCCTATAATTCCTGTAGCGGATTTGGTGCTCACGTAAATATTCTATAAGAAAATAATATCTATCAATCCAAGGTTCATAGTATTCATAACTGATCTTAGTTCTCGTTAGAACAGTTATCATTATGAATACTATCACTTAGATGTCTAGAATTATAATCTTACAGATATTTCTTTCATATCAATAATTTCTATTCATCTGACATTCACAATATCAATGATAAGATTGTTCCTAGAACCGAGGGGCGCAACCTCAGTTTTTACAGAACTCACTAGTCATCAAATACCCTCATTCAGATAAACAGTTCATATTAATATTGTACTTGATTTCCAGCTCTTAATCAAATAAAAAAAACTAAACAGTTATATATCTAAAACTTAATACACAATCCCAGATTTAGAGTTACTACATTTGAGTCTTACAGAATAAAATTAACTTATACTATTAAAGTCTTCTCTAGCCACAAGAATGCACACTTGAACTTCCCAGAATATCAGTCACAGCTGCAAAGGAAAATAATATTTGCAAGGGATGAGCTTTAAAAGGCTCCGCAGGTTTAATCAATGTATATTATATACTAACACAATGACTAAAACAGATGAACTTATAGTTCAGATGTTTTTTTTCAAGGTATATATACTGATGTTTATCTGCCAAACCCTGCACATTACGCGTTACCATCAGTCATAAAGACATAGAAACCCGGGTTGATCCGCTCAACCAAACAATCTAGGAGTATGCATATCATCCTTTTAATTAACCCCGGTCATTACTATAAATGTGTTTCATATAAAACCCCATTAGATTATATGATTATAGGTCATAATAATGTATCGATATATATTTGTACTAAACAACATTGGTGTTTACCATAATTCTATGATTTGATATCAATTCAAATACATTTTTACACAATTAACAGTTTATAAGACTTGGTTATGCTTGAACAATAAGCCACAACCTTTTTAAATAACAACTCAATATAACAAGTACATTAAATACAAAAATTTAATGCATATGGAAAACTTGCCTTATTGTAGATTCGTTATAATAGGTTATTCAATCCGTCTATGCAACCTAAATATATTATATTAGTCATTATGTGACGCCCCCAAAATTAGGTATACATCACCTATCTTGAGTCGCCAGATACATGGTACAAAATTCAAATACAACTGTTGTGTACAATACGACAAAACATAAACTGTGAGTTTGAATACAAATTTTGTCTATTAGAGATTATACAAACTCAAAAGGAGTCCTCATTACAATTATTATCACACTATTTCACATAATAGTGAGGACTACTAATGCACCATCTAGGACCATCACTCGTGTTCCCCGACTAGTCCCATTCCGTTCTCTCATTTCACGAAGAGAATGAGAAAAAGAAAGGGTGAGCTCAACTAGCCCAATAAGAAATATTATGACTAAGATAATGCAGAATAATTTATCGCTAGCCTTCAACAATGTTAAACTGATAAAATATAATAAATATCAAGTTTAACTGCAGTGGAACAAACAATCCATTAAAAGAGTCAAGTAGAGAATGAAATCTACTATGTTCTATGATTTAAAAGGTTTTTCATCACTTTTATCGCTGGGACTCAACTTAATAAATAATCCACACCATCGAATCACCCCTGCACTACGGTCAAGGATATTATTTAGTATCACGACCACGAATTATCCATGCACTACGGCTTAAGATAATCATGTTTTCATCAACGGTCCTGATCATGACATAAAACAATTCATCTTTGCACTACGGCCAAAGAGAATCCATAGCCATAATCATACCAAAAACTGTTCATCAATGCACTACAGGCCAATGAGGACTTTTTCCACATCATTTGTAACATTACGGTTATGATTATACCGAATAATCCCTGGTCATAATCATACCAAGTTCAAATTATATAAGAATTCAACAGGCCACAGATGACTTTCAACATAATATAAACATGAGGATGATGACAATGATATAAGAATTCAATAAAACAAGTTCAAGAATTAATTTATCCAGGAACTGATAACGTTCAAATTGTCAACATGATACTGCTTCGTAGAGTAACATTCAAAATGCTCAGAAGAATATTTCCATGAAAAGATACTAGATGAAGCGCAAATATCAAAGATATTCCACTAATTTCATGGGTATAGAAGTCAAAGTTTTAACCTACTGAGTATAATAAAGAATGAAAGAACAAAAGAAATCACCATGCATGCGATACACCGCACATGCAGGTTATTCCAACAGAATAATAATGGATGGAACCAGGTCCGACATAAACGCACAGACAAGATATTCCGACAGAATAATAAATAATGGAACCAGGTCCGGCATAAACGCACAGACAGGATATTCCGACAAAATAATAAATAATGGAACTAAGTCCGGCGTAAACGCACAGACAGGATATTTCGACAAAATAATAAATAATGGAACCAGTCCCAAGAAAAGCACGCATGTGGATATTTTGATAGAAACAATAAATAATGGAACCAGTCCCAAAGTAAATGCACGCATGAGGATATTACTGACGTAATAATAAAGAACAAAATATTAGAAGAATGTCACCGTGTATAGGGTAGCCCGCGTATATAGGTTATTCCAACAGAATAATAAATAATTAAATAACATAAGTTCTCTTCATGAGTACAACAAATAACATCCCTTACCGTAAAAGAAACTGAATATAAGAGTAGGGAAGTAGCAGAATACTTTTCTATAGGTTCTGTTATAATTCTCTCTCTATAGTTTCAGTGAATTCGTAAGAAATAATGAAGGAATGAGCTTCTATTTATAAGAAAATGGAATGAATAGTAACTAATTCATGAACGGTCCAGATTGATTTACTATTAAACGGACGGTCCATATTGGTTTACTATTAAAACTTAAAACAACGGTCCATACTGATTTACTATTAAAACTTTAAACCAGCGATCCATATTGATTTACTATTATAACTCCACCAACGGTCCATATTGACTTAATATTATATCTTCAACCAATGGTCTGAAAAATTAGCACATCTCCTCATTGAATAATATTGTACCCAAATACTCGAATGCACAATACTAGAGTAAATAGTAACTGGGTGAATAGTAACTCATGAATAGTAACTCGTGAATAGTAACTCATGAATAGTAATTTATGAATAGTAACTCGTGAATAGTAACTAGTGAATAGTAGCTCGTGAATAGTACTCCGACACGAAAAGTGTCCCGAATACCCAATTGAATAATATATCCTCCAGACATCAATTATACTAACACAAATAAGTCCAACACAATGGAACTATAAAATTTATCTTTAATCAACACGAACTTATTCATCATTAATATTATAATTCACAATATTTAACAACCAGGTCGTTCTCAGGAAAGAGGGGGCTTTCCGATAAGGATTTCTCCTTATTGGCGCGCAATTAGGTGACCAAACCTCTCCTTGACAGAACTTCTAGACATTGTCAATATTAGAAATAATAATATGAATAACTTTGTCGTCTCAATAATTGATTTAATAATATATCATATAATACAGATGATACTGTAACAATAATTGAATCAATAATATGAGAAATATGATGCAGCAATTACTGTAGCAATAATTGAGTATAATTGAGTGACTTCTCACGTAAGCATCAATAATCAATATCGTGTGCTATTGTACAACTACGCGTATTACTGTACTTTTACTACCGGGTAGTTCAACAGTTTTAACGGTAACACCTCCGCCGTTATTTTCATAAAGTATTTTTATCATTTTCTCAATCCGACAATAATTCTGTTGTGGGGTCCACCAATGATTGTGTCGTTGAACGAATATTCTCTGTTAAACCGAATATTCTCCGACCAATCGAATATTATATAACAACTTGCGTACTTTGCAAAATTTATAAATATTACCCACAACTATAACACTATATCAAATTAATACCATAATATTCAAAAATATAATTCAAAAAAAATTATTCTTTATTCATAAAAATCTGGGTCTTACTCATTAGAAATAATTTTAGCTAATAATTAGTCGAACTATTAGCTTCTAGGTTGTATTTGATATCTATATGGTGTTTTATAACTTTATTGGATAATTCTCGAATTATTTTTCTCATAAACTTTGTTTTAAAAGTTTAAATATTACTTCAAATAATTTAATTATTATTTACTAAAAAATTTTAGAAGCTTAAAACAATCCCTCAATAATTAATAATATTTTTTCTTAATTTATTATCAATTAAATAATTAATAATCAATCGATATTAATTTTTAAATAATTTATTATTATTAATAATGATTTTAAACCATTAGTTTCATTTTTAAATAATAATAAATTATTTAAAAATGATTTATTATAATTCTTACTAATTTATTTATTAGCATTATTAAATAATTTCATTATCATTAATATTTAAATAAATTAAATATTAATAAATTTTATGTCAAAATATTAAGAATTATTTATTATAATTTTAAAATGTATTTTAGAAATTTATTCGAAATTTATAATAATTATTTTGTATTTATTTCTATTTATTTTTAATATTTTCAAATTAATCGTCGTAAAAGGCTCCTACAATGATGTAATCGTTAAGCTAATGGTGTTCTTCATCAACTGAAGAACAAGAAAGTTAACGCTCTGGCGACAGGTTTGACTGGCTTTAATTCGTTACTAACAAGGGTTTTGGTTGTGAACAAGGTTTAACATGATAGTACTGATGTAGCACTATAATTATATAACATGTTTAGGATCTAATTACTTCATCTCAACAAATTATGGCTGGTCAAATTTACTACCAAGGCCTGATCTTGAGTGTTGTTTGCCTTACTTTCAAGCCTATTATCTTGAATTTCCATGTATTAAATGAATGTTCTAATGTATTAAACATGTAATAGGTATGTCATACTACAATAATGTAACATCTAACATTTTATAACAACATCAGAAGATCGAATTTGAGGTTGGTCAAACTGGCTGTCAGACACTACTCCACAACTTTCTGGGTTACCCAGAAATCTGGGTTTCCAGTTTCGGGTTCATACTTTTGAGCGATCATAACTTTCAATCGGTTGATGTAATGGTCATTTGGTTTTTATGGATATGTAGTCCATGTGTCAGTCTACAGAAATGATACAATGAGAGGTACTATAACTACCATAGTTGCAAGATCTAAGGTGTTCAATATCTTGTCGACGCCGTTTGAAATTCGGGTTTTCCGAAAATTTTTCCGTGAACTAGTCAACTAAGCTTTGACCTTAAATAACTTTTGATCCTTACTGCTTTTGGCTCTGATTTCACTTCTATTTTACATGTACTCATGTCATAGTATATTCACCATACACTTAACATTTAAAAACAGCTTAACGTGTTAAGATCTCGAGAAGCTTCGACATTACTGTCGTCATACAAGATTTTTAGGGTTCATGACTGCTAACCTAAATCTTCATTTTAATGTATTTAAACGTTATGGATTCATGATTAAGCAACCTAGATCACTAAATAATATGTTATATAATATATATAAACACTAAATTACAACTTTTGATATAGCTGTAAAGATCTAGGGTTAGGGTTAGTGTTCTTACCTTTTCAAGCAATCTTTGCAAACTGACTTTGTGATCTGAATGTTGGCTTTTTAAGAGTTGTTTGTGGATCAGTATATGATGTTTTGCAAGTGTGAATTCATTGGTTAGCTATCCCAACACTTAACTTATATATAGAAGGTTCAAGTAGGGGTAGTTTACCTAATTTCATTAGATTGTTGACAACTAAGGCATTGGTCAGCTCTAAGGTGTCAAATGGCTGATGGTGGGGCTGTTTTTAGACACATGTTGTAAATCTAATAAATGGTGAGTCATAGATTTGGTCTTATCAACATATTTTGGATGATAAAGGGCAATTTAGTCATTTACCTTATACTAAGGGTACTTTAGTAACTTCCCAATCAACTTTGAGGTTGATTTAGCTAATTCACATATTTATATATTTTACATTTTTATTTATTATGTCCTTGGTCATTAGGGTTTAACAAATCAAGGATTGGAGTTTAGTTAGTGTACAATTAGGGTTTACTAGTTGAGCATTAAAGTTATCAAATACTTAATTAAGGTTAATCATGATAAGTACACCTAATAAAACTCTAATTAACCATGTTTAATATTAATCATAGGAAAAAATAATAATTAATAATTCTAATTTAACTCTATTTATAACTCAATTTCGGGTTGGGGTTTCCATTCTAAAATCAAAGTTTTGATTAAGGTTTTCTTATTTAACTTTTAGGGTCTCTTCCCCATATCAAATCTTACCAAGTCCTAATTTAATTATTGTATCATAATCATACAGTAATTTATAATTTACAATTATAATTAATATTCTTAATTTATTAATAATCCTAATTTAGATTCAGATTATTACACCCGAAATCCGGTCTATCTTCAAACGTGGATTTCGTACGTCACGAGTACTTCACATTCATTCATACATACATCATTATATTTAAATATGACAATATATCTATTCAAATCCCAGATTCTATTACCTTAAAATCGTCATACATCACAAATAATGATAATTACATTATTCTCTTACTTTTTATAAGAGTGACTTTCATCCGTCACCAAGGATTCATAACAGTTTTACATAACTATTCTGCAAGTATTTGCTTGGTCTTCACGTTTATTCATATAATGAATAATGATCTTCTTCAGGACACCACTTCTATCTATCTCTACAAAATCCTTTAATTCTTCTACTCGTACGCTGAAAATGTTTTTCATTTAAAGCAAGTGTGAGCATTCAATTGCTCAGTAAGTCATAGCAGTTGAATAAACAACATTAAGAATCTAAACATTCTTTTAAGACTTCAATAACCGAACAAAGGTTATGAAGCAGCTCAAATAATAGGAATAAATCTGAATCTTATCATTTTAAAATATTAATCACATTTACTTTCACATACTTTCATTCTTCTACCTTTTTCATACATGTTTTGTCTGGCTAGAATCATTAGCACAGACTTAACAATAACGGTTCATGTATAAACATAATTTCTTCACATAGAATAGTTCAATCATTGAACAGTTCATTTCACAAAAACACCGGAGTGTTAAAAATTGTGGCACAAGGCCTCATACATACTAACACCTTGTACAAATATCACACATTTGCACATAGATAAAACTTCTCATGTTCAACATTTGAGAAAGTTTAAGAAACTATCATTCATTTCAAATATGAATGAAGTTAGGAAACTTGGCTGAAGCAATGCATACAACTACAGTCCCTATATATAACATAAGGAAACACATATACCAATTAGTCATATTTTTGACTTATGCATTGGTTTAAATTTAATCTTACTTCTTATGGTTTGCGTTCTTATAATCTAAGTTCACACGACCAAACTTTCCTTTCATTCCTTTGGTATTATGACATATGGAGATGTCATAAACCTTATAATCATCTTTTATAATAGAATTACATTCTCTTCTTATTCTTATAACATTTTTAGGACTTAACTCATCCTATACATCTACATATATAAAAGGAATCACCTTTTCAACACACGTATTCATAACTCTATACTTAGCACACATCGAGTCTCTACTAATATTCCATATAGTACTCTGAGTGGTTTCCCCCAAACAACCAACAAACTAGTTTCCCGTCTAATCTACGTTGTCTTTCAAAGCGAGTTAGATTGGTTGCTAGTTTGTATTAACCTTTGCTCTCTAAAAGAATTGTTTAACCTAGTTACCATATATCAACCATTAAAGAGTACAATTTGACCCCAACTTAAACTTAACTTATCCAAACCATTAAAACTATAATATTCGTTAAGTTGATTTTCAATTCCTTATAACTTTTTGGCAATTAAATGCCAAACCTCGGGATTATTTATTAACGTCTAAGGCATACAATCTTTTGTATACTCAGAACGATCGATTAATGTTAATACTATGCGTTCATAGCGTTAAGAATTTTACATTACCTTATTCATATCTCATAACATTCGGTTCATTCAACTCGGAGCGTTATCCAAGTTATAATCATTAACTCGACTTCTTAACATTATATGTTATTGTCATTATTTCAGTTTCTTCAACGTTCACAGGTTTAATCATTAGTCTTTATTACCTTACGGTCAACCCATACACGATGTGTAGGTTGAGCACGTTTAACATTCGCGTACACTCAAAACTCAAGACCCTTACGTCGGCTAAAGTATTTAATTCTTATGTTTCATTCTAACATTCTCTATCTAACCCACACTCGGACTTTCATTAATCTTGTTACCATTCGTTATGACTTTCTTGATAATTTCATATCTTACTTGCTACTTTCGTCAACGACTAAGTCATACCACTAAGGTATGCTTAGAACGTTCGTTTGACGCGAATACGATTCACGAGGATCGTTTACGTATTTAGAATTCATGTTGTTTATCTTTTAATCATTCATTCCACCTTTACTTAAGATTCTATTCACTTTTTTAACTGTTACATTATGTGAACTATATGTTCACTATCATCTTGTACACGTTCCCCAAGAACTAAGTAGTTAACAGCTCATTTTTGGACTTTGCCTCGCACCGTATTGCCAGGTCAGGTCCTCTTTTGTTTTCTTTGCCGCTCACGCAATTACTACTCTCCAAAGAATTATTGCCCAGAGTCGGCGCTAAGGCGCCCCATTTCTAGTTCAAACTGGCGCTATGGGGCCAGTTCAAAAACTTATTTTTTTATTTAAGTGTTCAAACATAGTTGAGACACTTACTTTGAAATCTTATAACTTCTTCGTTATAACTCGGAATGAGGTCGTTCCAAATCTATTTTCTTCCTTATCTTACATTCTTGGATTTCCCCAGGACAAAATTTCATTCAGAATTCATTAACAAGGCTTTCCATTAGCTCATATTTCATCGCTTGTTCGTTTTACATTATTAACGTTCTTCATTCGTTCGTCCGTAATTCAGTCATCTGAACTCGGAATTCGTTCATTCTTGATTCCACGACTCACATTTTTAATGTCATTCATCATTCTTATGAAACCTTACTAATTAGGGTACATTAGTTTACTTTCTACTTTTCGCTTGTCTTTTACAAAATTTTTCCATATCTTCGTTATAGCTAAGTTCAATCCGTTCTTCATGAACGTTTTTCTAAATCCTAACCAAGCAATAAGCATCTAACTTATATGTGATAGTTTTAAACTTGTCCATCAACAACAAAGTTTATATACGATGGTTTTTAATTTGTTCATCAACAACGTTCTTCGCGTCTTCTTCGCGTTCTTCGTTCGTTCTTCATTTTTAATCGATATTTTGATTACGATTTCACTTTTCCTTGGAATTTAATGATATAAAACACCAATTCTTACTTATTTTGCTGAATCGTTCATATGATTCATTTGTATCGTTCAAATTAATCAAGCAAATTATAGTTCCTTATGAAAGCTTTTTAAGAAATTTTTATAACTAAACTTTTATGTAAGACCCTAACTTTTACGAATAAAGATGAATTTTTCTCAAAATATATTTTTGATTATTATGGTGTGAATTTGATATAATGTTATAGTTGTGGAAAATAATTATAAATTTTGCAAAGTAAGCAAGTTGTTATAAAATATTCGATTGGTCAGGGAATATTCGTTTTATCACGGAATATTCGTACGACGACACAATCATTGGTGGACCCCACAACAGAATTATTATCGGAGTTAGAAAATGACAGAAATATCTTTTTATAAAAATAACGGGAAAAGTTTTACCGTTAACTGTTGAAATACCCGCTGATAAAAGTACAGTAATACACGTGGTTGAATAGTAGCACACGGTATTGTACAGTATCTTTGATTATTGATGCTTACGTGAGAAGTCACTTAGTTTTATTCAATTATTGCTACAGTAATTGCTGCATAGGATCTCACGTTATTGATTCAATTATTGTCACAATATTTTATATTATTAAATCAATAATTGAGACGACAAACTTATTCATATTATTATTTGCATTATTGACGATGTCTAGAAAGTTCTATCGAGGAAAGGGGTTTGGTCACCTAATTGCGCGCCAATAGGGAGAAATCCTTATCCGAAAGGCCCCTCTTTCCTGTGAATGATATGGTTGTTAATATTGTGAGTTATAATATTAATGATGAATGTTACTAAAAATATGTTTTGTGAAGCCAAGTGAGTTGAGATAATTAGAGGGGATTTTTATGAAGTATTTGTTGTAAGTTTGGCATATTATTTGGACCCCCACTTACCATTTTTCAAAAATAGTCTGGAGAAAGTTATCTCGCTTTTGTTTTATATATATATATATATATATATATATATATATATATATATATATATATATATATATATAAATAAATCAAATGGGGGAGAAACTTGGTTTGGAGGAGTATTATTATTATTATATATATATATATATATATTATAATAAGTTTTGTTTTTTTTTATAAAAAATAGAATATATTATATTTTATTATGCATAGTGTTTGCATAGTAAATCATGTGAATTCAATTTCTGCGCCCGTGAAATTCATCCGAAATTACAGTGTAGTCAGTGATTTTTCCTAAATAGTATTCTTCCATTCTCCTATAAATAGGATGCTTAGTTTAGAATTGAAAATTACACCAGAATCAGAGAATTCTTCTTTTATAATATTGAGCGTATTTTTTAGATTTTAAGGAAGCTTTGAGTGTAAAAAATAGTGCAAATTTTCTTCAAGAATATCCCCGCCCTACCAGTCAGAAATACTCCCCTTTTAAGGTAAGGGGTATTATTTTTGTTCAATATTCGTAAGAAAAAATATTTTCTTACATACTCTGTAGTATGTAAGTAATATTATTTCATTTCAGATTCTGAATTCTACACTGGTTTTGTTAAAGTATTGCTTCTATACTCTGTGAAATTAGCATAATATCCTTGAAATTTGTGCTTCATCTAGTATCTTTTCACTGAAATATTATTCTGAACATTCTTGATAAGTTTTAACCTTTTCATGCCGGAGTACTATTCATGGGATACTATACCTGAAGTACTATTTATGGGGTACTATTCACTCGGGTACTATTCACCCGGGGTACTATTCATGACCAAAATTGATTTCTTTTCTGTCCAAATCATTTTTGGTACAATATTATTCTTGAATTTCACTTCACAAAGCAGTATAATGTTGATAATTTGGACATTATTGAATTCTAGATAAATTAAATTAAAAATCTTTAAAATTTATCCTTGCTCTCATTTAATTAAATTCTTATATCATTGTCATCATCCTCATGCTTATATTGTGATGAAAGTCATCTTTGGCACGTAGTGCATAAATGGACTGTTGATTGGTATAATTATGACCAGGGATTATTCGGTATAATCATGACCTGTAATGTTACAAATGATGTGGTAAAAGTCCTCATTGGCCCGTAGTGCATTGAGGGATAGTTGTTGGCATGATCATGACCATTGGTGATAACACGAATATCCTTGACCCGTAGTGCATGAATAATTTGTGGATGTGATACTAATGAATATCCTTGGCCCGTAGTGCATGGATAATTCAGTGATGTGGATTATTTATTAAGCCGAGTCTCAGCGATAAAATTGATGATAAACTTTTAAATTATAGAAGATAGTAGATATCACGCTCTACTTGACTCTTCTAATAGATTATTTGTTCCACTGCAGTTAAACTTGTTGTTTATGGTATTCTATCAGTTTAATACTATTGAAGGCTAACGATAATTTATTTTGCATTATCTTAGTCATAATATTCTTTAGTGGGCTATTTGAGCTCACCATTTTCTGTCATTGTTCTTGTAACGCCGGAGAAAAATCGGATTTTTGAGAATTAATTTTTTATTTTTATTAAGTGAATTTAATTGATTATTTATGGAGCAAGCTAATTGAAGGTCGTTCTATGACCTAGAAATGTCAGAACATGGTAGGATTTTGGCTACGTTGTAGAATTAAAGTGTTTGAATTTCCAAGACGAAAATAAAAGCTTTCCGAGAAAGTTTCCAAAAAACACTATTCACGCATTTCTGCTCAGGATTTTTGATCTTCCGAGAAATACGTAACAATAGAATATTGAGGTGAGATGGAATATCTAATAATATTTCAGTTATGGAAAACGTAATATTTCGCCTGTGGACTTAATTTGAGAAAGTTAGGAAAATCAAGTGTTAAGAAGTTAGGGTAATAATTGAAAGATAAGTAAATTGTGCGAGGTAGAGTATATGAGTATGATACGAATATGTATGAATGATGGTATATCGTATATCAAGAATTAGTATATGAGTTAGAATACAATAATTATACGTATAATACGTTATAAGGCTTTAAGCCAAATGTAATGGATTTGTTGAATTGTGTTGGAAATATATGTATTGTCCAATGGGATTAATGATAAGGCTTAAATGTAGGAGATGGTTAAGTCCAATATGAATTAATATGAAAGTCCAAAGTAATTTAATGTGCAAGCCTAAGTGTTTCTAATGTAAAGCCCAAAGATTTATTAATACAAGCACAATGTTTGTTTAATTACAAGCCCAAAGTAAAATTATGCTAGATGCCCATATGATTAAGTAAGTTAATTAAGCTAAGGCCCAAAGTAATTATCCAATGGGTAAGAACCATGGAGCAACCCATGGATGATCCAATATGATGAACAAGTAAACTTAGAGGCTAAGTTAGTGTGGTGAGCACACAAAGTGATTAATGTGATAATCAAGTATACTTAATGATTAAGTAAGTGTGGTGACCAAGTGTTGTGGTGAGCAAGTAGACTTAGTGGCCAAGTTTTCTTAAGCCTTAAGTTAGGAATAGTAAGGAGGTGATTAAGGAGGTGGGATGGCCTAATGACCAAACTACCCTAACCTTAGAAATCCTATAAATAGAAAGCTTTATTTTCATTTGTTGGTTGTTTGTTTTTCATCCAATAAACACATAAGTTGAGAGCTTATTTGGTTGAGAGAATAAGAACTTATAAAGTTAGACTTCAATTATTAGATTTTTCACAACAACTTATAGCTTAATGGCTTGAGAGAAAAAGCTAGAGTTCTTATTAAGCAAGAAGCAAGAAGAGGATTGAGGTTTAACAAGTGATCATCAAAGGGTAAGCAACATTAATCCTTGATTCTCTTTCTCTTCCATTGTTAGAGAAGGGGGTATTGGTAGAACTAGTATGTTACGAAATGATAAACCAAAGGGCTTAAGTCTTAATAAGCTGTATAAATTATGAATAAGCTATTCGTAATCATTTAAGTTACGAACTTGTGAAGAACAATAATGAAAGTATAAGAACTTGTAAGAAGTGGTAGTATGTTTACATTAAGAAGTTAGCATGATTAATAAGATGTAAGAATAAGGATATAAGGACTTAACTTGTTAATAAGTCATAAGCAATGAAATCAAGTATGTTATACTTTAATAAGTAGTTTATAAGTTTATGAGTTTTGAACTTATTAATAACAAATAATAACTTGTCATGTATATAAGTTAATGAAGTGTGTATGTCAAGAGGTTAGTATATCGGAATGAATCCAATTGAAATGGTTTAAAAATCTCAAGTAACGAAGTTTCGCTAGAATTTACACGATTAGACGACGATCGTCGAATTCGTGAAATTCTCGGAATAGAAGTTGAATTTTGATATTGAACTTTGAAACATTGGTTTTTAATGGAGACAAGTCATATTTGTCATTATTGAGTTGCGAACTCGAAAATGGCCGGATTCCGACTTAGAACGAAGAAACGAGCATTAAACGTTCACGAACGTTTATCGTTTTTGTTAAAAATGAACTAATATGTGAATTTTTAGCAAACGAAGTCGAATAGATAAAATTCTTGTATGAACGCATAGAGTATGCAATTTATGAACCGTAGGCTCTTGAACGAGCCAATTCGGACTTATAACAAAGAAGTTACGCGGCCGGGAATCTCACTAAAAGAAAAATCTCTCAAAATTGTCTGATACACAGAGTCAGCATCGCGGCGCGACTCAAGGTAGGAATGGCCGGTCATGAAAGATGAGACCGAGGACATTCGCCTGATAATTGGTGCCACAAATGCGACGACCAATTACACTAGGAAATGAAATACAATACCGATCAAAATTTTGAAACCTAAAGCCCTCGCCACTGGCCATGAGCCCAAGAGAAAAGTCACGCCTCGAGTATACCATCACTAGGTCATGTCAAAGAATAAAGGATTACAAGTAAAGAGATAGAGATAAGTAATTAGTAATGAACTAATACAGTAATAAACTTAATGGAGCATCATTGTAAACCTTAAGTAATACACTAAAGGTTAAAGATAAGTCGGCTATGAACATAAATGGTATGCAATAAATGTACTTAATCAATGACGATCGAGTTTCGATTAATAATGTAAGGATGTTAGTAAGCCATGAGGAAGGATAATTAACTCGAACCGAGTTGTAATAATGAAATAATTTCAGTTAAATTATAGAAGAGAACGAAGTTGGTAAGAACGATGTAAAAGAACGACGAAAAGCCGGAACCAATAAATAACAAATCTAATACGGGATTAGATTGAGAAGAAGGGTAAAATTCTTTAGGAACCAAGTATGTTCATTCATGACCTAATGTGGTATGTTATGTGATTATGTGTTGTGGAGACTGTAAAGACTCAAAGGAAACGTATTTATTCTGGTGCAGAATGACGCAAGGCAAGTTTTTCTTAAACGCTTGTTTAACCTTCATGTTAGCCAGATTTTCAAATTATTCAAATTATGAGATGCGTGTATGGTTTTGAAGGAATAGTTGATGGCAGTTTTAACTCGACTAGACTAATCTTGATAGATTGATTGAACTGTTTACAAGTCTTTCAATATAGAATTGCTAACGCTATCCTATGCCAACTAATTGGTACGGATTCAAGGTAAGCTTGAATATGAATAAACAAATGTATTTTCATCGAATATTCGATGGGCACATGAGGTTGCCACAACTTTAACGTACACACGCTTAATGGATGTAGTGTTGATCAACATAGGGTACTATAGGCTGATCACCTAGATGTACTCGTAAGCTATGCCGGACTTATGGAATTCGTGCCGGGTTGTCCTTTTCAAAGAAACTATAAGACGTTCACGTCTTGAACTAGAATTGAGGATTTACGGAATATTGTTATTGCAAAACGTTTTGAAGGAAAAGGAAAGCTATTTTGAATTATTGATAGTACTTCATAACTATTATCCAGTTATTGAAGATATACGATTCCTATGTTTCAAGCATGCTTTTAAAAATGAAATTGTTGTACTTGCTGAGCTTGTTATGCTCACACTTGCTTGAACCATATGATTGCAGCTTAGACGATATGACCAAAGGATTCGACAAGGATAAAGTGAAGGCTAAAGCGAACTTGTAGCGTACATTTGTAATAGTATAGGTTTGCAATGATAATATTTGATATTATGACAAGAACAAATGTAACGGTTATAAAGAACCTGGGAAATGGTAGTATTGTTTTGGAATATATATAAGACAAATTCGTTCTTTTGAGGCTTTTTTAATTGACTGTTTATGTGAACTGTAGCACCGTGGAGCACCATCTGTCGGGTTGAAAGAGACCCAGATTTGGGGGCGTCACAATTGGTATCAAAGTCTTAGGTTATCAAACTTAAGGGGGGAAGAACCTTAG
The DNA here is from genome assembly GCA_020205605.1 of Panax ginseng. NCBI lineage: Eukaryota > Viridiplantae > Streptophyta > Magnoliopsida > Apiales > Araliaceae > Panax > Panax ginseng. Next base: position 37,652,969 of record CM035147.1, read on the forward strand.
GCTAATATTCTCGTTAAGGAAGACAAGTCCGAAGGAAGTAAACTCGAGCTTTACTTGAGTTGAATGAGTTATTAAGGTATTGAGGAAACTCAATATCAAAAGATTTAAAAGATGGAAATTAACCCTAAATAAATTAAATGTGATTTGTGTTTATACTATTGTGTGTTATGTACTAATCAACGTGTTATGTGTTATTGTAGGATGTCGATCGATAGCTTGATGTATAGAGATATACCCGCGGTGAGCGACAAGCTTGTGAACCGAGTAGAGCCTGTACCTATGCCGGTGGCGGAGGTACCATTAGTAATTCTAGAGAAGTCGGAGGCAAAGGAGTACTTTTCCGAGGAAGACTACTCCGAGGGAGAAATGGATATATCGTCATACCTTAGTATGATGAACGATGTGGAGGAAGAAAGAGAGGTAACATCGGTTATTACGGTGGTACCTACACTAGAGTCATCACCTCCAGATGCAATGAGATCATTGTATCTGGCAGAGCTTGACAAGAATGTGCAACTGAGTGCAGTTGTGCAGAATCAGAATGAAGATATTAGTGCTATTTATATAGCGAAGGAGTCTGCAGAAGAAAAATTTGAGTCAGAGCATGATGAGAAGGTGCTCATGATAAATAAGGCTAGGGATTTTAAAAAGGAGGTCGATGAGCTTCGTAAAGAACTTGGGGAGAAGGATCGGAAGATAACACGGATGTCTTACATCCATGAGAGTGCTCATAAGGATTTCAAGATGAAGATTGCTTGTTATTCCAATGAGACAGGACAGACCCGTCATACTATTAGTCGGGATACGGTAGTAGAGATTGCGAATGAGAAGCATGAGGATGCTGTTATGCATTATTAGAAGTCTTGAGTTATAAATATGTGTAGTGATGTAAAACCCTCTTTTAAAGGGTAGTCTTTTGTAAATCCCAACTTTTGTGAAGTTCAATTGCGGGATAGAAAAGTAATAACTGTTGGCTATGGAAAACAAATTGTAAATAGTTTCAAACTATGAAGAAGCATATGAATATAAAGAAGTTTTCTTTTAATATACTTTGTGATGGTATGATTTGATATGTGATGAATAATAACGAAGTAAGTAAACAGATAATAATGAAGTTTTATTTAGTTAATCTGAATAATGCCGCCTAGGAGAAGATAACGTAATCAGGAAGCAAAATCATGTAATGATAATGAAGGGGGTCTGAACAACCCTATGCAAGAGTTCGTTAATTTATTAATGGCTGCATTTAACCAAGCTAAGGGTAGAGTACCCGCGGAACCTAGGGTAGCTAGAACGACTACCTCTAAAGAGTTTAAAAGCGTAGGTCCGCCAGAGTTCAAAGGAACGATGGACCCAATAGAGTCCTAGACCGGGGTAAAAGAAATAGAGAAGGCGTTTGTTATTACAAGCGTAGGTGAGATGCAGAAGTTTTCTTTTGTGACTTACACGAGGAAGAGTGAAGCCAACTTTTGGTAGAAGGCTCACCTGGGTGGGGTTAGAACAGATGCGGTAACGTGGGAATAATTCAAGAAGGTTTTCTTTTAGAATTATTTCCCTATAAACATGTAAGGGAGGATACAGACCGAGTTCTTAGAATAAATAAGGGGACATGACATTTCCCCAATATATGGCCAAATTCAATGAATTGGCAAGGTTGTTCCACGCTAAGTGGACACTGAGGAGATGAAGGCTCATAGGTTTGAGCAGGGCCTGAAACCCTGGCTCTATAATAGGATTGCGGTGTTCCAAAGGGTTTCCTATGGGACCATTCTAGAGAAGGTGATTATAGCATAAGGTGGTAGTGAGTTGTAGACTCAATACCACAAAGAGGGAAAGAATGAGAGCAAGGGATAGGGATGAACCAAGTTTAACTCCGGGAATACTGGAGTGAGTCAAGGGGATCCTAAACGTAGGATCGAAGTGTGTAAGATAGGTGGAAAGACTCATTTGGGAGTCTATCCAAAAAGGGATTAAAAATACCTTTAAACATTAAGGTGGAGGAGGAGGAAATAACTTTCGTTTATTTATCCGTGGAAAATTTGTTTCATGAATAATACAGGTAAGCAGGTATCAGTAGATAAGTACTGTTAATGTTGAGAGAAAAATTTGAATTAATTCTCGGTATAATGGGTTGATTAACCATAGAGCTATAATAAATAGTTATAAGAAAAGTGTGAACCTTTAGTTTTCTCAGAAAATCTAAGGTAGTAATTTACGTTAATAAAACATTGCGACGCTCTTGTCGTCTAACTTGGACGCAAGTTAGGAGGATGTTAAGGAAGAGGATGAGTCATTATGGTTGCGTATCGACTAGCGTATTAGGAGTAAATTAGCAGTTAAGAATAAGTACCCATGGCCCAGGATCGATGATCTATTAGATCAGTTAAAGAGGGAAAAGAATTTTTTTTTTGATGGATTGGTGTACGGGGTATTGTCAATTGAAAATAAGGAATGAGGAGGAGGTACCTACGATGACGTTCAGAACTTGTTATGGAATGACAAGTATCTGGTAATGTCATTTGGGTTGACTAATGTGCGGAAGTTAGACTTTCCGTAAGGGGGCGCCGAGCAAATAGGTGGTAAACAGATAGGTTCTCTTGTGGGATGCTATGGTTAAAGGTACCATTAGCGTCACAGGATTTAAGAAGATGGTTAAGTGAGGCACCTGTATTATCCTTATCAGATGATACAATGGAATTTTGTAGTGTATCTCGATGCTTCGCATAGATGACATGATTGCGTGCTCGTATTGCATGGCCATGTCATTGTGTATGCAACACGCCCGTTAAGGGATTATGAGGAGGTTTATCCTACTTATGATCTAGAATTGGCAGTTGTAGTTTTTGAATTAAAAATCTAAAGATAGTATTTATACGGGGAGAAGTGTGAGATATACACGGACTCTAAGAGTCTGAAATATATCTCCACACAGTAGAAGTTGAATATACAGTAGAGAGAGGGTTATGATATTTTATATCATTCAGGGAAGGTAAGCACAGTAGCCGACGCGTTAAGTAGGTAGGATAGGGAAAGCTATCGATGTTAACGACTCAGAAGCAGTTAATAACAGAGATGGCAAGAATAGAGTTAGAAGTTAGATTACGGAATGAAAGGGTAGAAATGTTATTTCCAATATAGACTCAATCCATGATAATGGAACGAGTTAACTAAATACAAACTAAGTAACGAGGGATGCAAGCGAATGAAGAAGATGATGCAGGATAAGTAAAAGACTAAGTATAGTCTTATATTGAGGGAGGAATTTGAGTTCCATATAAATACGAGTTAAAAGGATAACTGAGGTGATATAGAGATCGGATAATGTGTTAATAAGTGTTTAACTTCCAACTTAAATTGTTGATAGGAAGTGATAAGTCATGTGAGATAAGATAATACCTTCGGTGAAGGTGAAATGAAAGAACCACAATATTGAAGAAGCATTGTGGGAACTCGAGATTAAAATGAAGAAAACTTTTCCTCATTGGGGTAGGTAATATTAGCGAGATTCTGGGGACACAGTCCTTATAAAGAGGGAAGAATGTAACGCCCGAGAAAAATCGGATTTTTGAGAATTAAATTTTTATTTTTATTAAATGAATTTAATTGATTATTTATGGAGCAAGCTAATCGAAGGTCGTTCTATGACCTAGAAATGTCAGAACATCGTAGGATTTTGGCTACGTGGTAGAATTAAAATGTTTGAATTTCCAAGACGAAAATAAAAGCTTTCCGAGAAAGTTTCTAAAAAACACTATTCACGCATTTCTGCTCAGGAGTTATTTTTGAACTTCCGAGAAATACGTAACGATAGAATATTGAGGTGAGATGGAATATCTAATAATATTTCAGTTATGGAAAACGTAATATTTCGCCTGTGGACTTAATTTGAGAACGTTAGGAAAATCAAGCGTTAAGAAGTTAGGGTAATAATTGTATGATAAGTAAATTGTGCGAGGTAGAGTATACGAGTATGATACGAGGTATTATACGAATATGTATGAATGATGGTATATCGTATATCATGAATTAGTATATGAGTTAGAATACAATAATTATATGTATAATACGTTATAAGGCTTTAAGCCAAATGTAATGGATTTGTTGAATTGTGTAGGAAATATATGTATTGTCCAATGGGATTAATGATAAGGCCCAAATGTAGGAGATGGTTATGTCCAATATGAATTAATATGAAAGTCCAAAGTAATTTAATGTGCAAGCCTAAGTGTTTGTAATGTAAAGCCCAAAGATTTATTAATTCAAGCACAATGTTTGTTTAATTACAAGCCCAACCAAAGTAAAATTATGCTAGAAGCCCAAATGATTAAGTAAGTTAATTAAGCTAAGGCCCAAAGTAATTATCCATTGGGTAAGAACCATGGAACAACCCATGGATGATCCAATATGATGAACAAGTAAACTTAGAGGCTAAGTTAGTGTGGTGAGCACACAAAGTGATTAATGTGATAATCAAGTATACTTAATGATTAAGTAAGTGTGGTGACCAAGTGTTCTGGTGAACAAGTAGACTTAGTGGCCAAGTTTTCTTAAGCCTTAAGTTAGGAATAGTAAGGAGGTGATTAACGAGGTGGGATGGCCTAATGACCAAACTACCCTAACCTTAGAAATCCTATAAATAGAAAGCTTTATTTTCATTTGTTGGTTGTTAGTTTTTCATCCAATAAACACATAAGTTGAGAGCTTATTTGGTTGAGAGAATAAGCACTTATAAAATTAGACTTCTATTATTAGATTTTTAACAACAACTTATAGCTTAATGGCTTGAGAGAAAAAGCTAGAGTTCTTATTAAGCAAGAAGCAAGAAGAGGATTGAGGTTTAGCAAGTGATCATCAAAGGGTAAGCAACCTTAATCCTTGATTCTCTTTCTCTTCTATTGTTAGAGAAGGGGGTATTGGTAGAACTAGTATGTTACGAAATGATAAACCAAAGGGCTTAAGTCTTAATAAGCCGTATAAATTATGAATAAGCTATTCGTAATCATTTAAGTTACGAACTTGTGAAGAACAATAATGAAAGTATAAGAACTTGTAAGAAGTGGTAATATGTTTACATTAAGAAGTTAGCATGATTAATAAGATGTATGAGTAAGGATATAAGGACTTAACTTGTTAATAAGTCATAAGCAATGAAATCAAGTACGTTATACTTTAATAAGTAGTTTATAAGTTTATGAGTTTTGAACTTATTAATAACAAATAATAACTTGTCATGTATATAAGTTAATGAAGTATGTATGTCAAGAGGTTAGTATGTCGGAATGAATCTAAGTGAAATGGTTCAAAAATCTCAAGTAACGAAGTTTCGCTAGAATTTTCACGATTAGACGGCGATCGTCAAATTCATGAAATTCTAGGAATAGAAGTTGAATTTTGATATTGAGCTTAGAAACATTGGTTTTCAATGGAGACAAGTCATATTTTTCATTATAGAGGTGCGGACTAGAAAATGGCCGGATTCCGACTTAGAACGAAGAAACGAGCATTAAACGTTCACGAACGTTTATCGTTTTCGTTAAAAATGGACTAATAGGTGAATTTTTAGCAAACGATGTCGAATAGATAAAATTCTTGCATGAACGCATAGATTACGCAATTTATGAACCGTAGGCTCTTGAACGAGCCAATTCGGACTTATAACGAAGAAGTTACGCGACCGGGAATCTCACTAAAAGAAAAATCTGTCAAAATTGTCTGATACACAGAGCTCAAGACTTGCATGGCCACGACTCAAGGTAGGAATGGCCCGTGCCCAGTCACGAGACCTTATTCGCCCTGATAACTCAAAATGCAGTACTGCGACCACCAAATTTTGAAACCTAAAGCCACAAGCAAGACGCGAGCCTAAGAGAAAAGTCGCGCGCCTCAATACCATCTCTAGGTCATGTACAACAATAAAGGATTACAAGTAAAGAGATAGAGATAAGTAATTAGTAATGAACAAATATAGTAATAAACTTAATGGAGCATCATTGTAAGCCTTAAGTAATACACTAAAGGTTAAAGATAAGTCGGCTATGAAAATAAATGGTATGCAATAAATGTACTTAATTAATGACGATCGAGTTTCGATTAATAACGTAAGGACGTTAGTAAGCCGTGAGGAAGGATAATTAACTCTAATCGAGTTGTAATAATGAAATAATTTCAGTTAAATTATAGAAGAGAGTGAAGTTGGTAAGAACGATGTAAAAGAATGACGGAAAGTCGGAACCAATAAATAACAAATCTAATACGGGATTAGATTGAGAAGAAGGGTAAAATTCTTTAGGAACCAAGTATGTTCATTCATGACCTAATGTGGTATGTTATGTGATTATGTGTTGTGGAGACTGTAAAGACTCAAAGGAAACGTATTTATTGGGTAACAGACGCTGAAGGCAAGTTTTTCTTAAACGCTTGTTTAACCTTCATGTTAGCCAGATTTTCAAATTATTCAAATTATGAGATGCGTGTATGGTTTTGAAGGAAGAGTTGATGGCAGTTTTAACTCGGCTAGACTAATCTTGATAGATTGATTGAACTGTTTACAAGTCTTTCAATATAAAATTGCTAACGCTATCCTATGCCAACTAATTGGTACGGATTCAAGGTAAGCCTGAATATGAATAAACAAATGTATTTTCATCGAATATTCGATGGGCACGTGAGTTTGCCACAACTTAAACATACACACGTTTAATGGATGTAGTGTTGATCAACATAGGCAATCGTAGGGTCGATCACCTAGATGTACTAAATAAGCTATCCCGGGACTTACGAACTTCGTGCGTGGTTTGTCCTTTTCAAAAAAACTATAAGACGCTTCACGTGTTGAACTAGAATTGATGATTTACTAAATATTGTTATTGCAAAACGCTTTGAAGGAAAAAGGAAAGCTATTTTGAATTATTGATAGTACTTCGTAACTATCATCCAGTTATTGAAGATATACGATTCCTATGTTTCAAGCATGCTTTTAAAAATGAAATTGTTGTACTTGTTGACCTTGTTATGCTCACACTTGCTTGAACCATATGATTGCATCTTAGACGATATGACCAAAGGATTCGACAAGGATAAAGTGAAGGCTAAAGCGAACTTGTAGCGTACCTTTGTAATAGTATAGGTTTGTAATGATAATATTTGATATTATGACAAGAACAAATGTAACTTGTTATAAAGAACACGGGAAATGGTAGTATTGTTTTGGAATATATATAAAATGATTCGTTCTTTTGAGTCTTTTTCAATTGAATGTTTGTGTGAACTGTAGCACCGTGGGAGCACCATCTATCGGGTTGAAAGAGACCCGGATTTGGGGGCATCACAGTTCTTTTCAGGAAATGAGAACATAGTCGAGACTAGTCGGGGAACAGAGTGATGGTCCGAGATGGTGGATATAGTTGTCCTCACTATTCTATGAAATAGTGTAATAATAATTGTAATTAAGACTCTATTTCAGTTTGGATACTGTCTACGAGATAATATCTGTGTTAAAACTGTAAGACCCCAAATAATTAATAAATGGAATTTAATTTCCTCTAATTATTATTTTGAAATAGTAAAGGTTGATGTGATTAATGTAGATAGTTATGGGTAAAATACGCAAATATTTTAAAATAAGCAAGTGGTTATAAAATATTCATTGTTGTCGGGGAATATTCGTTTGGTCGTGGAATATTCGTACTGTTGGGGAATATTCGTATGACGGCGCAGCCATGTGTGGGCCCCATAACGAAAAGCGATTGGAGGAAGAAAACGACAAATATAAGTTGTTTAAAAATAACTGGCGTAGTTGTTCTGCAATTACCTTTGCTGGAATACCCGGTGGTTAAAACACAATGTCTGGCGTTGTTGAATCCAGTAGCACACGGTATTGCACCAATTATTTACTCTTACGTGAGAAGTCACTACTCAATAATGGTTACGATAATTACTTCATTCGGTGTTTTATTTTATTGATTCAATAATTGTTTGCGTTGATATTTTATATTCTTTCATTGTTGTTTCAATAATTGTCATTACAAATATTTTCTTTATCGAAGCAATAATTCATATTATCCTAATAATATTATTAGATAACATTATTGGCAATGTCTAGAAAGTTCTGTCTAAGGAGAGGTTTGGTCACCTAATTGCGGCACAAGAAGGAGAAATTCTTATTGAAAGCCCCTCTTCCTGAGAAACCGCTTGGTTGTCAATATTGTGATTCTATAATATTATTTGTGAATAATTAATTATTGATTCATATGATGAGGAAAATATTGATTTTATGTGGATATAGATGGAGAAAATTTTTATAGTGACAATTGTTGAAAATTGAAATTTTATCTTTTTCTGATAAAATAATTCATTTAAATATATTATTATATTTTAATAATATAATAATGATGATATTTTTACGGTGAATGTGGGATATATGAGTATATGTGGAAGAGGAGTATTTTGTTGCAATAAATGTTTAAAACATGTTAAACATGTCTCATGGACCCCATTTATCGACCGAAATTTGATTATAGCCTCTAAAATCGCTTTGTTTGTGGATTTCGGTCAATTTACTTTTAGAATTTGGAAAAACTTTCTTCCGTAAAGTTGTAGAGAATTGAATTTCCTATAAAAACACGCGAGATTCAATTTTCCGACAAAAAAGGGCTATTTATTATGAATTATTGAAGTTCGAAGCTCAAAATAATTGATTTTTGGAAGTTTTAATTATTTATTTTATGAAAACATTTTTTACTTCTTCTAGAAGGGAGCATGTGGTTTGTATTCAGATTTTTAGATTCTAAGAATGGGCGTAGAAAATTTTATATATATTATTATTATAATAAATTTTCTACTTTGGTGTTCTAAGCAATTTCCTATAAATAGGTGCTTAGTTTAGAATTAAAAATCACACCGTAAAAAGTTTTCTCTCTATATTATCGAGTTTATTCTTGTGAGTATTTTGAGTATACTTTGAGTATTGCTATACGGAAAAGTTCAAGTTATAGCCTTTATATCCGATTATTCCAGTTAAGTCTTGTCTTTCCGAGGTAAGGGATATTATTTTTTCGTAATGATATTATTTCTTCAATATCATTATCTTTGAAATATTGATCTGAAGTTTTTATCAAATTTAGAACTTTTGGTGTCGAGTTACTATTCACGATACTAAGACTATTCACGATACTTCTGATATTATTCACGAATCACTTACTATTCATCGAAAAATAAAAATTTTCTTTTCGTCCAAAATATCTATTCGGATACTAGCTTTGATTGTATCCATGTTTTGATCATTCTTGAATTTTACACCACTATGATTATTTTTGAGGTATTTTTGGACGTGGATAAAACAAAAGTACGAATCCTTAATCCTTAATCCTTGTCATTTTGTTTCAATTGGATTCGTTTCTTTAAAAAATATTTTTCATCATCCTCGGTCTTAAATGATGATATTATTGAATATCTTTGGCTGTAGTAGTGTGAAAGATGAATGATTTCGATGAATATCTTTGGCTCAGGTGCAAAGATGAATGATTTCGATGAATATCTTTGGCCGTAGTGCAAATATGAACATGTGTTTAAATGAACATGACCAATCGGTGAATGTCCTTGGCTCAGTAGTGCAGGATGAATATTTGATTCGGATATATATTGATTGATGTTATAGGGATAAAAGATGAGCGATGAACTTTAAAATTCATACATAGAAGATAGTAGTTTGCATTCTCTACTTAACTCTTCTAATGAATTATTATTTCCACTGCGAATATTGATTTAAAACTTGTTGTCTATTGTATTCTATTAGATTTTTTCCCTGTTGAAGACTAACGATAATTTGTTGTATATTATCTTAGTCATACTATTCTTTACTGGGCTAGTTGAGCTCACCCTTTTCCTTTTTGTTCCATTTTTCTTCTCAGGAGGCGAGAATATAGCGAGTACGAGTCGGGGTATGGAATGAAGGTTCTAGGGGTAGTTGTTTAGTAGTCCTCACCATTTTTGTAAAATAATGTATCAATAATTATGATGAGGATTTATTTGTATGTGGATATTGTTCAGATGGTAATACCGTATTTAAACTCACAGCCATACGAGTTGTAATAATAAAGTTGTAGTTGTTTACATGCAGTGTATTGACAACTCGTAATGGGTGATGTATACCTATTTTGGGGGCGTCACAGTTGGTATCAGAGCTTAGGGATATGATCTCTGGCGGAGATTGGGGAATAGAACTAGGAGGGGAGAGACGAGTAAATCCTTCGCTAGTGTGTCCTACCTAAGCTTATTTGATAGTTGGTCAGTATATAGGGATATTATGTGATATATTGATTTCCTTAATTAACCCTTGTTTTATGACAGTATTTGAGAATGTCGACTGAGAATATTAACAATGGAAATGAGACCGTAGAGACGCCTGTACTCACCAACGAGGAGAATGTGCAACAGGCTGGCAATGTTCCTCCTGTGAACAACACCACTGAGCAGATGATGAACGAGGGGATATTTAGAAGCTTTTTGCAGTTCATGCAAAATCAGACGAGGGAGACTCATGTTCAAAACATAGGAGGAAATGATAGTAATTCACGGGTTGTCACAGCCAAGCAGTTCAAAGAGTTGGGACCACCAGAATTTAAGGGAAAGCCAGATCCGATCATGGCAGAAACATGGGTCAAGCAAATTACCAAGATATTCGATGTCTTGGGATGCACAGAGGAACATAAGGTTCCATTCGCCACCTTTATGTTCCGTGGCGAGGCAAACTACTGGTGGGAGTCTGTGAAGCGTACCCATCCAAATCATAATAGCATGTCTTGGGAGACATTTCAGAAACTATTTAATGACAAATACTTTCACGAAAGTGTTCGTCATATGAAGGAAGTGGAGTTTATTAGATCGAGCGAGAACAACATGACGGTGTCTCAAAGACGAGGCGAAGTTTGCGAGTTATCGAGTTTGCACCTCATTTGGTGGAGAATGAGGAACGATATGTAGCGGATGTTTCGAGAGGTTTGAAATCCCAATAATACGTCGAAGATCTCATCTCTCATAAATTTTCTCTCTATTCGGATGTTGTTATTATGTGGCTCAATTGTTAGAGCGAAATAACGAGTACTGCAGTTAACAGAGGTACCACAATCGAGGATCATACCGGAGATAGCGATCAACAAAACAACAATAACTAGTGGAGAAAGAAAAAGGCGACAAAATGGTAACCACTCTGGTGGTAATCATGGCCATGAAAATAGAAGAAGCGAGTCAGGAGGAGATTTTAAAAAGAGGAGATTCAACAACGACCATGTGAAGACGACAGTGCCAATAGTAACTGGTTCCAAGGGAGGAGAACGACCACCACCATATGCTATAAATGCGGGAAGAGGACATATCACCAAAACCAAACCTACAACAGTTCCTGGTATGCTATAATTGTGGAAAGGAAGGACATATCGCTTCGAGATTGCACTAAGAGCGAAACCTAGTTCAATGAGGATTCAGTGACTCAAAAGATCGTCCCGAAAAAGTCAAAGTCAACGGTTCCTCGGAAGAGCGTTTGTTGTGATCGGTCAAAATCGAGGAACCTAAACGAGGTGATCACGGGTAAGCTATTTATAAATTCTTGTGAAGTTTATACTTTACTAGATACCTGGTGTGCTACCCATTCATTTATCTCTCCGATTGTGCTCAATGTTTAAACTTGACTCTAGAAATTAGACTTTGACCTATCTGTGGAAACTCCGTTAGGAGAAACTTTCATCACATCCACTCGCTTATAAATCTTGACTAATCCAAGTTGGCACCCTTATCTTACCCGTGACCTTATCTCTTTAAAGATACTTGCTTTTGATGTGATTTTAGGGATTGATTGGTTAACTACTCATCATGCCAAAATTGATTATTTTCGTAAGGTTGTTAGCTTTCATATTCCTAAACAACTTTGTTGTATGCAATTCAAGCAACTAAACCATTAAAATCAATCAACATCATATCTAATCATAAAGCTATTCGCTTTATTAAAAAACGGATGTCAAGCTTTCTTAGCCCATGTTATGGATTTGAATAAAGACACGTCAAAATTGAATAATATTCCCGTTGTTATTAACTTTCCTGACGTATTTCCTGAAGAACTTCCCGATCTACCCCCAGAATGTGAAGTTGAATTCTTTATTGACCTTGAACTGTACAAAGCCCATTTTAAAACCCCATATCGAATGGCTCCTATTGAACTTTAGGAGTTAAAGGTCCAACTACGAGAATTGTTGGACATCGGTTTCATTCGATCTAGTACATCTCCTTGGGGTGCTCTGCTTTTATTCAGAAAGAAGAAAGACGGGAGTATGCCACTTTGTATTGACTATCGGGAATTGAACCATGTCACCATCAAGAATAGGTATCCTCTACCTCGTATTGATGACTTGTTTGACAAGTTGCAAGGAGCACAATTCTTTTCAAAAATCGATCTTCGTTCTGGATATCATCAGCTGAAGATTAGAACTAAGGATATTCCAAAGACTGCCTTTAGAACTCGGTACGGGCATTATGAATTCTTAGTTATGTCTTTCGGATTGACTAATGCTCCTGCGGCTTTCATGGATATGATGAACCGAGTATTCAAAGAGTATTTGATCGATTCGTTGTTGTCTTTATTGATGACATCCTCATATATTCCAAAAGTCGTGAAGATCATGAGTACCATTTGAAGTTTGGTACTCCAAAGGCTTCATGAAAACAAGCTTTATGCCAAGTTAAAGAAATGCGAGTTCGGCTTGAGGAAGTAGCATTTCTTGGGCATGTGGGTGTCAAAACATGGAGTATCTGTTGACCCGAAAGATTGAAGCAATACAAAGTTAGAGCAAATGTAAGTCGGTGGATCAAGCACGTAGCTTTACGGGTCTAGTCGGTTATTATCGGAGATTCGTGGAAGGGTTTTCTCAAATCGCTACTCCATTAACCCGGCTAACTCGGAAGGATACAAAATTCGTTTGGAGCGAAGAATGCGAGAAGAGTTTCCAAGAGCTTAAGAGGAGACTTATTTCGGCACCTGTTCTAACAATACCATCTGGTTCGGATGGATTTGTTATCTACAGTGATGCTTTGGGCAAAGGGTTAGGATGTGTTCTCATGCAACGTGGGAAAGTCATAGTCTATGCCTCGCGAAAACTTAAAGAATATGAGAGGAATTATCCTACTCATGATCTAGAGTTAGCGTGAAATCGTTTTACGCTAAAGATCCGGAGGCACTATCTATATGGGGAGAAAGTGGAGATATATTCGCACCATAAAAGCCTTAAATATTTCTTCACTCAAAAAGAACTTAACATGCGGCATCGACGTTGGCTCGAGCTATTGAAAGACTACGACCACACTATTCAATACCATCCTGGAAAAGCGAACGTGGTAGCTGACGCGTTGAGTAGAAGATCATATGCAGGAACGAGTGTGATGATGTCAAGTATACGCATAGAGCCAACTTTAATAGAAAAAGTTAAGGTTGCTCAAGCCACCGACCCGGAGCTGATGCATATGAAGAAGAAAGTACAAGAAGGTGTTATTCCGGAAGCGAGAATTGATAAAGAAGGAATACTTCGAGTCCACTCCAGACTTTGTGTTCCTAACGATTCTAATTTGAAGTATAAGATCATGATGGAGGCACATAATACACCATTTGCAATCCATCCTGGAAGTACTAAAATGTATCGTGATCTTCGACATACATTTTGGTGGAACAATATGAAGAGAGAGATTGCAAAGTTTATCTCAACATGTTTAACTTGTCAACGTGTAAAGGCGGAGCATCAAGTGCCTAAGGGACCATTGCAACCACTTGAGATTCCGAAATGGAAGTGGGAACACATTACCATGGATTTCATTCTGGGTCTTCCCACGGTTTCTCAAGGCATAAATGCTATTTGGGTTATTGTTGATAGATTAACCAAGTCTCGCACATTTCTTGCCGATCACGGAGACTTATTCTCTTGAACGTCTTGCTAGTATGTATGTAAATGAGATTGTGAGGTTGTATGGCATGCCAAGATCTATAGTTTTGGATCGTGACCCAAGATTCACTTCAAGATTTTGGGTTAGCTTGCAAAAAGCTATGGGTACGGATTTACGATTCAAGACGACATACCATCCTCAAACCAGACGGACAATCGAGAAAGGACTATTCAAACTCTTGAAGATTTATTAAGACTCGTGTCCTAGACTTCAAGGCGCGTTGGGATAAGTATTTACCATTGGTGGAATTCTCCTACAACAACAGAGCTTATCGAGCAAGTATAGGTGTGGCCCCATTCAAGCATTATATGGACGAAAGTGTCGCTCTCCAATATGTTGGGATGAGGTGGGTGAAGCAACATTGTTGGGACCCGAGTCAGTACGTATGACTACCGAAAAGATCCAAATGATTCGACAACGTATGCAAACGGCACAAGATCGACAAAAGAGTTAGGCGGATCTTCATCGAAAGGATGTGGAATTTAGTATAGGGGATCATGTATTGTTGCGTGTTGCCCCATGGAAGGGAGTTACAAGATTCGGGAAGAGAGAAAAGCTCAATCCACGATTTATTGGTCCATTTCTAATTCTTGACCGAGTAGGAAATGTAGCCTATAGACTCGCGTTACCTCCAAGTATGTCTCGTGTTCATAATGTGTTTCACATATCTGTACTTCGTAAATATGTTAAAGACCCGAATCACGTTATTGAGTTAGAACCGGATGAGATAGCCGAAGACTTAACGTATGAGGAAGTACCTGTCAAGATCTTGGATAGGAAGGAGCATGTCCTATGCACGAAGGTCATACCACAAGTTAAAGTCTTGTGGAGGAACCATGCTATAGAGGAAATGACCTGGGAGTTGGAAACGGAAATGAAAGCGAGGTATCCTCACCTTTTCGAAACACTAGGTACGTATGTCAATTTCGAGGACGAAATTTCATAAGGAGGGGAGGTTGTAAGACCCCAAATAATTAATAAATGAAATTTAATTTCCTCTAATTATTATTTTGAAATAGTAAGGGTTGATGTGATTAATGTAGATAGTTATGGGTAAAATACGCAAATATTTCAAAATAAGCAAGTGGTTATAAAATATTCATTGTTGTCGGGGAATATTCGTTTGGTCGTGGAATATTCGTACTGTCGGGGAATATTCGTACGACGGCGCAGCCATGTGTGGGCCCCATAACGAAAAGCGATTGGAGGAAGAAAACGACAAATATAAGTTGTTTAAAAATAACGGCGTAGTTGTTACCGTTTACACTGTTGGAATACCCGGTGGTTAAAACACAATAACACGCGTTGTTGCACAGTAGCACACGGTATTGCACCAATTATTGACTCTTACGTAAGAAGGCACTACTCAATAATGGTTACAGTAATTACTGTTCAGTGTTTTATTTTATTGATTCAATAATTGCTGCGTTGATATTTTATATTGCTGTTGTTGTTTCAATAATTGTCATTACACAGTATTTTTCTTTATCGAAGCAATAATTCATATTATCTGAATAATATTATTAGATAACATTATTGGCAATGTCTAGAAAGTTCTGTCTAAGGAGAGGTTTGGTCACCTAATCATGCTACCCGTAGGAGAGAAATTCTTATTGGAAAGCCCCCTCTTTCCTGGGAACTACCTGGTTGTCAATATTGTGATTCTATAATATTATTTGTGAATAATTAATTATTGATTCATATGATGAGGAAAATATTGATTTTATGTGGATATAGATGGAGAAAATTTTTATAGTGACAATTGTTGAAAATTGAAATTTTATCTTTTTCTGATAAAATAATTCATTTAAATATATTATTATATTTTAATAATATAATAATGATGATATTTTTACGGTGAATGTGGGATATATGAGTATATGTGAAAGAGGAGTATTTTTGTTGCAATAAATGTTTAAAACATGTTAAACATGTAATTGGACCACATTTATTGACTGAAATTTAATTATAGCCTCTAAAATCGCCTGCTTGTGGATTTCGGTCAATTTACGCTTTGGAATTTGGAAAACCTTTCTTCCAGTAAAGTTGTAGAGAATTGAATTTCCTATAAAAACTCGTGATATTCGAATTTTCCGACAAAAGGGCTATTTATTATGAATTATTGAAGTTCAAGTTCAAAATAATTGATTTTTGGAAGTTTTAATTATTTATTTTATGAAAAACGTTTTTTACTTCTTCTAGAAGGGAGCATGTGGTTTGTATTCAGATTTTCAGATTCTAAGAATGGGCGAGAAAATTTTTATATATTATTATTATAATAAATTTTCTGCTTTGGTGTTCTAAGCAATTTCCTATAAATAGGTGCTTAGGTTAGAATTGAAAATCACACCAGAAACTGAAGTTTTCTCTCTATATTATCGAGTGTATTCTTGTGAGTATTTTGAGTATACTTTGAGTATTGCTATACGGTGAAAGTTCAAGTTATAGCCTATATCCAGTATTCCAGTTAGAAGTACTGTCTTTCCGAGGTAAGGGATATTATTTTTTTCGTAATGATATTATTTCTTCAATATCATTATCTGAAATATTGATCTCAAGTTTTATCAAATTTGGAACTTTTGGTGTCTGAGTTACTATTCACGATACTCTGCACTATTCACGATACTGATGACTATTCACGAATACTGACTATTCATCGAAAAATAAAAAAATTTCTTTTCGTCAAAATATCTATTCTGGATACTAGCTTTGATTGTATCCATGTTTTGATCATTCTTGAATTTTACACCACTATGATTATTTTTGAGGTATTTTTGGACGTGGATAAAACAAAGTACGAATCCTTAATCCTTAATCCTTGTCATTTTGTTTCACTGGATTCGCTGATGAATATCTTTGGCCTGTAGTGCAAAGATGAATGATTTCTGATGAATATCTTTGGCCTGTAGTGCAAAGATGAATGATTTCTGATGAATATCTTTGGCCCGTAGTGCAAATATGAACATGTGTTTAAATGAACATGACCAATCGGTGAATGTCCTTGGCTCAGAAGTGCAAGGATGAATATTTGATTCCAGATATATATTGATTGATGTTACAGGGATAAAAGATAGACGATGAACTTTAAAATTCATACATAGAAGATAGTAGTTTGCATTCTCTACTTAACTCTTCTAATGAATTATTATTTCCACTGCGAATATTGATTTAAAACTTGTTGTCTATTGTATTCTATTAGATTTTTTCCCTGTTGAAGACTAACGATAATTTGTTGTATATTATCTTAGTCATACTATTCTTTACTGGGCTAGTTGAGCTCACCCTTTTCCTTTTTGTTCCATTTTTCTTCTCAGGAGGCGAGAATATAAGCGAGTGCAGTGCCTGGTATGGAATGAAGGTTCTAGGGGTAGTTGTTTAGTAGTCCTCACCATTTTTGTAAAATACTGTATCAATAATTATGATGAGGATTTATTTGTATGTGGATATTGTCTAGATGGTAATACCTGTATTTAAACTCACAGTTTACAGGTTGTAATAATAAAGTTGTAGTTGTTTCTGTACCGTGTATTGACAACTCAGAATGGGTGATGTAGACCTATTTTGGGGGTGTCACAAAAACTCTCAGCTACATTCTGTCGTATTGTATAAATGAAGTTTGTATTTAAGTTCTGTACCATGTATTTGGCGACTCAAAATGGGTGATGTATACCTATTTTGGGGGCATCACCGTTGGTATCAAAGCTTAGGGATATGATCCCAAGCTGAGATGTGAGGCTAGAACTAAGAGTGGTGAGACGGGTAAATCCTTTGCTAGTATGACCTACCTAAGCTTAATTGTTATTTAATTTGTCGATCAGAAGATAGGGATAATATGTGGCATTTTAATTAACCCTTGTTTTGTGGCAGTGTTTGAAAATGACATCTGAAAATGTTGAGATAAGCAATGGAGCACATGAGACCGTTGAGTCACCGATGATCAATAACCAGGATAATGTGCATCAAGAAGGAAATAATCCTCAAGTAAACAATAACACCGACCAAATGATAAACCATAGGATGTTCAGAGGCTTTCTGTAATTCATGCAACATCAGGCGAGAGAGACTCCTATTCAAAATGCAGGTGGAAACACTGGCAACTCACGGATGGTCACTGCTAAGCAATTCAAGGAGCTGGGACCACCGGAGTTTTTGGGAAAGCCAGAACAACTTAAGGCAGAAACATGGATAAAGCATATCACCAAGATATTTGATGTCTTGGGATGCTACGAGTAGCAAAAGGTTCCCTTCGCCACCTTCATGTTGAGAGGAGAGACAGATTACCGATGGGACTCTATAAAACATACTCAACATGCTGTACTGAAGATGTATTGGGAGAAGTTCCAAGAACTATTCAATGACAAGTACTTTCCCGAAAGTATTCATCACATGAAGGAGGTGGAATTTATAAAGCTGGAACAAAATAATATGACCGTATCGCATTACAAGGCTGAGTTTGCCGAGTTGTCCCAGTTTTCATCCCATTTGGTTGATAATGAGGAGCATATGACGCGGATATTTCTAAGAGGTTTGAAATCCGAAATACGTCAATACCTCATCTCTCACAAACTTTGTCTGTATTCAGATGTTGTGATTATGGCTCAGTTATTAGAGCACGATAATGAGTCAACCCAATCAAGACAGAGCAGCCGAAAAAATTATAATACCAGTGGTAGCAGTCATCGAAGCGGTGACAACAAACGTGGAGGAAATCAACATGCCAGAAATGGTAACCACTTCGGTGGTAATCATAGCCAAGATAATAGAAGTGGAAATTTCAAGAAGAGAATGTTCAACAATGATGGAAAGACAGCAGCACCAGCACCCGTTGTTAAGGAAGGAGAATGACCACTGATTGTATGCTACAAATGTGGAAGGGAGGGACACATCAGTCCAAACTGTATGCAGCAGTCCAAAGTGTATTACAATTGTAGAAGAGAAGGTCACCTAGCTTGATTTTTTAATGCGGTGAAGTCAAGTCCAGCTGGGATGGAGAAACCAAAAGTCATCCCAGACAAGTCAAAGTTGGTAGTTCAAGGAAGAGCATTTGTCGTGACCTCCCAAAAACCGAGGAACCCAAACGAGGTTATCACGGGTAAGCTAATCATAAACTCTAGTGAAGTATATACCTTATTTGATATCAGTTCTACCCATTCTTTTATTTCTCCTAATTGCGCTCAACGTTTAAATTTAACTCCGAAGAAATTAGACTTTGACTTATCTATTGAAACTCCGTTAGGAGAAACCTTCATTACATCTACTGTTTATAAATCTTGTTTGATTCAAATCGGTACCCTCACGTTACCTGTTGATCTTATCTCTTTGAAAATACTTGCATTTGATGTGATTTTAGGGATTGATTGGTTAACTACTCATCATGCTAAAATAGATTATTTTCGTAAGGTTGTTAGCTTTCATATTCCTAACCAACCTATTATGTGAATTAAAGCAACCAAACCACTAAAATCAATAACTGTCATATCAAGCCATAAAGTTATTAATTTATGGAAAAACGAATGTCAAGCTTTCTTTAGCCCATGTCACAGATTTAAACAAAAATACGTCAGATTTGAATGAAATTTCTATTGTTAATAAATTTCCTGACGTATTCCCGGAAGAACTTCCTGGTCTACCCCCAGAGCATGAAATCAAATTTTGTATCGACCTTGAACCCGATACAAAACCCATTTCTAAAGACCCATATCAAATGACTCATATTGAACTTCAGGAGTTAAAAACCCAACTGCAGGAGTTGTTAGACATCGATTTCATTCATCCTAGTACGTCTCCTTGGGGTGCTCCTGTGTTGTTCGTATAGAAGAATGATGGGAGTATGCGACTTTGTATTGATTATCGGGAGTTGAATCATGTCACCATCAAAAATAGGTATATGTTGCCTCGCATTGATGACCTGTTTGACTAGTTGCAAGGTGCTAAATTCTTTTCAAAGATCGGTCTTCATTCCGGATATCATCAGTTAAAGATTAAAACCAATGATATTCCAAAGACGACTTTCAGAACTCGGTACGTGCATTATAAATTCCTAGTCATGCTCTTTGGATTGACTAATGCTCATGCTGCCTTCATGGATATGATGAACTGAGTATTCAAGGAATATTTGGATCATTTTGTGGTTGTCTTTATTGATGACATTCTCATATATTCCAAAAGCCGTGAAGATCATGAGCAACACTTGAGGCTGATACTCCAAAAGCTTCGTGAAAACAAGTTGTATGCCAAGTTGAAGAAGTGTGAGTTCTGGCTTGAGGAAGTTACAATCCTTGGGCACGTGATATCAAATCACGGAATATCTGTTGACCCGACAAAGATTGAAGCAATTCAAAACTGGGAGCAACCCAAATCAGTGACCGAAGTATATAGCTTTCTCGGCTTAGCTGGTTATTATCGGAGATTCGTGGAAGGATTTTCTTAAATCGCTACTCCATTAACTCAGCCTACTCAAAAAAATACAAAATTCGATTGGAGCGAGGAATGTGAGAAGAGTTTTCAAGAAATCAAGAGGAGACTCATTTCAGCACCTGTTCTGACAATACCATCTGGCTCGGAGGGATTTGTCATCTACAGTGATGCTTCGGGCAAAGGGTTAGGATGTGTTCTCATGAAACATGGGGAAAGTCATTTCCTATGCCTCTCGATAACTCAAAGAATATGAGAGGAATTATCCTACTCATGATCTAGAGTTGGCAGCAGTCGTTTTTGCGCTTAAAATCTGGAGGTATTACCTATATGGGGAGAAGGTGGAGATCTATACGGATCATAAAACCCTCAAATATTTCTTCACCCAAAAGGAACTCAATATGCGGTAATGACGTTGGCTTGAGCTATTGAAAGATTACGATCATACCATTCAGTACCATCTTGGAAAAGCGAATGTGGTGGCTGACGCGTTGAGTGGAAGATCATATGCTGGTACGAGTACGATATTGTCAATGCAAAGGGCCATTTTGTATGACTTACAAAAGATGGAGATAGAGTTAAAGACTCCAGAGAACCACGTGATGATGGTAAATATACGAGTAGAACCGACTTTAGTCGATAAATTTAAAGTTGCTCAAGCTACAGACCTGGAGCTGATGCGTATGAGGAAGAAAGTACAAGAAGGTGTTATTTCGGAAGAAAGAATCAATGAAGAAGTAATAATTCAAGTCAACTCCAGACTTTGTGTTCTTAACGACTGTGACTTGAAGTATAAAATCATGATGGAGGCACACAACACATCGTTTGTAATCCATCCTAGGAGTACCAAAATGTATCGTGATCTTCGACATACATTTTGGTGGAGCAATATGAAAAGAGAGATCGTGGAGTTTATCTCAAGGTGTCTAACTCGTCAATGTGTTAAGGCGGAGCATCAAGTGCCAAAAGGTCCATTGCAACCACTTGAAATTCCATAATGGAAGTGGGAGCACATTACCATGGATTTCGTTACTGGTCTTCCCAAGGTTTCTCAAGGCAAAGATGCAATTTGGGTCATTGTCGACAAATTGACCAAATCTTCTCATTTCTTACCTATACGAGAAACTTATTCACTTGAACGTCTTGCTCGTATATACATAAATGAGATTGTAAGACTGCATGGTATGCCAGTATCCATTATTTCTAATTAAGACCCAAGATTCACTTCACAATTTTGGGTTAGTTTGCAAAAAGCTATGGGCACAGATTTACGATTCAATTCAGCATATTATCCTCAGGCGGACGGACAGTCGAAGAGGACTATTCAAACTCTTGAGGATCTATTAAGACTTTATGTCCTTGACTTCAAAGGAAGTTGGGACAAGTTCTTTCCATTAGTGGAATTCTCCTACAACAATACTTATCAAACAAGTATAGGCATGGCTCCATTCGACGCGTTGTATGGACGCAAGTGTCGTTCTCCAATATGCTAGGATAAGGTGGGTGAAGCAACGTTATTGGGACTGAAATTGGTCCGCGTGACAACGGAAAAGATTCAAATGATCCGGCAACGTATAAAAACCTCACAAAATCAACAAAAGAGTTATGTTGATCTTCATCGAAGGGACGTGGAATTCAATGTTAGAGATCATGTTTTGTTGCGTGTTACTCCATGGAAAGGAGTTACGAGATTTGGAAAGAGAGGAAAGCTCAATCCTCGATTCATTGGGCCATTCAAAATCCTCGATCGAGTAGGAACTGTGGCCTATAGACTCGCCTTACCGCCGAGTATGTCTCATGTTCATAATGTTTTTTACATATCTATGTTATGTAAATATGTGGAAGACCCAAACCACATTATTGAATTTGAAACAGACGAGATAGCAAAAGATTTAACGTATCAAGAAGTACTTGTTAAAATCTTAGATAAGAAGGAACATATTCTACGCTCCAAGGTTATACCTCAAGTCAAAGTTTTATGGAGAAACCACGATGTTGAGAAAATGACCTGGGAGTTAGAATCTGAAATGAAATCAAGGTATCCTCACCTCTTCGTCATACTAGTTATGTACACTAATTTCGAGAACAAAATTTCATAAGAAAGGGAGGTTGTAAGACCCCAACTTTTATGAATAAAGATGAATTTTTCTCAAAAATATATTTTTGAATATTATGGTATTGATTTGATATAATGTTATAGTTGTGGGTAATATTTATAAATTTTGCAAAGTAAGCAAGTTGTTATAAAATATTTGATTGGTCGGGGAATATTCGTTTTATCAGGGAATATTTGTACGACGACACAATCATTGGTGGATCCCACAACAAAATTATTGTCGGAGTTACAAAACAATAGAAATAACGGGAATTTTTTTACCGTTAACTGTTGAAATACCCGCTGATAAAAGTACAGTAATACGCGTAATTGCATAGTAGCACACGGTATTGTACATTATCTTTGATTATTGATGCTTATGTGAGAAGTCACTCAACTTTATTCAATTATTGCCACAATAATTGTTGCATAGTATCTCACGTTATTGATTCAATTATTGTCACAATATTTTATATTATTAAATCAATAATTGAGACGACAAAGTTATTCATATTATTATTTGCATTATTGACGATGTCTAGAAAGTTCTATCGAGGAAAAGGGTTTGGTCACTTAATTGCGCGCCAATAGGGAGAAATCCTTATCGAAAACCCCCCCTCTTTCCTAGGAATGATCTGATTGTTAATATTGTGAGTTATAATATTAATGATGAATATTATTAAAAATATGTTTTGTGAAGCTAAGTGAGTGGAGATAATTAGAGGGGATTTTTATGAACTATTTGTTGTAAGTTTGGCGTATTATTTGGACGCCCCACTTACCATTTTTCAAAAATAATCAGGAGAAAGTTATCTCAGCTTTGTTACACATATTTATATATATATATATATATATATATATATACTAATCGGAAATGGGGGGTGGGAGAAACTTGGTCAGGATGGAGTATTATTATATATATATATTATGCATAGTATTTGCATAGTAAATCATGTGAATTCAGTTTCTGCGTCCATGAAATTTGTTTAAAATTACTGTGTAGTCCGTGATTTTTCCTAAATAGTATCTTTTCATTCTCCTATAAATAGGATGCTTAGTTTAGAATTGAAAATCACACAAGAATCAAAGAATTCTTCTTCTATAATATTTTTCCAAGTCTAGCTACTAAGCCTTAAATTGCTACTGGTTTTCGATCTAAGAGTAGTGCAAAATTGCGCCCACTCTAGAAATCTCTCAAACTTAGTTAATGTTACAATAAATTCATATTCTCAATTAATTAATCCCTTTTACTTAATAGATAATACCCTCATTTATTATCTTGCCATACTAGACAATTATGTAAATTACTTCATTCAATAATATTCTATTACTCACAATAATAATTAATTAAGAATATAATATTAACTAATTATTTTCTTCATTTTAATTTATTCATCTCTTAATTTAATTTACTCACTTAACTTCCATTCTCATGCCACACAAGGCATTTCCAAAATTCTCAATCCTCATATAAATTCAATTTACACTAATTGAATTACTCATCTGACAACACATCGATATATATATATATATATTTATATTCCAACAAATATTTATTTTCTTATTATTTTATTTATTCATGAAATTCTCGGTTCTTACAATACTTTCACTCGGGTACTATTCACCTAGGGTACTATTCATGACAAAATTTAATTTCTTTTTTGTCCAAATCATTTTTGATACAATATTATTCTTGAATTTTATTCCACAAAGAAGTATTATGTTGACAATTTGGACATTATTAAATTCTAGATAAATTAAATTAGAAATCTTTAAAATTTATCCTTGCTCTCATTTAATTGAATTCTTATATCATTGTCATTATCCTCATGCTTATATTGCGATGAAAGTCATCTTTGGCCCGTAGTGCATAGATGGACTGTTGATTGGTATGCTTATGACCATGGATTATTCGGTATAATCATGACCTGTAATGTTACAAATGATGTGGTAAAAGTCCTCGTTGGCCCGTAGTGCATTGAGGGATAGTTGGTGGCATGATCATGACCATTGGTGATAACACAAATATCATTGGCCCGTAGTGCATGGATAATTCAGTGATGTGGATTATTTATTCAGCGATAAAATTGATGATAAACTTTTAAATCATATATAGAAGATAGTAGATATCATGCTCTACTTGACTCTTCTAATGGATTGTTTGTTCCACTGCAGTTAAACTTGTTGTTTATTGTATTCTATCAGTTTAACACTATTGAAGGCTAACGATAATTTATTCTGCAATATCTTAGTCATAATATTCTTTATTGGGCTATTTGAGCTTACGTTTTGATTTCATTGTTCTCTTCAGGGAATGAGAACATAGCCGCGACCAGTTGGGGAACGGAGTGATGGTCTGAGATGGTGGATCACTACAAGAAAATGTTCTAACAGCGACTTACATTATCAGCGACCGCACCTCCGATCACAGATACTATTATTAGCGACCGTCAGTGGTGACTGTGACGAACGAGATTTTTGTAAATTAATTTTAATATTTATTGAATTAAATAAATATTTTTTGATGATTTAATTAATGGATTAAATAATTAATTGATGCAGTTGTGGTAGATTAATTTAATTATTAATTAGAGAGTTAATAATTTGACATTATTTATTAATGAGAAAATTATTTATGTGACTATGTGAATTTATGAGAAATTATTATATTTTACTTAAAATATATTAAATAAAATATTGGATTCATTTTATAAGGAGTGTGACATTTTAAAACTATATGATAAAGCTTTATTAAATTAAGTGGTTTTATAATCTACTCTTGCTAGCCAAACATGGCCTTAGAGGGAGTTGAGAGAGCGAGCTACCCATGATGGGTAATCACCCACAACAACGTCGATTTCATTCTGACGTCGCCTTCTTTTCTTTCTTCATTTTTCCTAAGTCTAGAAAAGTTGAGAGTCAGAGATAATTTAGAGAGAAAAGTTACAATTTTTGAGTGTGTGATTGAAGAAGAGTTTGAGAAGAGTTTCAATTCATCTCCTACATTACACTCTACGCTTTGAGTAATTCTCTCCAAACCCAATTTCTAGTTTTACGTATTTAAGTTTTTATACAAATGGCTCTCAAGTACTGTAAAGTCTCTATGATGGGAAATTGTAAGGCTTATGTGCATATATAGGTTAAGATGGTATCAAAATCGTATTTATATATATATTGCATGATTCCATATCATCAGTTTCATAATATTACATCGTATATAATTTCTACAAAATTACAGATTATGGGTTTTGGCCTTATACGTGATATTTTATGTATTGATCATATATTATCCCTAAATTTTACACTCGTGTATTATTATACATGTTGATACGAAGACACCAAACTTTAAACGAACGGATTCGGTGTTATAACGAATTCGTAGTATCAATTTTTATGTTTTATTTTCAAAACCTTCAAGAACATCAAAGTCAGTGAAATTATAGATTTTTAACTTTGTGATTATGTGTTTTAATGGGTTAAAACCATTCTATAAATGTTGGGTATTGTTTATGCATGAATTATAACTTGTGGGTATGATTAATTTTGTGTAGTAGTAATTTAATTGGAGTTTTTGGGCTGTGTTCTACAATTTTCATGAATTGCGAAAACAGTTTACGCTTCATGCATGCCATGCACACCAGATCAACGCTTTAAGTCTTGCCATGTACTCATCAGCTTTAAGTCCCATACAGCAAGCGCCCACCACTACCATGAAGGACAAGTGTCGAACGTGAAATACTACTACCCTGTGATGCGAAGACCTAGTATAAGCGTGATATGTGCATATTTCCTCTGCAGAATGGCCCAAAAATATAATTTTTAAAGTGTCAAGTCTAGCAGTGTATTGTTAACTTAATGTAATGAACATGTAAACATGTTAGAAGTATAATGAGATGTAAAATAGATGTTTAACATCTAAATAACATAATTACATGTGGATTAAATTATTGAATAAATAATTAGCTTGTTATTCATGATGTGTAAATTATGTGACAAAGTGGTAAATTAACTAAGTATAGTTAATAATCAAAGTAGACAAAGAGAATGAGATTATGATGATTAGTTAAGTTATAATTAACTGGTATTGTGAATGTGAATGATATGTAGGATTTAAATCAAAGAACGAGTTTAGTTAAAGTGTAACTTACGCACGAGGCAAGTTTCCTAACCCTACTTGTCATTATTGTTCAAATTTATTAATTACCTCGAGTAAATTATCATTACTATTATTCATGTTCGAATGTTATATTAAAGATTGATTATCTTTTCAAAGCATGATTCAGTTATACAATAATTGTCCTATTGTATACTTCTTGAGATTATTATTCAATTTGAATATCATTATTATTGAACCTTATTAGACTAGCCAACCATTATTGATTCGACTAGTCCATAGTTGATGAGCGTTCTAAATTTCAGAACCCTTGATGAATTATCCAAACCAAACTTCCTTTGGTGCGGACTCGAATGTCAAACTGAGATGAACAACCCTGCAAAGGGATTTACTTATGCGTTAGCGTTAAGATATTGTGCACAGTATAGTACAAAGGGCTGATCGCCCTAAGTATGAGTGGAAAGGTCAATAGTCTTATGACTGTTAAAGGTTTCAAGTATAACCCTTGATAACCTAGGAAATAGTTCAAGGTCTTATGACCCTCAGAATTCTTTTAATTCTTGCTATTCATTCTTGATTCAAAAGTTGAGCTTTTATTCAGGTGTCTTTGATTTATTTGAATGTTATTATACTGTTATTTCATTATTATACTTGTGGGCAATAGTTATCACTCTTGCTTAATAATAATATTGCAGTTAAGAACGAAATAACTGATGAACCTTCCACTAGTAAAGGCAAGGGCAAGGTTAACAAGTGATGAAGACTTGTTATTTTTATTAGATGATGTATTTATGTTTAAGACTTGAGTTAATGATGTTGTTTAAGACTTATTTGTTTATGATTCCGCACAGATGTTTAAGGTTAGTTTAACCTGGGATTGTCTTATTATTATTCGGATGTTGTAACCCTTAAAGGGAAGATTTTTATTCTATCTATTGCATGGTTTACATTTATTATGGGTAGATAGATAGATGATATTTGTATAGTGAACACCAAATCCTGTGGAATTGAAGTACCCGGATTTGGGGTTGTCACAAGTTGGTATCAAAACTGTAGGTTATGAACCTTAGGTGGGAAAACAACCTTAGGTAGTAGCCTTATAGAAAGAACATAGTGATGGAAAACTCTTATCAAGTTCTACGAAATGAATTTATGTAATTCATTGAAGATAATAAAAGACCTTATGTGTTTATGTGTTAAAGTATGCATTAGATGATACGACTTAGTAACTAAAACTTAAAATTTTGTTGTCAGGATGTCAATTGTTGGTGAAGCTAGTCAAGCTGGGGAGGAAGAACCCCGTGTACCTATAGTACCTACTGAGGAAGAACCCCGGGTACCTATAGTACCGACAGAGGAGGAGCCCCGAGACATACATGTCGTTAGGGAGCAGCTGGTGCAGAGGGAATCATCTCCATTGATCACTGTTGTTAGTTAGGAGCATGAACCTGAGACTGATCCTGAGGAGGATCCTGAGGAGGAATTTATTGAGGAAGAGGGAGAGGAAGAGGAAGAAGACGAGTTACCATGGTACACCGTTGATGCTGAGATGTATGACACGTTATACGACCGTAACGTAGAGTTACGAGACGAGGTTCGAGTTGGATTTGACCGAAGCGAAGGTTATTCAAAGATATTACTCTAGAAGCGTAAGGAGAGGAGATTTGGACTCTTCACTCTCGACTGGCAAATGTAGAATGGGATTTGGTCCATGAGAAGGGTCAAACTGAAGATAAGACCGAGGAGATAGAGAAACTAAAGAAGGAAGTGAAGGAAACCTCCGATAGACTAAAAATAGCAGAGAAAGGCTGGGTAAGAGAATCACGTCGAGCTGATCGTGCAGAGGATGATAGTCGTGCAAAGAAAGCAATGATTGGGGAAATGTACTCTACACTTAACAAGGCAATGAATGAGAACTAGGATCGAGTTTTGAGGTACCCAATCCAGTTTGAAGGACTACCATTGTACATGATGGAGCACAGGACAATGCATCGCATCTTAGAAGAGGAGCGTAGCAAGGCTAATCAGTACCTTGACCGACAGTGATATGATTTGTTTAATTATGTGAAGAACTTAATTAGTTTTAGATGTAAATTCTGACATGTTTATGAACAAAAGAATATTTGAATGTTTTAAATCTTGTGGATTCTTTATTCCAGGATAGTTGATGTAAATAGCAGTTATGCTATCGTTTAATGTTAAAACTTTTGATTTAAATGAAAATATATCAAGTTGTTGAGATGATGTGTTAAATGAGTATGTTAAATTGTTAAGTAATGCCTTAACTATTTAGAGAAATAAATAAAGTTCTAATAAGCATTTATTTAACAAAAAAATGCCGCCAAGGAGAAGACAACAACGTCAATCGGCTCAGGAAGAGTCTACAAATAATAACAATAATGCCAATGCTAATCCTGTTCAACAGTTAGTTAACTTACTGACCAGAGCAATGAATAATCAACCTCAAGCTCCACCAAACACAACGTTTAAAGACTTCAAAGCGGTGGGACCGCCAGAGTTCAAAGGTTCCATGAATCCAATTGAGGCTCAAACGTGGGTTATGGAAATGGAGAAGGTTTTTGACGTTGCTAGGGTTAGAGAAGATCAAAAGATCGTTTTTGCAACGTTTATTCTGAAGTCTGAGGCTAGCTACTAGTGGCAAGAAAACAAAGTGCGAGGAGGTGAAGGTGTAATTACGTGGGAAAGATTTAAAGAGATGTTCTTCGAGATGTACTTCCCAACTAGTTCGCAGAATCAGATGGAAGTTCAATTTCTGGAACTGGAGCAGGGAAACATGAGCGTACCTGACTACGCGGATAAATTCAACGAGTTGGCAAGGTTCGCCCCGTACCAAGTACACACTGACGAGAGAAAGGCCATAAGATTTGAACAAGGACTAAAGCCTTGGGTTTACAGTAAAGTATCAATGTTTTCGATAAACACATTTGCCGGAGTATTTGAAAAGGCCATCCTCGCTGAAGGAGGAAGCGATACGGTGACCAAGTACAATCAAGATCAGAAGAAGAAGAAGAGTGAAGGTGAAATTAATAACAAGGCCAGTGGAAGTGGCACAGGAGGTGGAAATTTCAACCAGAAGAAAAGTTGGAACGACAGCTCATCATCGGGGAATCAGCAAGGTAATCACAAGAAAAGAATCGAAGCATGCCCGATTTGCGGGAAAGCCCATCTGGGAGTTTGTATGAAAGGAAAGAGAGTGTGCTACAATTGTGGTCAGGAAGGCCACATAGCACCAAACTGTCCAAACCCAAAGAAGGGTGCTTGTTTTACTTGTGGTTCGAAAGACCATATGGCAAGAGATTGTCCAAAGAAGGGATCGGGAGGGTCAGGATCAGGAGGAAACTGGGGAAACAACAGTGGAAATGCCTTAACCATCACCGGACCTACCGTAACAAACCGACCAACCGCCTGGACTTTTAACATGACGATACAAGATGCAGTTCAATCCCGTGATGTGGTGTCAAGTATCATTCCGATCAATAAAATTAATGCTTATGTTTTATTTGATTCGGGTGCTACTTGTTCCTTTATATCCGATGATTTTGCCAAGAATTTAGATTTGCTTAAGAATGAATTGGATTACCCCATGAACATAGAAATTGCGAATAGAGAAATAATCCTTGTTAAGTATGTACATAAGAACTGTAGAGTGGATATTAAGGGTAATATCATGAACATAGATCTTATCCCTATTCGACTTGGGGAATTTGACATTATATTGGGAATGGACTGGTTATTCAATTACGGTGCTGTAATTGATTGCCAAAAGAACCGTATTAACCTTATGACTCCATCAAAGGTTGTATTTTATGGTAACAAGTCGCCTAGATAAGCGAGTTGTCTGACGATGATGAAGGCTAGGAAATTGTTGAGACAAGGCTGTGTAGGATACTTAGCTTACATAGTCGACAGTCGAAAAGAGAATCCAAAGGTAGAAGAGATACTGATTGTGAGGGATTTCGTCGACGTATTTCCAGACGATTTACCAGGACTTCCACCAGATAGAGAGGTAGATTTCGTGATCGATTTGGCGCCAGGGACTGCTCTAATATCGAAGGCACCATATCGAATGGCACCAGTAGAGATGAAGGAATTAATGGTACAACTACAAGAATTGCTGGACAAGAAGTACATTCAACCGAGCGTATCGTCATGGGGAGCGCCGGTGTTGTTTGTGAAAAAGAAGGATGGATTGATGCGGCTCTGCATTGACTGCAGAGAACTGAATAAGGTCACGATTAAGAATAGATATCCATTACCGAGGATCGATGATCTGTTTGATCAGTTGAAGGGAGCAAGATACTTTTCCAAGATAGACTTTAGAAGCAGTTATCATCAACTGAAGGTGAGGCCAAAGGATGTACCGAAGACAACATTCGGAACGCGATACGGTCACTACGAATTTTTAGTAATATCGTTTTGTCTAACGAATGCTCCTGCAGTATTTATGGGACTAATGAATGGTGTATTCAAGCCGTTTTTGGACAAATTCGTAGTGGTATTTATAAATGACATTTTGGTATATTCCAAAACCAAAGAAGAACACGAAGAACATTTGAGGTTAACGTTGGAAGTATTGAGAAGGGAGAAGTTGTACGCTAAATTTTTGAAATTCGAATTCTGGATCGAGCGAGTACAATTTCTTGGTCACTTGATTGATAAAAATGGAATTTCGGTAGATCCATCTAAAGTAGAAGCCGTGATTAACTGGGATCAGCCGAGAACGCCGTCAAAAGTAAGAAGTTTTCTTGGATTAGCAGGATATTATAGAAGGTTCATTCAAGATTTTTCCAAAATCGCAACTCCGCTAACGAATTTAACTCGGAAAGCTGTGAAATTTATTTGGACGGATAAGTGTGAGGAAAGTTTTCAAGAATTGAAGAAGAGGTTGAGTACGGCCCCTGTGTTATCTTTTCCGGACGATACAGGAAATTTTGTTGTTTATAGTGATGCGTCGCATAAAGGACTTGGCTGTGTGCTTATGCAAAACGGCAGAGTCATTGCGTATGCATCACGACAATTGAAGGATTACGAGAAGGGATATCCGACCCATGACTTAGAGTTAGCTGCAGTTATTTTTGCTTTGAAAATTTGGAGGCACTACCTCTACGGGGAGAAGTGTGAAATATATACGGACCACAAGAGTCTCGAAATATATTTTCACGCAGAAGATTTGAATATCGTCAAAGAAGGTGGTTGGAGTTAATTAAGGACTACTGACGGTGAGATTTTATACCATCCGTAAGGCGAATGTGGTTCTTACGCCTTAAGTAGAAAGGGTCGTGAGAAATTGATGATGTTGACTGCTCAGGATGAGCTAATTGTGGAAATGGAGAAATTGAAATTGGAAGTGAAGTATCCAATGGATATTGATGAGAAGCTATTTCAGATGAAATCTGGTACAACTCTACTAGATAAAGTGAAGGAGGCTCAGCTTCAGGATGATGAATGCAAAAAGGTGACAAAGAAGATATCTGAAGGAACCGAACCGAGATTTAAGATGGATAAGGAAGGAATATTAAGATTTGAGAGTAGAATTTGGGTACCACCAGTCACAGAGGTTGTAAGACCCCAACTTTTATAAATAAAGATGAATTTTCTATAAATATTATTTTTGAATATTATGGAGTAAATTTGATATAATGTTATAGTTGTGGGTAATATTTATAAATTTTGCAAAGTAAGCAAGTTGTTATAAAATATTCGTTTGGTCGGGGAATATTCTTTTTGTCGGGGGAATATTCGATGACAAAGACAATCATTAGTGGACCTATTAACGGAATTATTGTTTGGATTGAAAAAACGACAAAAATACTTTTATGAAAATAATTTGGAAGTGTTACCGTTAAAACTATTGAACTACCCTTTAGTAAAAAATGTACGATGTCTGGCGCGTGGTTGCATAGTAGCACACGGTATTGATTATTGATGCTTACGTGAGAAGTCACTCAGCTATACTCAATTATTGCTACAATAATTGCTGCATCATATTTCTTATATTATTGATTCAATTATTGTCACAGTATCATATGTATAATATGTTATATTATTAAATCAATAATTGAGACGACAAGTTATAAATGATTAATAATTGTTCAAAGATTAAATATGTGTTGATTAAAAATAAAATGATTTGTGGTAATATTTATTCAATCCTTGATGTATATAGAGAATCTATTATGAGACGTTTGTGGTAAGTTTGGTTATTTTATGGGGGGGCCCATATGTCATCATCTAAGAGTCTCTTCGTCAATAGTAATTACCTTCGTCAATACTAATTACCTTCGCCAATAGTAATTACCTTTACCAGACGTCAAACCACTTACCGTTTCATATTATAGGCGTCGAACCAATTATCGTTTCACATTACAGGCGTCAAACCACTTGGTGTTTCACATTACAGGCGTTAAGCCACTTTTCTTTTCACATCACATTAAATCAAGCCACTTGCCTTTTCACATTTCAAGTACTAAGCTAGAAATCTTCTATAAATTGAGGCCTAGTGCTTCATTATTTTTCACTTAATTCATTCAAGCTATAGAGAGAGAAAGTATAGAGAGAAAAGAGAAAGAAGAAGAGTATTCTCATACTACACTACTGCAGATTCAATCTCCTACTAATGTAAGGGGTGTTATTCTTTCTTATTCATGAAGAGAACTGCTGTTATTCCATTGCTTATTATTCTGCTGGAATAACTCGTATACTGCCGATTTACCCTATACTTGGTGACATTCTTCTATTATTCATTTGGAACATCCTCGTCTGTGTGTGTTTACATGGACTCGGTTCTGCCTCTATTATTCTCTTTGAACATCCCATCGGTGCATATTTTGCACGACCGGTTCCGTTATTATTATTCATTGGAATAACCTTATCTATCACAATCTACCGCATGCATGGTGATTTCTTTTTGTTATTCCATTCTTTATTATACTCGGTTGGTTAAAGTTTTGACTTCTATACTCCATCAAATTAGTAGAATATCCTTGATATTTGCGCTTCATCCAAAGATCTTTTCATGGAAATATTCTTCCGATCATTCTTGAATTTTACTCTACAAAGCGAAGATCATGTTGAAAATTTGGACATGTTTAGTTCTGGATAAATTAATTCTTGAACTTATTTTATTGAATTCTTATATCATTGTCATCATCCTCATGTTTATATTATGTTGAAAGTCATCCGTGGCACATAGTGCATAGATGGACTTGGTATGATTATGACCAGGATTATTCGATTATAATCGTGGACCGTAATGTTACAAATGATGTGGTAAAAGTTATCATTGGCCCGTAGTGCATTGATGGACATGATTGTTGGCATGATCATGACCATTAATGAATACACTAATGTCCTTAATCATAATGCATGGATAATTTGTGGTCGTGATACTAAAGAATATCCTTGGCCGTAGTGCATGGCTGATTCGATGATGTGGATTATTTATTAAGCTGAGTCCCAGCGATAAAAGTCATGAAAAACCTTTTAAATCATAAAAGATAGTAGATTTTATTCTCTACTTGACTCTTTTAATGGATTGCTTGTTCCTCTGCAGTTAAACTTGATGTTGTTATATTTTATCAGTTTAACATTGTTGAAGGCTAACGATAATTTATTTTACATTATCTTAGTCATAATATTTCTTACTGGCCTAGTTGAGCTCACCCTTTCTTTCACTGTTCTCTTCAGGAAATGAGAACATAGCAGGGACTAGTCAGGGAACAGAGTGACGGTCCAGAGGATAGCATTAGTAGTCCTCACTATTCTGTGAAATAGTGTGTTAATAATTGTAATGAGGACTCCTTTTGAGTTTGTATAATCTCTAGTAGACAATAATTGTATTCAAACTCACAGTTATATTTTGTCGTATTGTACACGACAATTGTATTTGAATTTTGTACCATGTATCTGACCACCCAAGATGGGTGATGTATACCTAATTTTGGAGGCGTCACAGAGATTAAGGAAGATATTTTAAGCGAGGCTCATAGTTCGCGATATTTGATTCACCCTGGTAGTACCAAGATGTACCAAGATCTTAGACAACATTTCTGGTGGCCGAATTTGAAATGTGATGTTGCAGAATGTGTTGCCAAGTGTCTGACCTGTCAGAAAGTGAAAGCGGAACATCAGAGACCAAGTGGATTGCTACAACCGTTAGAGATCCCAGAATGGAAATGGGAACATATTACAATGGACTTCGTGGTTGGCCTTCCGACAACTCAAAAAGGCTACGACGCAGTATGGGTTATCGTTGACCAACTGACGAAATCTGGACACTTCCTTCCGATCAAAATCAGATTCAACTTGGATCAGTTGGCAAGGCTATACGTAAAAGAAATTATTTCGAGACACGGAGTACCGGTGTCAATTGTTTCTGATAGAGATCCGCGTTTTACATCGAACTTCTGGAAACGTCTACAAGAATGCATGGGTACGCAATTGCGAATGAGTACAACTTACCACCCTCAAACAGACGGGCATTGCGAGAGAACGATTCAAACATTAGATGATATGCTAAGAGCCTGTGTGATGGACTTTAAAGGAAATTGGGATGATCACCTACCGTTAGTAGAGTTCGACTACAACAACAGTTACCACGCTAGTATTGGCATGCCGCCTTACGAAGCGTTATCTACTGCGAAAGTGTAGAAACTCAAAACTTCTTTGGGATGAAGTCGGTGAAAGACAATTGCTAGGGCGAATTGGTACGTAAGACTACGAGAAATAGTCAAAGTGATCCGAAACACGATCGGTAGCGGCTCAAGATCGACAAGAGAAATCTGTTGATCCACATCGTAAAAATATCGGGTTTGAATCAGGTAATTATGTTTTCTTGAAGGTCTCTCCCTGGAAGGGGAAGATCAGGTTCGGAAAGAAAAGGAAATTGAGCCCAAGATTTATTGTAACCTTTGAAGTATTGCGTAGAATCGGAGAAGTCGCGTACGAGGTAGCCTTACCTCCATCACTCGAGAATGTCCACAACGTCTTCCATGTTTCTGTGTTACGTCCATACAAGGCCGATTACAAGCATGTAATTGAATATGAACCCCTGCATTTTGAGAAAGACTTATTTTACGAAGAAATTCCTGTCCAAATTGTCGACCGAAAAGAACAAGTTCTCAGTAATAAAGTTATACCTTCTGTTAAGGTAATTTGGAGGAAACACAACACTGAAGAAGCTACGTAGGAACTCGAAGAGAATATGATGAAGAATTACCCTCATTTATTTACTTAATTATGTATAAGCGATTCTGGGAACAGAATCTTTGTAATGGGGGGAGAATGTAACGGGTCAAAATTTATTGAGTCGTGATTCTGGGGATAGAATCCTTTTCAGGGGGGAAAGATGTGACGAACGAGATTTTTGTAAATTAATTTTAATATTTATTGAATTAAATAAATATTTTTCGATGATTTAATTATTGGATTAAATAATTAATTGATGCAGTTGTGGTAGATTAATTTAATTATTAATTAGAGAGTTAATAATTTGACATTATTTATTAATGAGAAAATTATTTATGTGACTATGTGAATTTATGAGAAATTATTATATTTTATTTAAAATATATTAAATAAAATATTGGATTCATTTTATAAGGAGTGTGACATTTTCAAACTATATGATAAAGCTTTATTAAATTAAGTGGTTTTATAATCTACTCTTTCTAGCCAAACATGGACTTAGAGGGAGTTGAGAGCAGTTACCCATGATGCGTAACTGACAACAACGCGTCAGTTCATTTACGACGTCTTCTTTTTCTTTCTTCATTTTTCCTAAGTCTAGAAAAGTTGAGAGTCAGAGAGAATTTAGAGAGAAAAGTTAGATTTTTTGAGTGTGTGATTGAAGAAGAGTTTGAGAAGAGTTTCAATTCATCTCCTAGATTACACTCTACGCTTTGAGTAATTCTCTCCAAACCCAATTTCTACTTTTACGTAATTAAGTTTTTATACAAATGGCTCTCAAGTACTGTAAAGTCTCTATGATGGGAAATTGTAAGGCTTATGTGCATATATAGGTTAAGATGGTATCAAAATCGTATTTATATATATATATTGCATGATTCCATATCATCAGTTTCATAATATTACATCGTATATGATTTCTACAAAATTATAGAGTATGGGTTTTGTCCTTATGGCCTTATACGTGATATTTTATGTATTGATCGCATATTATCCCTATATTTTATACTCGTATATTATTATACATGTTGATACGAAGAGACCAAACTTTAAATGAACGGATTCAGTGTTATAACGAATCCGTAGTATCAATTTTCATGTTTTATTTTCAAAACCTTCAAGAACATCAAAGTCAGTGAAATTATAGATTTTTAACTCTGTGATTATGTGTTTTAATGGGTTAAAACCATTCTACAAATGTTGGGTACTGTTTATGCATGAATTATAACATGTGGGTATGATTAATTTAGTAGTAGTAGTAATTTAATTGAGTTTTTTGAAACATGTGTTACGCAATTTTTGCGAATTGCGAGAAACAATTTATATTTCATGCATGTGCATGCTTCCATTGACATTATTTTAATTCCGTCTTGCATATACATACCATGGCAATGTAGCGTCAAGTGTCCCATCATGCATGACAAGACCTAGTATAAGCGTGGTATACAGTTTCCACTCTAGAATGGCCCGTAAATGTAATTTTTAAAGTGTTAAGTCTAGCAGTGTATTGTTAACTTAATGTAATGAACATGTAAACATGTTAGAAGTATAATGAAATGTAAAATAGATGTTTAACATGTAAATAACATAATTACATGTGGATTAAATTATTGAATAAATAATTAGCTTGTTATTCATGATGTGTAAATTATGTGACAAAGTAGTAAATTAACTAAGTATAGTTAATAATCAAAGTAGACAAAGAGAATGAGTTTATGATGATTAGTTAAGTTATAATTAAATGGTATTGTGAATGTGAATGATATGTAGGATTTAAATCAAAGAACGAGTTTAGTTAAAGTGTAACCTACGCACGAGGCAAGTTTCCTAACCCTACTTGTCATTATTTTTCAAATTTATTAATTACCTCGAGTAAATTATCATTACTATTATTCATGTTCGAATGTTATATTAAAGATTGATTATCTTTTCAAAGCATGATTCAGTTATACAATAATTGTCCTATTGTATACTTCCTGAGATTATTATTTAATTTGAATATCATTATTATTGAACTTTATTAGACTAGCGAACCCTTATTGATTCGACTAGTCCATAGTTGATGAGCGTTCTAAATTTCAGAACCTTTGATGAATTATCCAAACCAAACTTCCTTTGGTGCGGACTCTAATGTCAAAACGAGGATGAACAACTGCGCAAAGGGATTTAGTTATCGTTAAGCGTTAAGATATTGTGCATGATGATGGTACTAAGGGTGATCCCCTAAGTGCGAGTAGAAAGGTCCATAGTCTTATGATCATTAAAAGGTTTCAAGTATAACCCTTGATAACCTAGGACATAGTTCAAGGTCTTATGACCCTCAGAATTCTTTTGATTCTTGCTATTTATTCTTGATTCAAAAGTTGAGCTTTTATTCAGATGTCTTTGATTTATTCGCATGTTATTATACTGTTATTTCATTATTATACTTGTGGGCAATAGTGTTCACTCTTGCTTAATAATAACATTGCAGTTAAGAACGAAAGAACTGATGAACCTTCCACTAGTAAAGGCAAGGACAAGGTTAACAAGTGATGA
This sequence comes from Panax ginseng, assembly GCA_020205605.1. Lineage (NCBI taxonomy): Eukaryota > Viridiplantae > Streptophyta > Magnoliopsida > Apiales > Araliaceae > Panax > Panax ginseng. The sequence continues at coordinate 37,691,317 of CM035147.1, forward strand.
AGACTTGTTATTTTTATTAGATGATGTATTTATGTTTAAGACTTGAGTTAATGATGTTGTTTAAGACTTATTTGTTTATGATTCTACACAGATGTTTAAGGTTAGTTTAACCTGGGATTATATTATTATTATTCGGATGTTTTAACCCTTAAAGGGAAGATTTTTATTCTATCTATTGCATGATTTGCATTTATTATGGGTAGATAGATAGATGATATTTTTACAGTGAACACCAAATCCCATGGAATTGAAGTTCCCAGATTTGGGTGTGTCACAGTGTCCGCAATTGAATGTAGTCGCTGTTTTGTTTTAGCGACTAACTGCAGTCGCTAAGTGGTTGTTATTACAATTTTATCGCCTAAAAATTGGCTGGAAATGTTGGCGCCCTATTTTTTACGACCTTTCACAATCAGCGACCGCATACGGTCGCTGATACTTCCACATAATTAAATAGTTATCGAAAGCATGCGGTCGCTATTAACGGTCGCTGATTCTTTTAATCTATCAGGTACACCTCGCTCGACAGTAGCTGAACTAGAAGAGAAAAAAAAAGAGGGAGAAAGAAGGGGGAGAAGAGGATAGGCCATCGCGCCACCGCCAAATCATCCAGCATTTATTTACAACCGTAGTCATTGCATTTTCTGCCCACCACCTTCAGGTATTGATTTCAATGAATAATGTTTCAATATTGAATATGAATCTGATTATACATGCATTAGATTGATATATATGGATTTGGTTATGTTTGGGTAATATGATTATAATTATATTAGTACTTGAAGTCAATTTGGGTAATATGATTATGTTTGGTTTATAAGTTTTGATTAGAGTAAAATTTATTTGGATAATATACAGTTTTGGTAATTTGATTTTGTTATTTTATGTGGTTCAAATGTTTGAATGATTGAATGATTTGTCGTATACTGAAATAAAAGTTTATGTTGCATATGAATGAGCTTATTATCGACATTTGGAATTGGGCCACATACTTATTAACTTTCTTTGATTACTAGTTGTATACTTGAAAATTACCTTTGTTTCGATATGGTCAGTTGTTATAATTATAAGTTTGTAGTTGAATTTTTTTTACCTCTTTTATTGTGAACAACTTGAGGTTTAAAATATATAATAGCTTTTGGTTATAGGAAAGTTATGCCCATTATTGAAATAAAATGAGAAACTGAATTGTTTGAATATGTGAGTAGCTTAATTTTAGTAATTCTCAGTAAATTGGGTTCTGTTTATATAGATAGCCTGGGTGTTGTTTATCAATTAGATATAAATATATTGTTGATCCACTAGAACTTATTAAGGGGTTGTTGGAGCTGATGTGCTGGGCTTGGGGTCGCGAGGCCACACGAGGCCACACCAAGCTTAGCCAAGCCTCACGCGCCATGCCAAGCTTGGTTGTCGACATGGTAAGCTATTCTGGGGCTGTTAAGCAAAAATAGGCAATGCTAGGGAACTTTTAGTATTCACTTACGATAAACAATAAAAACAAATTTAAAACAAATTAAAATAAAATAACATGATATAATATAACTATTAAACTAAGTAGCATTTACTTAGTTTCTCATACTAAATTTAATAACATTTAATATATGACATATTGTAACGCCCCGAAATCCGGTCTATCTTCACACCCGAATTCCGTACGTCACGAGTACATCATTCATCCAACATACATCATTATATACTGAAATATAATAACATACATTCTGAATTCCCAGGTTCTAAAATCTTATAACCTTTCTCATTACAAATAATGATAATTACATTATTCTTTACATCTTACACGAGTGACTTTCATCTGCCACCAAGGATTCATAACTGTTCATTAAACTAGTCTATAGTTTAATTCTATCATTCTATATTATAAGTCTTCGCTTGCTCTTCACGCACATTCATATCTTTGAATGGCACTTCGATGCGATACCGCTCAAACTTGATCTTTCTTTGGATCCTTAAGTTCTTTCTAACATCGTTCGCTGAAAATGTTTTTCATTTAAAGCAAGTGTGAGCATTCAATTGCCCAGCAAGTCATACAGTTGAACAAACAACTTTAAGAATTTAAACATTCTTTTCAGACTTCTATAACCGAACAAAGGTTACGAAGCAGCTTGAATAATAGGAATAGTCTTGATTCATATCATCTTACAACATTAGTTACATGCATTTTGAAATACTTTCATTCTCTACTCTCTTTCATGCATATTCGGTCTGGCTAGAATCAATAGCACAGACTTAACAATAACGGTTCATGTATAAACAGAACATTCTTTTATTAAACAGTTCAAACATAGAACAATTCATCTCATAGAAACACCGAAGTGTTCACATTGTGGCACAAGGCCTCATACGTTCTACTACCACCTTGCACAAATATCGCACATTCAAGATACATGAGACGTAACTTCTCAAGTTCAACATCCGAGAAGTTTAAGAAACTAGCATTCATTTAAAATATGAATGAAGTTAGGACACTTGCCTTTACAAGACATATTTACGACTTACACCGAATCGCTTTCATTCAATCCTATAACACATAAGGAAATAACAAATACACCAATTAGTCATATACTTGACTTACGCATTGGTTTACTTAACTTTACTTCTTAAGGTTCGCGTTCTTGCAATATAATTTTACGCGACTAACTTTCATTACCAGTTTATGATTTCATGACATACGGAGATGTCTTACTCAACATGTTCATCATCTTTGATGATTCACATTCTTATCTTCTTCGTATACTTCTCTAGGACTCAGTACACATCGCTTCTCTGATAGTAGTCCATATGGTACTCTGAGTGGTTTCCCATAAACAAGTTCCCATCTCATCTACACTGCCCACACAGTGAGTTAGATCGGTTGCCAGTTTTGTATATACCTTCGCTCTCTGAAGGAATTGTTTAGCCCAGTTCCCATATGTCAACCATCAAAGGTTATGATTGTACCACAACCCAACTTATCTTAACTTATACGAATTATTAAATTATAATGTTCGTTAAGTTAATTTCTTATTCCTTTTGGTTTTCTAGAAAGTAATTGCCATACCTCAGGATTCATTCTTATCCGATTCACATTCGGCTTTCATTAATCTCATTACCGTTCAATACAGCTTTCTTGATACCATTCGTATCTTACTTACTACATTCATCAACGTCTAAGTCATACAACCAGGGTATACTTAGCACGTTCGTCAAACGCAAATACGATTCACGAGGATTGTTTACGTATTCAACGTTCACGTTGCTCGTCTCTTAATCTCTCATTCAACCTTTACTCAAGGTTTTAATTGCATTCATCGTTATCCATTCCATGAACCCCATGTTCATTATTTTTTTTTTCTTAATGTCGAAGACATACAGTCTGTTATATGCTAAGACCGATCATTCATCGCAATAACGTTGCGTTCATAGCATCTATACGCTTTACCCTTATCTCTTATTACCATGACATAACATCGAAATGTTATTCATTACCTTCGTCACTCAACGTCTAAGGAATCACAATCACAGTAATCCCTCATGTTCGTTCATCACGACTACGGTCCCCGGATATCGGTTCCGTAACCCGCACCTACATTCTTTGTCTTTTAATCTTGTTTAATCTTTTCGTTCAACCTTTATTAAAGGTTTAAAACATTTGATTAAGTGTTACATTAGTTGAACATTATGTTCATATTTCTTTCTTGCACATCCTTCAGTAACTGAGAACTACAAATCTCATTTTTGGGCATTACTCTTCACCAAAGGTATGCTTATTTCATTCCTCCTTTCTCTCTCATGACTGTGTGACAGGACCTACTTTACCCTCTTCCTTGGTCTGGCGCTGCGGCGCCAAACCCTTTGTCATCTCTCGCGCTGCGATGCCAATTAACAACACCTGAGGCCCGAGCTCGCGCTGCAGCGCCACTTCTAGACGCCGAGCCAAACCCTAGAAATTTTTTCTAAGTGTTAAGTTAAGTTTGAGACGCGTACTTTACGATCTCATAACTTCTTCGTTATAACTAGGAACGAGGTCATTCCAAAGCCATTTTCTTCCTTATCTTACGTACTTCGATTACCCTTAGACAGAACTTTGTTCTAAATCTGTTAACATGTCATTCAATTGGCTTAATCTTCATTCTTCGTTCATTTTAATGTTTTTAACGTTCTTTGTTCGTTCGTCCGTAATTCGGTCATCCGAACTCGGAATTCGTTTGTTCTTGAGTCCATGACTCACATTTTCTACGTTCTCTTACTTTCTTATGAAACCCTACACGATTGGGTTCATTTACTAACTTTTAAAATTTTGTTCTTCTTTTACGAAATTTTTGCCATAACTTCGTTATAGATTAGTTTTAATCCGTTCTTCATGAACGTTTCTAACATTCCTAACCAAGAAATAAACATTTAACTTATACGCGATGGTTTTAAACTTGTCCATCAACAATATTTATACTACGATGGTTTTAAATTTGTCCATCAACAACGTTCTTCGTGCTCTTCGCGTGTTCTTCGCGTTCTTCGTTCGTTCTTCATTTAAATCGATATTTTGGATTACGATTTCACTTTTTCTTGGAATTTGATGTTATAGAACATCATTCCTTACTTAATTCACCTACTCGTTCATAATATTCATTCGAATCGCTCAAAATCCTCATGAATCTTATACTTGCTTAAGAAATTTATAAACTAAATTTCTTATTTCTTATTTCTTATTTTCTCATGATTTCAACCATATGAAATCATTCTCAATATCTTTTAATCCTTATTCTCATTAAGGTATGTTTTAAACATAGAAACTTAAAGAAAATTATTAGAAGAACTAGGGTTCGAATTACCGTTCTTCTTTAATCCTCTTCCGTTAGACAAAGTCGGCGATTTGCGAGCTTTTCTATTTCTCGATCACTTTTGATCCGAGCATTCATGCTCATACTCTTCCTTTTCTCTCCCAACCGAGCTCTCTCTATCTCTCTCAAGGTAGGATTTTCAAAATCCTAGAAAATAACAAATTAGCTTTCTATTTATAGTTTTACAAAGCTAGGGGCAAAATAGTCATTTCGCCCCTAAAATCACTATTCTCACCTCCTTAACAACTTAGCCACCAAGTTTACTTGGCCACCACCCTTACTTGCTGGCCAAGTGGCCGCCCCTTATGTCCATGGGTTACCCCATGGGTTGCCCCAATGGTTCTTACCCATCCGTTTACCCATCGGTTCGATCCACGGTTTCTTTTCTTGGTTTGGGCCTTAACCCTAATTCTTATTGGGCCAATCTTGGGCTTGATTTCACAAATCATTGGGCTTGACATAATCCAAGTCCAATTGGATTCTACAAAAGTCTATGAACACAAAATCCATTAAGACTAATCGTATTCTACGCATTCCTTTCTCGTAATCTCGTCTCCTCTTCGTATTTTGTTCGTACGATATTCATATTATACGTCGTACTAATCTTCGTAATATACTCGTATAATAACTCGTATCATACTTGTATTTCTCACGCATAATAACCCTAGTTATTATACGTACTCATTACATTCTCGAAACCCACTTTCCCTAACCCTTAGGTTTTGAGTCCGCAGGCGAAAACTTCGTTTTTGCCATAACTGAAATATTATTGAATATTCCATCACGTCTCAACATTTTACGTAATCAATAACTTCTCAGAATTTCAAAATAAATCTCCGAGCATAAACGGATGAATAGTGCATATTTCGTCTTTTTCCCCGAAAATATTTTTGTTCCCGGAAAACTTTCATTTTCATCTTGAAAATTCTTACTCGTTAAATCTAGATCGTATCCAGAATCCTCCCGACTTATAACCATCCTAGGTTATAAAACGATTAATAAACACATATCACAAAATAGTATTAATAAAAATTCATTTTATTAATAACTAATTCTTTAATCTTAATTTATGGACAATCCGGATTTTCGGGTTGTCACATCCTTCCCCCCTTATAAAAATTCCGTCCTCGGAATTTCTTCAAACCATACCTATACACCGGTCATCACATTCACCCCTTCTTCACAGAATTTCATCCTCGAAATTTTAACTTACTCTTCTTCTCAACTTCTCTTCAAAGAAGTTATTATCTTTCAAACATTCCCTACCCTTCATAACTTATCAAGAATTATGAAGTGAAAGGAATAACGAGGAATATAAAGATTCCTTTAAAACATTTCATACTTTTGATGAGGGGTCAAATTGACCATGAACTCTTACTAGGTATACCAATATGACGCCGTAACCTTTCTTTCCACGGTCAATTTACAATCACAAAGAAGGTAAACTACCTCTTCTATACGTAGGTGATCAACCCATCGTATAGCCCCATTTCGGAGTATGTTCACCTCAGACTTACTCCTTAGATTCTGCACCAAAACAATTTGGTTTGGCATAGCTCTTCAAAGAAAGCTCGATTTTCCTTTAATCATGACATACCATTTGTCTTAGCCAAATCAAGTAGCTTAGACCATACCAATAAATTGGACATCAACTTGAAACATTCGTCTAGTCAACTTAATTGACATCGACTACTTCTTTAAATTCTTTCGCAATATATCAAAACGATTTATGACGTCATGATACCGCACTCTTCACAGTACATTAAGGACTTCGTCAGTTTATGACTTCGTCATTATACATCATACCATAGCAAGTTGTTGATCCTAAGATCAAATCCAACACCAGGTTTAATTGCATTAATAACTCCATCATTTTACCATCTTTGCATCAAATGCACTGATGATATAAAATTCATTTGGATATTTTAAACCAATTTCTGTCTAGCTGAAACAATTAGCATAGACATACCAAGAATAGTTCTTTAAAAATCCATTGGTTCCAAAAGCTGAACCAATTCTTTCATTTTCAAAATACGCACATCTATGACGCCCCCAAAATTAGGTATACATCACCCATCTTGAGTCGCCAGATACATGATACAGAATTCAAATACAAATTAATAATACAACTGTCATGTACAATATGACAAAACATAAACTGTGAGTTTGAATACAAATATTGTCTACCAGAGATTATACAAACTCAAAAGGAGTCCTCATTACAATTATTATCACACTATTTCACAGAATAGTGAGAACTACTAATGCACCATCTAGGACCATCACTCTATTCCCCGACTAATCCCAGCTATGTTCTCATTTCCTGAAGAGAACAGTGAAAGAAAGGGTGAGCTCAACTAGCCCTGTAAGAAATATTATGACTAAGATAATGCAGAATAATTTATCGTTAGCCTTCAACATTGTTAAATTGATAAAATATAATAACTATCAAGTTTAACTGCAGCAGAACAAGCAATCCATTAGAAGAGTCAAGTAGAAAATAAAATCTACTATCTTCTATGATTTAAAAGGTTTTTCATCACTTTTATCGATGTGACTCAGCTTAATAAA